>CM027574.2:16269030-16454847 GCA_015852605.2 Populus deltoides | reverse complement strand
AAATAAACTATAGACAAAAGACAAGATAATTTGAAAATCTTTTGGTAAAAAGATAGACTTATTTTTCTTATCAAAAGCTTGCTATGAGAGGTTAATAAAGATATTATAGTTTTCACAACAAACATGTAAGATAAGTTAAAAACAACAAAAAAATAAATAAAACTATAAATAAAAAGTACTAAAATATAGTAAATAATTAAAGTGTTAAAGAAAGCCATAGCAAATAACTTAAAGAATAAATTTGTACTAGTGCACGAGAAACAAAAAAATACAATAAAATAGCTCGTCTATATAAATAGATTGCATGTTTAAGTTACAAGGCATTTACTTATTGTGGGTTTTAACAAAAACCAACCTAAAATACTAAAATTAGATAAGAAAACTATATTTTACTATGATGAGGACACAAACTATAATGAAGTATATAATCCTTCAATCTCTTTTTAGTTATTTTGATAAATTAACTAGAAGTCATTACCCCAAGTTGATTTTAATTGACATTATGAATGGTTTTTGTAAGTCAATTTTTCAAGATTAAAATCAACAAGGGATGCAATTTTTAATTTAAATAGACCTTATTAACCAATCAATATGTGATCAATTATATGGTTTGTAATTATGTCTATTCAAAAGTATTACTTGTAATGGTTGTTTTTTAAATTATAACCATGATTAAATATTGTTGGTTATATTTTTAAATGAATAATCATGATTGCAATTGACAGGCCAAGTTTTAACACATCATCTTTGAGCTTGAACTTAGCCAACATGTCTTGGTATGGGGCACAAAGGAAGGCCTAACCCAAGACCTGACGCGTCATCCATCCCATCTAGACATATCATACCTAAAATAGGAGCATGTCTTTGGGCATGAAAAAGAAGGAATAATTTCCAAGTTGGCCTAATGTACAATATGTTAGGTTTCTTAAAAGACATAAAACGTAGCTGAAATTATAATTTTAAATTTTGTTTGGGTATTTTATACATCCCATTAGGCAATATAGGGTTGGTTAAGGTTTGTGCGAAGATTACATGGAGATTAATTCTTCCTTCTAGGTTTGATCAACTCTTCAAATTTGAGTTGTCATAAACCATAGGTCATCCAATTTAATGCCTCTAACAAAAATCCACATAAATCACTAGATTACAAATCTCCTAAATCCTTTTAAAAGATAGGTATTGTTATGCTTCGAATTCTATTTCTTTGAAAAAATTGATAACCTTACTAATAAAAAAAAATATCATTTTACCTCTTGAAAAAATATCACATGTTTTATTTCATGATAGTTATTAGAAATTCATGCAATTAAGTACTTAATTGATTTTTATAGGTAAAGAATTGTAATCTCTAATATTGATTACATATTAGTCCTTAATTTCTAAAACTTATTTACAATAAAATCACACTTGATTAATCATCTCGGTTTAATTTATTATCATTGATTCTTAATGTGTGTGATCTATTAGGTTCCTAATATATTGGCATGAATATAAATAATATTCCAAAATAAAAAAAAAGAATAAATAAGTTATTATCAATTCAATAAATTGATTGATTTATATTTAAATATCAAGTGTTGCATTTAACAACATGTCATGATCCTTTAAATATTAGAAAAGTCATATGTAGTTTGACTTAATTTTTCAATAACTATTTTTTCTTTGTAACTATTATCTCTTCAACAATAATATCTTGATTTAAATATTTGATCATTAAGCGTGTCAAATCAATATTATTTGCAAACATGTTGAACATTTTTTTTCAAATCATATTTATTCTCAGCACTATAGTCATTGATTCTTTGAATAATATTTGGAACCTTTTTCAAATATCATTTCACCTTGTGCAAAGATCTCAAATAAATATTATTTGAAAACATGTTGAACATTTTTTTTAATTCACCTAAGATGATGAATCATCTCTTAATCAATCAAATAACTTTGCATAGCTTATGATATATCTAATAGATACCCATTTGTTACGATTGATTAAGGATTAAAACATAACATTTTCTATATAAAATAACTTTAGTGATCTCAAGTTTAAATATCACTTACATAACTATCAGTTAAGTCTTTCTATAAACACTAGTAATCTCTCTATATGGAATCCTCTATTCGAGTTAGTTCAATGTACTTTTCATATAAATGACTGAAATTTCTTTTTCAATTGGTAATGGTGTATATTGTGGTTGTTTTAGTACTTTTGTGAGCCATGCTACTTTATTAAGTAATGCTTGAGTTGCAGGATCAAGGTTTTATCCAAATATTGTGTTAATTCTAGTTTTAAACTATGTATACTTTTTTCATAGCTTTTAACTAAGCAGTAGACTCAATGCGATTGGTAGATAAGCCAACCTTAATAGCAAGTCTAATTTCGTGATGAAACAGTTTTCTTTCTATATAGATTTGTCCATCAGTAATGGAAATTACATTTATAGGAATATAAGTCGATACGTCTTCAACTTGTGTTTCAATGACTGGTAAGGCGGTCATGCTCTATGCACTTGTCTGGTCCAATCATTTAAATGTTTTTTTTCTAAAAAAACATGAATTCAAATAAAAAAATTCTTCTAGATAAGCTTCATGACTAAGTAGTCATCATAATATAAAACATATTTTTTGCTAAGTGACGACCTGTTTACTAAAATCATCATAGATTATTAATGTGTGCATTTTATTATCATAGAAACATTCTCCCATGGCATAGCTAAAATATAGGCTAGAAGAATGGAATATTCCAAAACATTTTCTTTTATAAAAAATTAAACTAATTATGCCACAGTTGAACATCTATGTCCAATCATTACATAAACACAATATAATTTCTCACTCTAAAAGGTGGCCATTGAGTTCATTTGCTTTTGATTTTCAATAAGAACATAGATAATAGTTTTAGATATCCCTCATACATTAGCTCATAAGAATAAATGCTTCATCTCATAAATAAAATAACATAATATACATCAGTCTCAATGACTCTAATTAATATCTAGTTTTGATAGAGCATTGACCAAGGACAATTAGAAATAATGCTTTGATTCAATATAAATCCTTATAATTACAATCACTTCATAATTGTTTTGCAAAAAAAAAATTACTCTAAGGACTTTATCTTTACCATAGTCTCATTAATCAAATTTAAATGAATATTAAAGATAAAAGAAGAATTTTATTAATAATAAATATATGTTTTACATGAATAGTATCAGTGACATGTGTAACCAATTAATTGACTATATAGCATGCACACTAACACAATCTCTTAAGAGATCTCATCTACCCAAGCATCCTTGTAGGCTTAAAGGTTTTTTCTCTGTCTATGAATACTCTCATCCTAAACTACATATACAAATCTCAAATGAAGGCCCTTGTCTTTGTGGTCAATACATCATCCTAATACAAGTGGATCCATGTAATAGTGGTTATCATATTAGGCTTATGTGAGCTTAAGGTGTCTTTTTTTTTCAAATAGAACATCACCACCTATGAGGGATAATGTCTCACATAATTAATACTAGACTAGTTCGAATAATGTCTTGCCATTTCTACCCCTCCCTCCATAAAAGTAGATGCATTTTATAGGTATAGAACCCTCCATAAATTATTAGGTGGATGAGAGATTTGAAACAATTAATTCATTAAATACATACACATATACTCATTATTTCACAACACCTGTATTAGTTATCTTCTTCATTTCTTACAAGCACTTTACACACAACCTCTAAAGTTATATTCCTCGTACAATTAAACTAATTTAAGCATCAAAGTGTTCATACTCCACAAAAGATTTGTTTCGTGGGTGTTTATGGTCTTTAAGTTTAACAACTCACCTTCAACTTTTTTGCCTAATTATTTGATGTGGATACCTTCTCAGATACGCTAAAATCAAATTTGAATGGTTTGCAACTTAACCCAACAAAAACCTGCTTTGGAGAAGCAAAGTTATATGCAATGATTACTCTCAACCTATCCCTATAAAGAGATGTGAATGGGTAGTATAAAATCACAATGAAATTGATTAATCCTTTGAAGAGTTTGTAAGTCCAATCAAGAACTTAGTATGAGAATCAATTAATCACTCAAAAGGTAGTAAAAATGTCGATTTCTTTATTAAAAATAGCTTTCTCTCAAAAAGTCTCTATAAAAAAAGTATTTATACTAGAAAGAATCATAGGCTAATAAGATATCCCTAATGGATATTGATCAAATGAATAAATAATAATAATCCAATGAACCCAAATTTAAATAAAGACCCTAATATATCTAAAAGGCCTAATAATAACTATAATATAAATAAAACAATAGTCTAGTTAAATTAAATAAGACTAAAATTATTTTTGTAATTTGTTGGTAAAATCAAATCCTAAATTCAGAATTAGAAGGCGTAACATATATCACTGGAAATAAATGGATATCTATTTTCTAATAAAACTAGATTCGCATTAAAATTCCTTGTATGGCTTTAGTCATTACCAAAACAGTAGAGAAAGGTGAAAAGTAGTAGATTTGAATCTTCTTATTCCAATCTTTTTATCATGTCTGAATGCCCACCTACAAGCCCTTCTTGAACATGAATTAAATTCATCAAGGCTTATATTTCATTATTTAATATCTTATTGAAGTCCATCTTAACTTGTGTGTCTTGAAGAAGTCTATTGAAAGCCTCTTTGAGACACTTAACCCTAAGTCTTGTCACTGGACCAACTAAAACATTTGACGGATCTTTTGGTGTTGTTTGGATCGCATCATTCCTTCTTTCTTTGAAAGGATTCATTCTTAAATCATCACCTACATCAAATAAAGATAGATCATTAACATTGAATATAGCACTAACATCATACTTACTTGATAGGTTTATATTGTAGGCATTGTAATTAATCCTTTCTATGTCTGAAAAAGACCATCTCCTCGAAACATCATTTTTTATCTCTTTTGTTCAGCAAACCTTTCTTCCTTATATACATCTAAACTGAATTTCTTGGTTCAGACCTTACTAATTTGTATCCTCTATTAGCCTTTAATGCATATTGCCCATTCTTTTTCTCTATCTATTGTCTTATCTTTTCATGTAAGTCTTTCACCATCTATGTTTTTTTTTATTACCATCAAGACTAAATCTTTCATTAACATGAAAAGGAATCAAACCTAATGGTGTTAAAGAATTAAAAATATAAACAATCTTAAATGGTGAATAATCAGTAAAATAATACACACTATAATTATATGTCAATTCAATAATTGACAAATAATTTTCTCAATTTTTAATTTTTAAGATTCTTATGAATGATAGCTCTTAATAATTGAGTTAAAGTCATGTTTACTACTTCAGCTTGACCATTTGTTTGTGGATAACAAGTAGTACAAAATAAAAGTTTAGTTCCTAACTTACCGCATAAAACTTTCTAAAAGTAGCTCAAAAACTTAACATCTCGGTTAGACACAATGCTTCTTGGAATATCATATAACCAAACTACCTCCCTAAAGAATAGATCTGTTATATTCGTTGCATCATTAGTTTTCTGACAAGATATGAAATGTTCTATATTAGAAAATCTATATGCAATAACAAATATGGAGTCTCTTTCTTTTTCTTGACCTAGGTTAACCTAAAATAAAATCGATAAAAATATCAATTCAAGGTCATTAGGAACATGTAAAAGTGTATATAACTCATAAGGCATCACTTTAAACTTTGTTTGTTTAAATGTTATGAACCTATCACAAATTCTTTACACATCTTTGTTCATGTTAGACCAACAAAAATATTCATGAAAGACTTTTAAGGTCTTAGTAATCCTAAAGTATCCCATTAATCCATCATCATAAGCTTTTCCATAGAAACAATTCACACATTGAACAATTAAGCATATATAATCTTTTATCTTTAAATAAAAATCCATCATGCTTAAAGAATCCATTAGTTGTTGCAAGTTCATATTGGAAATAAATTTCACTGAATTAGTATCATCAGGATATAATTCTTTCACATACTCAAATCCTAAAAGTCTAGTATCTAAAGTATAAAAAAGAACATACTTTCACAATAATGCATTTGTAACTATATTTTCCATACCTTACTTGTGTTTCATCGTATATGGAAATATCTCAATAAATTTCACCCACTTGGCATGTCTATGATTCAACTTACCTTGACTTTTCAAATGTCTTAAAGATTGGTGATTGGTATGAATCATAAACTTTTTAGGCCAAAGATAATGTTGTCAAGTCTCTAAAGTCCTCACTAATACATACAACTCTTTATCATATATTGGATAGTTTAGAATTGTGATTCATACTAATCACCAGTCTTTGGTTAGTTTAAGTTGCACTATTAAGCTTTTCACTAAAATATGTCAAGGGCCTTTTATTCTGGATTAAAATAGCTTCAATACCTATACCAGAAGCATCACATTTAATCTCAAAATTTTTTGTAAAGATAGGCAAAGCAAGTAATGGGGCTGAAATAAGCTTATTTTTTAACAAATTAAAAGTTTTCTCTTGTTCAATTTCCTATTTAACACCTATTATCTTCTTTACAATTTTAGTTAATGGAGCAACTATTATACTAAAATCTTTCACAAATCTTCTATATATTCTAGCCAATCCATAAAAACTTATTACCTCACTTACTCTCTTAGATGTATGCCATTATTTTATAGCCTTAACCTTAGCGTCATTTATCTCAATACCTTTTGCAGTAACGATATATCCAAGAAAAAACAATTCTTTTCATGCAAAAAATCACACTTCTTTAGATCAACATACAAACTTTCTCTTATAAGCACATGAAATATTTGTCTTCAATGATCTATATGCTCATCAAATCCTTTACTGTAAATCAATATATCATCAAAATGAACAACTATCAACCTATCAATGAATGCACACAATATATGGTTCATCAATCTTATAAAAAATACTAGACGCATTAGTAAGTCCAAATTGCATGACTAACCACTCATACAAATCATCTTTAGTTTCAAAAGCAGTTTTTCATTCATCACCTTATTTCATTCTAATCTGATGACATCCGCTTTTAAGATCAATTTCAAAAAACAAACAAGATCCATACAATTCATCAAGCATATTATCTAATTTAGGGATAAGATACACAGACACACACACACATTTTATTGTTATGTTATTGATTGCTCTACAATCAACACACATTCTCTAAATACTATTTTTTAGGTACTAAAAGTATAGGAACACACATGGATTCATGCTCTCTCGAATGTACCCCTTCGACATTAACTTCTATACTTGTCTCTGAGCTTATTTGTTTCCTCTAGATTACTTCTATAGGCTGGTCTATTAGAAATAGTCAAATCTTGTACTAGGTCAATCTGATATTTTATTCTTTTTATATGTGGTAATCTACTAAGAATTTTATGGGGAAATACATCTTAAAATTCCTATAACAAAGAAACACAAACACTAAGAACACATGAATCAAGTTCGTTAGTGTTAAAATATACCTCCTTATACAAGAGTAAAATCATAGGTATATCAGAAAAATAAAAATGAGTAAGATTATTTTGTTTTACATGAAAATCAAGGTGTTTCCCCACTTTTCCTACATACTCTTCTTTTCTCACATTTTTTTTCTTCTCCCTACTCATTTTCTCTCCATATTTGGCCTTTTATTTTTTTTACTTTGGCATAAGCCTTCAAACTTGTTTCCAATGTCCAAAAATTTACTCATTGGTGTTTCACACTCACGACTCACTTTATTTTCACTTAGGCTCACATCCTTACCATTATTTTGTAACAAGGCTTATTCAACTTCTGTTTTCTTCAATTTCAACTAATCTTCATCCACTTGTTTAAGTGATAATAGTGTAAACATGTATGTTTTTCCATTCTTTTTCAGTGTATATTTATTTTTAAAACCATCATGTTTGGCTTTTCTATCAAATTGTCAAGGTCTCCTAAACAATAGATGTGTAGCAAGTATAAAAACAACATCACACAAAACATCATCCTTATATCTCCCCTACTGAGAATGAGATTAAATCCTATTTAATCATCCTAACTTTTTCATATTTATTCAACCATTGGAGCTTATAGGGTGTAGCATGCTAAGTAGTAGTCAATTTCAACTTTCTAACCAAAGTTGTGTTAGTAATATTAGTACAATTATTATTATTAATAATCATAATACATACCTTACTTTTTTATGAAAGATATTCTCCCTTTATTGCTCAACATCTCATTCACTAACATAAACATTCAAAGATCTCTTTATAACAAAGGATTCACCATTAATAGCATATTCAACATCACTAGCATCTTCAAATGCTATTATGTTTTCACATTCATATTCATCACTAGTTGACTCTACTTTTCCATACACTTAATCTCTTGTTTATGCTTCTACTAAATATTATTTCTTCAATTTTCTTCTATTACCGCAACCTGCTTTCTAACATATTAGGGTTCAGTAATTTTAGGTACTGTTATTGGCATTGTTTGTGCATTACTCTCTTTCTTAAAATTCAACTTCCAACTCTGAGAGGATCCCAAATAATTATCTAGTCATGCACTACCCTTTCTTTTCAATTACTTTTCCATCTTTATAGCCATAAGCACCATATCTTCAAATGCTAAATAACGTTGCAATTCAACCACATTAGCAATATCTCTATTTAAACCATTTTTAAATCTAGTCATTGTGGCTTACCTCTTCAGAAACATTATCTCTAATTATAGTTATTTCCATCTCCTTAAAATATTCTTCAATACTCTTAGAACCCCAAGATAAAGATTGTGATCTATTATATACTTCCTTATACTGATGATTAAAGAAAAACCTCTTTCTTATTATTGCTTTTATCTATTCTCAAGTGTCAATGGGTCTTTTTCCATTACACCTCCTACCTGAAACAAGTTGGTCCCACCAAATAATAACATAATTAGTTAATTCAACTACAACTAGTTTTACATTCTTTTTCTTTGAATATCAATGGCAATCAAATACAAATTCAACATTTTTTTTCCAATCCAAATAAGCATTTGGATCATTCTTTCCCTGAAATGCTAGAATTTTATATGTTACCTAAATTATAATCTAAACCATCATGATCATCAAAATTCCTCTCTTGGCTAAAATTTAGCACCAAACTCTTTCATTGGTCGTGTCTTATATAAGAGATTTTGATATGTACGAGACTTTTTTCCTTGATTAACTACATCACCATCCTCATCATTATCTGAGTTTTCAGCTACACTTTTATTTGCATGAGAAAGTGCTTGTCTAGTAAACCTTTTAATCTCATTTCCCTTAAGACTAAGAACATCATGTCTATTAATCATTTTAGTACTCAATTTATTCAACTTTCCCATTGCAGCCTTCATCATTATTTCTAACCTATTTTGTCTTTCTACAAGATCCTTCTCTTTGATTGTGTTACACTTTATGACATTGTGAATACTTGTAATAAAGGTTATTAACAAAGAGAAATTTTATCACACACTCCTTCACATGTCTACACTAAATTTAATGTCATTGCACTTGTGTTTCACACAATTCAATCAGGTTTTTCTCTCTAATTATCTCAATTTTCCCTTTACATTTCCCTTACTTAGATTCTTAAAAGTAACTTCCCAAATTATCAAATAATTAATCAAGCAACATAATTATTTTATAATAATAAAGAATCAAGAATCAAGACTATACAAACTAATCAAAATAAAACTTGAGGATAAATTTACAAATAACAATGTAAATTCGTGCAAAATATAATGACGAAAAGAAGACATGAAATAAAAGCCATGGAGTTTATAAAGATTAAAAGAAAACTAACTAATTCAAGTTTAAGAATTAAAAAAAATTAAAATAAAGCATGAAAGATCTATACCAGCCAAATTTTAATGAAACAAGCCAAGATAATCCATGAAAAACAAGAATTTGATTCTACAATACCAAGATTTGGTATGTATCTATTCAAAAAAATCAAGAAAATATTCAAGAAAGTCTCAGTCAACCCTAAGATTCATAGGCTTGTAATATTCAAGAAACTTTTGGCCAACCTTAAAATTCAAGGGATTGTATTTGATTATGCCCTAATTTGCCAATTCAATCAATTCTTGTAGTTTTCCTCATTTTTTATCCACACAATTTATCAAGAAGAATTTTTTTTTTTTTTTTTGCTCTAGGCTAAAATCAAGAAAGATAGAAGATCAAGATCATGAATGTAATTTTTCTTTCATGTGTTCAGAAAAAATCAAGAATCTAAGCAAGATGATTTTTTAATACAGAGTTTGACACAAACTTTGAAATAATAAAAAAAATAATAAACTCTTTTTTATAATAAAAAAAGAAACAAAACCCAAGCCAAAACTAGAAAGAAAGAAAATCAAGAAACGACACAAACTAAAAATTAAAGGGATATAACTTAATAACAGCACAAGCTCTGATACCAACTGATGCGGACACCTCCCAAGATACACTACAACCATATGTGAATCATTTGTAACTTAACCAATAAGAACCTGCTTTGGAGAACCGAAGTTATATGCAATGATCACTTCTAGAATCAAAGTTGTTTTTGTAATTTGCTGGCAGAATCAAAGCCTAACTTCAAACACATGGTTCTATCTTGTATTAATAAGTGTTATATATCACTGGAAAGATACGGATGCCTACTATGCAATAAAATTTGCATCGCATTAAAATTTATTTTATAGCTCTATTTATGACCAAAACAATAGAAAAAGATAAAAAAAAAAAAAAACTAGATTTAAAGCTTTTTATTGCAATCTTTTTGTAATGTTTGAATGCCCACCTATAAGCCTTTCTTGAACATGAAATAAATTAATTAAGGCTTATACTTCATTATTTAATGTCTTCTTAAATTCCACCTTAGCCATGTGTCTTGAAGAAGTCCATTGAAAGCCTCTTTAAATCTCTTAGCCTTAAGTCTTGTCACTGGACCAACTAGAATCTCTAATGGATATCTTGATGCTGCTTAGATCGCATCATTATTAACCTTGAAAAATGTTACATCTAATGGGGTTTTTCCTAAAACCTTGATAATGATGTATTTTATGAGAATCTTGAACAAAATTCAATTCATCTCCCTTTTTATAGATTTTTTAGCTCATTTCATAATTGACAATCCTAAAGTTGTAGGGTATGGGAAGGTTATAGAATTCCCATCATAAAGGCACCTTTACTTTTCTAAATCTTCATCAGCTAACTCAATGAGTGAGAATATTCAGAGATGCCTTTTTAGTTACAAAAGAGCAACTTAGGGTCTTAGCTTTTCCCCAATATAAAGCATCATCACCTATGCCACCTAGTTTAAGTTAATAGTTATAGTTCTATAAAGAAAAATATTAAAATAATGTACAAGAGAGTGAAAGGGAGCATTATTGCTTTTCAAATCCACTTAAAAACTACTTATGCACTTTTGAAGAGCGTTCCCAAAACAAATATCCAAAAAATTCTAAAGACAAAATAGCATGTAGTCACAACCATAAAAGTAATCAATGTCATCGCTAATACTCATCTTCACGGTCTTTTTTGGACAACCAGACTAAAAAATACTTTAAAGAAAAACTAGGTTTGTGGTTATACGAGCCTTTGATATGGGAGTATACAGGTCCTACAAATGGAGAGGTTCACCATTAATCAAGAAGGTGTTAAACACTCAACTTCCTAAGGATCTCATCTAAAAAAAAAAAACCTACATAATTATGATGGACTCGTGAACCATTAGGAGCATTTGTAGAATGTAAGTATTAGTTTAGAATTAGTCATACAGAAAAATAATGTCATATGTAAGAAGGAGGAGGTGCATCTGTTATAAAATGAGGGATTCTAGTCTTGGGGCATTTTACCAATAGTTTTACCAATGAATAATTAAATATTAATATTTTAAACCATTCCGTCGGTGTTTCATCTGTAATATTTAATTTAATTAAAAAAAATTAAAAACCCTCTAAATATCACCAACGACTTTTCAATCCGTCGGTGATTTCGTCTATAATATTTAATTTAAAATTTTAATTTAATCAAAAAATTTCAGAAACCCCTCACATATCACTGACGACTTTTCAATCTATCAGTGATTTTGTCTGTAAAGAAAAATAATTAATAGTGCAATTGAGAAGTGAACAGTTTCAGAGCTCTCTAAAAAATACCGACAAAATTAATCCATCGGTGATACCCTTTGTAATTGATATAATGAACAATGTTAGAGAGAAGTGAATAGTTTACCAACGAATTTACTGATGAATTTTACCGATGGTATTAACACCATCAATAATTCCTTCGGTATAAATGACATGTCATCGTATTTTTTTGCTTTGTTTTAATTTTTTTCTCATAATTTTCTCGGTTTATACCAAAAGAATATTTATGTCGATGTTTACCGATGGATATAGTAAGAGAATATCCTATTGGTAAAATTCATTGTAATTTACTAATAAAAATATTATTTCAGTATTTCTATTTATATTTATTAATTTTATTGAAGTGAAAAACCATTGTGGAGAAAAACAAATATTCAATCAAGGACTCAGATATGCCACTAGGCCCCGTTTGTTTGCTGGAAAGTAGTTTCTTTTTGGAAAGTGAATTCTGAGAAAGTGAATTCCGAGAAAGTATTTTCCGATGTTTGGTAATGTAATGGAAAATAAGTTGGAAAACACTTTCCAGTATTTGGTTATGTCATGGAAAATGAGCTGGAAAATAACTTTTTAATATTTTATTTTTCTCAAGTTTATTAAAATAATGAGGAACAAATCTTACAAATTAAAAAGTTGAATGAGAATGAAATTAAAAAAATATATAATTTCATAAATTATCTCAAATAAAATAAATAATAATCAAAATAATATAGATCAAATCTAAAAAATTAAAAAAAATAAAAGATGAAGAAATTAAAATAATAATAATTAACATTTTATAAATTATTTCAAATAAAATAAGTAACAATCAAAAGAATGAGGACCAAATTTGATAGATAAAAAATTTCAATAAAAAAATGATAAGGAAAAAGCAAATAGCAATTATAAAAATAAAGACCAAAGTTAATATAAAAATTAAATTTTAAGAGATGAAATTGAAAAATAAATATTCAAAACAAATTATATATAGCAATCAAAAGTTTGAGGATCAAATTTGATATAATCAGCAAATAATGACATTTCTAAATTTTTCACAACTTCCGGAAAGTGTTTTTCACTCAAATTTTTCAGCAAAACACTTTCCTGAAAACCAAGCCAAATTTTTCTTTGACTGGAAAGTGTTTTCTGTTGACCAACTTTTCTAATGGCAAACAAACACAGGAAAGTTTGAAAAGTAATTTCCCGGAAATCACTTTCCAGAAAACAAACACACCCAAAAGGAAAAAACACTTTCCTGAAAACCAAATCAAATTTTTCTTTGACTGGAAAGTGTTTTCCGTTGACCGGAAAGTGTTTTTCGTTGACTGAAAAGTGTTTTCCGTTGACTAACTTTTCTAATGGCAAACAAACATAAAAAAATTAAAAAATAATTTTTCAAAAACTACTTTCCAAGAAATAAATATTTCCTAATCCTCAACTGTTATTACATTACAAATTTTTGTGAATGGATTTCTCTTTCTTTCCTGAAAACTAAGTCAAATTTTTCTTTGACTGGAAAGTGTTTTCTGTTGACCAACTTTTCTAATGGCAAACAAACACATGAAAGTTTGGAAAGTGATTTTTCGGAAAACACTTTTCAGAAAACAAACACAATAAAAAAAAATATTTTTCTAAAAATCAAATTAACTTTTTCTTTGACTGAAACACGTGTAATCCTCCACTGTTATTACATTGCAAATTTTTGTGAATGGATTTCTCTCTCTTTCCATTATGTCATGGAGATTCCGGTAGGAGTGCATCTCTTCCTAATTTTTACACGGCACTATATGATTTTGCTCTCTCTCTGTCACACACACACACACACACACACACACGGATGCTTAAGATTTCACATAAACTAATGGGGTTCTTGCAGACATGAAGACATTACAGTGTCCGCCTCAGCAGGTATTATGTGATTTTCATGAACCCCACATGTTCCCCACTTATAAATTGTCTCTGTTTTTTTCCCCCCTCTTTGGCTAAATATGCGAGAGTTAGAAAATAAATGCGCAAGTAGCCAGGCATTTTATATCGTGATGATGCAATTATGCTTCTTTATCAAAGAGCTACAAGAATTAAGCGTAGCCATCTATTATACGTAGAGCAGTAGGGAGAATAAGACCGATGCACATGCATGACAGGGATATTTACTGTAGAAATCATAGAAGAATCTATACGTAGCTATACGATGAATGCTGGCTGGCTGTGGTCTGTGAGGCCCCCTTTTTTTATTCATTTTTCAGGTCCTCTTCTCCTCAAAATAAAGGTTCTACGACGACAAAAACAGAATCAAATCCATTGCAAAATCGCATTTTCTGTCATGTTTGTATTGTACGTATTACGAATACTGATCCCTCTTAAATTTCAAGCTTGACAAGTTTCGCATGAAATTACTACATGTTATGAATGGACAGCTTGAATTTATTCTATCAATACAAGATTAATTAGAATAATTATGAAAGTGGATGATGCTCTACAGATTATCTCACCAGAGCTTAAATCATGTCAATATTATTCTTACTCTTTTTTTCTTCTTTTAATAATTCAATATTAGTTTTTCAAAGTGGTTATTAATTCTTGCATGTAATTCATCTAATTTGTATACGTGTTAGGGTCATTATTTTTTGTTCGGTTCAGTTTTTATCAAAAACAAGTAACCAAAATGAAATTTTTAAAAAAAAACAAAACCAGTTCAGACCAATCAGTTTCAGTTCCGTTTGGTTTTTTAGGATAAAAACAAGTTCATACCGGTTTGGCTTGATTTTTCGGTTTGGCTTGGTTTTTTCCGATTTAGGTTCGGTTCGATTCGGTTTTTTCGGTTTCAGACTTATAAAATCGAACCTAACTGGTTGGTTTTTTCACAATTTTAATCGGTTTAATCGGGTTTTTTTCACGGTTCGGTTTTTTCAGTTATTTTTTTTCTGGTTTTCTCAATTTAATCTGTTTTTCAAGTTTTTTTATTCACCCTAATATGTTTCACTATTCGTATGTATGGTTTTACTAATAATATTTTTGGCAGTAGTTGTTCTTATTGAGATTTGCCATATATAGATATAAAAAATTGTTATCTTTAAACTCTGATTCGTTAATGATTACTTTATATGATATAATTATAATTATATTATAAAATAAAATAAATTAAAAGATTTTGATTTTATACTGTTCATCATCTTTATATGTCCTTTCATATTTCACTATTCATATCATTGTTTATATCCGATTGTTCACCTTTCTAGGTCTTTGAAGCTTTTTTGTTTTTACATTTTGATTATTAAACTCAATTCCTCTTCAATTTCATCATCATTGCAAATTATGTTAGCATGATTGATTTTAATGTATTAAGAATCATTTCCATTTGTATGCTCTTGAGTATCCGATGTGACATGAAATATTTAATGCTAGATTAAAGTTAAATTTTATAATAATAAATGTTAGATTACTCTTTAAAAAATTCAAAGAACAAGGTTCAAGATTAATTAAAAAAAATTAATATCTCAAAAAAGTGTGAAAAACTTTAATTTTATATCTTGAAAGTTTCATATGGTTCATGTTTCTAGGTTTTTTCGTATGATTCATGTTCTAGGTTTTTTCGTTTCACTATATATATATATGTATGTATGTATGTATGTATGTATGTATGTATTATAACGGGCTTCTTCTACTTTAGAAGACAGAGGGCCCGTACTTCTTTTTTAAAATAAATAAATAAATAAATAATCCAAATAATAATGAAAAATAGTAAAATGTAGTTGTATCGTTCTATAATATTTAAATCTTGAAAAAGAAAAGAGTTTATTAATAAATTAGGAATCTAGATTATTGAAGGATAAGGTGACAGGACACTTCCTGACAGTCAAGTGACGCAAAAGACGACGTCAGTGCAAGTTCAGGCCAGAAAGTACCCGAGAGACACACGTCACAGGGGCTCCTGAGCCCGCCAAGGCGAATATCAAGGAGGGCAATACACGTGTAGGGTTGATTGAGGTTCCACGTGGACCATTCGATGACAAGCTGTTCGCTGTGATGATGGGCGCGCCTGGGTAAAGTGGTGACTGTGGTTTGCGTATGAATTGTACGAAAGCAAGATGATAACCTCCTTTTTACATTTCTAGAACCCATATTACTTTGATTGTGACATCTATCAACCACACAGTTTTACCTAGCAGCCTGGCGCTTTCATCGAGTTTTTCCCCGGCCTGTGTCATGACCAAGGCTGTAGCCATGGGCGAGTGGCTCATCTTTCCTGGGTTAGCCCGTGCTTTTAAGGGCTAGTTTTTAAAAAATTAAAAAACTTTTATTTTTATTTTATTTAAAATTAATATTATTTAGTGTTTTTGAATTTTTTTTATGGCTGATATTAAAAATAATTTTTAAAAAATAAAAAGATATTACCTTAATGCATTTCAAAATGAAAAGCACTTTAAACTATAACCCCTATCACAATTTCAAAGAGAAATCAAGCATCTTTCTCTTTATATTTTAGAAGTATTTAAAAAAAATTCAAAATGTTTTTTATTTTTTTTATTTTAAATTATTATTATTTTATATTTTTCATATTATTTAGATGTAATGATATTAAAATAAATTTTAAAAAATATAAATAAAAATAAAAACATCGTCTAGTCTAAATTCAAAGTTTATGACATTATTTGCACATGGACCACTTGGCTTGTGGCATTCTTTTAAACCTTTTCCTTGTCACTGTCGGAAGCATCCGAGACAGGCCCATAAAGACACTGTCGTTTATGTAGAAGCACTAGTTAGCCTCTCTGAATTCAACGCTCTTCTGAAAAAGCCTTGGGCCCAAAAAATCCAAGTGTCACTGTGTCGTCGCTCCTTGATAAAGATAAGGAGTGTACAAGTACTTGAAGAATTAATTAAAATACACCGTCAAACTACTATCAACCAGTCAAGCCCGCCATTTTTCTTCCATCTAACACGTGCCCATGAACGCCTCTGGTTTTCAAACCCTACTTTTCAGGGGATATTTATTTTTATATTTTAAAAATATTTATTTTTTTAATTCAAATTATTTTTATATTTTTAAAAAATAATTTTTCACATCAACATATTAAAATAAAAAATATATTTTTTTAATAAAAAAATTAAAATTTTAAAAAATACAGTTTTAACCTGTTTCCAGAAATTCAAATTCACTCCCTTTACGGGAAAGAAGAGGATAAACAAAAAAAAAATAAACAAGAAACGGTGACTTTAGTTCTGATGAATCGAGCAGAGATCATGGAGAGAGGGTAGATGAGTCCCGGTGTTTATAAAGAAGAAGGTGCAGCCATAAACATGGACCCAAGTCTTGACTTTTGTTTAGGTGTATAGTGCAGTCCTCTTGCTGCTTATTTAGCTGTCAGGCATGACCGTGCCCGTGTTATACTCTTGGTGCCTTTCTTTGAGCTTTTCAAGTTAAATCAATTTCTGGAATTTTTAAATTTAATTGTTAATAAATAACCAAAAGCAAATTCCTCAGAGAGGAGACTCTTTAATGTGCTACTGTAATTTCTCATGGAATTAACATTAAAAATAATATTTCAAAAATACCATTTAACTCTGATTTTGCTTGAATGAAGTCTTAAGAATGTGATTTGGTGGGAAAACATTATTATCCAGGAATTAAACATTTAGGCGTCATCATGCATGCTCAACATGCTCTAGATGGGCAATTACCATGGAGGCATATGAACTCTGTGGCTATTTAAAAAGAATTGTGCACGTCGTGATTTGCTGCTGCTGCTGATTTATTATTAGATTAGTCTGCTCTTCGTATACATAAGCTTGTCAACAGCTGCTATTTAAAAAGGTTTTTTGTAAAAAAAAATGATTTTAAGAACAAAATAGTCAAGACAGTTTATTTTTATTAGAAAAGAAAATATTTGAAAATAGAGTACTTCCAGTTCATGTGTTCGAGAATTAGTCTCAAATAACTTTTGGTAGGCAATTATCAAGAAAAGAAGCCCTTGGCATACCAGCTGATTGTATGCCTTTCCAAGCCATTCAGCTTTTCTCAAACAGGTGGCTGTTTCTAGAGCTTTGAACGGCACTGGTCTTGCTGTTGTTGCACCAGCAATTCAGTCCCTCGTTGCTAGCTGATTCTACAGATGATAGCAATCGTGGTGCAGCCTTTGGATGGCTACAACTAACGTCCAACTCTGGTTCAATTATTAGTGGACTCTGCTCAGTGTTGATAGCTCCAGTAACATTCATGGGAATCCCTGGGTGGAGGGTTGCATTCCATATTGTTGGCATATTCAGTGTTCTTGTAGGTGTGCTAGTTTACCTCTCTGCCAATGATCCACACATTTCAGATGCCAGTACAAAAGCTCGAGTAAATCCTTCAAGTCAGAGGTGAAGGAACTGTTTCATGAAGCCAAGCCAGTTATTAAGATTCCATCTTTCCAGATTGTTGTGGCTCAGGGAGTCACCGGTTCATTCCCTTGGTCTGCTTTGGCATTCGCACCCATGTGGTTAGAGCTTGTTGGTCTCTCTCGTGAGAAAACTGCAGTCCTCATTGCCTTGTTTGTCATTGCTAGTTCCTTTGGGGGATTGTTTGGTGGCAAAATGGGGGATTTCGTTTCTGCTCGTCACCCAAATTTTGGGAGGACAGTTCTAGCACATATAAGCTTGCATCAGCCATCCCTCTGGCAGCATTGCTTCTTCTGGTTTTATCTGATGCTCCATCAACAGCAATCATGCATGGAATTGTATTGGTCATAATGGGATTATGCATGTCTTGGAATGCTCCAGCTACAAACAAGTAAACTCTCTCGAACTCTTTTTTTTCTCTTTTTTTCCTCCCTTTTACTTCTTTGCATCCTCTGCAATAAATATTCAAAATATTAATGTACAGTTAATCAAATAAAGCCATAAGACAGAAAAGCCAAAGAATTTGAACGAGCAAGTTCATCGATATAAAATGGGATCAACACCAAATAACTAGCATGGCTATACAGTACCATAAGTGGGAACCAGGAGATTTGCAAGACTGCCAAATCACTAGATTCTTACATGCATAGACTATATTACTGCGCATGTTTATTAGCATTGCAAATTGATGGTTGTTATATATATGCCCATGCAGTCCAATTTTTGCTGAAATAGTAACCCAATAAATCCCGGCGTCTATGCGTTGGATCGATCTTTTAAGTCTGTGCTATCATCATTTGCTCCCCCTGTAGCTCGAATACTTGCTCAGCATGTTTATGGCTATAAACCACTTCTGTATCCTCAGAATCTGAAGAGATTGCTACAGATAGAGGGAATGTTGCATCTTTGGCCAGAGCTTTGTACAGTTCAATAGGAGTTCCAGTGGCTCTGTGTTGTCTCATCTACTCAAATCTATAGCCAATATTCTTTGTATCAAGCCCTCGAGAATGTGCATTATTTCCATGAAATCATGAGAGAGAAATAAGAGAAGGAATGGCCAAAAATAAAAATGAAATAAGATTTTGCAAAACAGATTGTCCATCAAGGCTTTTCGCAGGGGAAGACATAGTGCAATTTCTTGTCCTCCAATAAGGCCAGGATTACACAAATTGTGGAATAGGTGGCCAGAGTTTTAACAAAAAAACAAGCAAATAACTGTTAGCCAGGCATCAAAGTGTGGAAGCTTGAGCTTCAAAACTGCCTAATCCTTTGAGCAGTAATTCTCATGGCTTTCCCCTCCAGTCTCATCTTTACACACCATTCAAAACCATGGTCACAATCTCACATATATAGTAATATGAGGATCTAACGCCTAAAGAAATATTAGTTTAAAATACTACAAGTTAGGAAATGCTTACAGCCACAGATGGTGAAGGCCAACAGTGTATAGCAGCACCAGCATGGACAGCATCAAGAGAACCAGAAATGAAAGGAAGTCTAGCTATATCAGCTCTGACCAATATTAAGTTCCTAAAGAGATCAGATACAATCATTGTCCCTGATCAATATTAATTTCAGAAGGAAATCAAAACCAGTTAGAAATAGAGTCTCAACTCAAGCAAGCTGTAAGCCAAAACTAGTTGAGTAGCAGATCTCTCGAGTTGTATTATTAAAGGAAACTCCAAATATATTTCAGCAGAATTGCAGCTGATATCATCTATAAATTTCACTGATATGCGGAGATGAATTCAAATCATCCAAAGGAAAATTAAACAAATTTGGTAGAAAGGTTCGGTTCATACTCTTTTGGAAAGTTCTCCTCCTGCTTGATGAATTCATAGCACTGTTGCAGCATGTTTTCTGAGCAGTCCCGAGCCATGACAAGAGAAAACAACCCACTCTTGGTGAATAGTCTTGAAAATAAACCACTACCACAACTAGCATCTAGAATATTGCGACCTAAAACTGGCTTGAGGTAATCCTTCATCAATTCAAACTGCAGTCCAGATCACAGTGAGTTTACAGCGCTACCACACAAATAAGATTTCCAATTGAACAAACAAATTTCCTGTGAAAGCTTTCAATGAAGAGATTATCCTGTTACCTCTTTCTCTGGGCCTGGAAAACCACCCCATACAAAATTTTGACGCCAACCTCTCTCGTAAAGGAATGACATGAATGGAGTTCTGATTCAGAAAAACAAGACAAGGAGGGAAGACAAGGAGGGCATGACCAAGATTTTAATGAGAGGCATTCATACTGATCATGCGGGATAGCATGAAATGCATCAGGCTGATGATCATTTATTCCTACTGAAATTTGTATTCATTCAATGCATGGAAACCATGAGTCAATCCACAATGTTCTACAAAATTTCCTGCTGTATCTAGGCAACAGATGCAACAAGATGCAATTTCCCCAAAGAAATTCCAGAATAAGTTGTCTGGGGCTGTAAATGGATTTAGCCAAGATTAACGAAGCCCATATTGGTTGTGGGAATCAACAGACACCAATCCCTTCAAAATGAAATTTACAATGACAGAATTGGGGCACCGCCATCTAGAGCATGCAATAGAATCCAAAAAATACCAGGCTGAAAGTTTAGCGGCAAGAAACTTGACCTTTCTTTAGCATGACAGAATAGATGGTTTAAAAAGACTAGCTTGTCATCTTGGAGGCAATTTCTAGTTTTGGAAATGAAAAACATCATTGTAAAGCATGATGGGTCCGGAATCTATCTAATAAAAATTAATAACTGTAATGGATAATTGACCCTATCCTGTATTTGAATTGCCTCAGGATGGACACAAATCTTCTTACTTGTACCCTGCAACGGTCTTAGTGCGAACATGTATGAACATTATCCAGGTGTCCCAAATTTGCAACAAGCACCATTTCCTCAAGCACTATCTTACTCATGAATATCGCAACAATTATTTTATTCACACCTGAAAAATTCTTTGGCCAAAGGCATAGCATCACCGTATTCCTTAGACCCTCTAGCTACCGTCAATTCAAGATGTGTTTCCTTGCCAGTATGTCTTCTTACAAGTGCTTCACTGCAAACTAGATCCACGTGCAGAATCTCTGTACCAAATCCAACCATTACAAACACAAAACTATTTCCATGCCAAGAGCAATAACAATTTCTGCATACAATTTTGAAAATAACTTACACAGATAGGACGGTTGCGCCAATCAAAGTCACGGGCTCGTAACATACGGGACAGGCTAGGATGTTCTTGCTGCTACGGACATCCTTTTCAACTGTCACGGGACCCTATATCAAATAAGAACACAAAACGATATATATATATCGATTTGGAACAATCTATGACTACTCATTCAAGATTAATAACCTATAATCTCAATTCTCAAACATTAATAAAACCTGTAACATTTGCTTTTGCATCAATTCCCTTTAATTTCTCTCATCAACCAAACAAGGAAATGAGGGAAATGCTTGTGATCACAATGAAAGATGACTTAAGGCGCAGTAATGCATTGGAAAATAAAAAGCTGGGCAATTTGAAAGGGTCTAAAAAGAGAAGGCAGACCGTTGGCTTAGTCTCGGCAAAGGCGGTGGAAGAAGCGCGAATTTTTGTCGCGAAACTAGTGCGTTTAAAGGTCGGGGCACAGTACGGTTTGAAATGAACTCGACTCGAGTTGCTGAGTTGACTATGCAGGAATGCCGGCGGCCCGGCGGCATGACACCACCATTGGCTTGCTTCCCCTTACATACAAACTACTACAAAGCAAATTCAGATTATAGTATTTGCTCCTAGAAAAACGCATGTTCCATCTATGTTGGTCCAAAAAATATATATATAAAGAGTATTAAAATACTTAGAAGTTTACAGTGTAATTCTCCACATAATATTATTGATGCTCAGCCTATAATTATATACAGAGGATTACAACGATTACATATTCTATTAAGGAAAGATTACAGCAATCAAAAACTATTTATGGACAGAATATTTGTATTAATTCACAAGCATGATTGTAGACTTGGTGCTGTAAGTCGAGAGTGATTTCCTTCATAGTGATGCTGCAATCACTTGCAGATTTCATGCATCTGCAGATTTTCAGCATCTTCCTTAATATGCCCCCGCAAAATTGAACTTCCATCAGCAAGTCCAATTTTGG
The DNA here is from genome assembly GCA_015852605.2 of Populus deltoides. Classification (NCBI taxonomy): domain Eukaryota; kingdom Viridiplantae; phylum Streptophyta; class Magnoliopsida; order Malpighiales; family Salicaceae; genus Populus; species Populus deltoides. The sequence continues at coordinate 16,432,200 of CM027574.2, read as the reverse complement.
CTCGTAATAATTCGGGTTAGGTCCGAGACAGTGGCTTGGTTAATAGATCTGCAAGTTGGTCTTGAGTGTGGACGTGGCGCACATGAAGAATACCCTTCTGAACTTGATCACGCACAAAATGAAGATCAATTTGGATATGCTTCATTCGTGAGTGCTGAACCGGATTGAAACTAAGGTGAGTTGCACCAAGATTATCACACAGTAGAGAAGGTGGCACTGTCAATGGAAATCCAAGTTCATGAAAAAGGGCAAGAAGCCATAGTGTTTCTGAAGCGCCATTAGCAAGTGCGCGATATTCAGCTTCCGTAGAGGATCGAGCAACAGCCCTCTGTTTTTTTGAACTCCAGGAGATAGGGTTGCAGCCAAGAAACGTAATGTAAGCCGATGTAGACGTGCGATCATCAATGTTACCAGCCCAGTCAGCATCACTATAAGTTATTAAACACGGTGCAGCAGCTTTCCGGATATGAATGCCATGAAAAATTGTTCGCTTGAGATAGCGAAGAAGCCTCTTGGTGGCAGCCCAATGAGTAACCGTGGGCTTGTGCATAAATTGAGACAGTTTATTGATTGCAAAACAGATGTCCGGACGAGTTAAGGAGAGGTATTGCAGGCTGCCAATAATACGCCTATACTCGGTGCTATCCACTGATGCTGTTCCATCCAGGAGATGAAGAGATTGAGTAGTGGACAAAGGGGTGGAAATGTCCTTGGCACCAACCATGTTTTGAGTCTCCAAGATGTCCCTGATGTACTGGTGCTGGGAGAGAAATAAACCTGCATGTGTAGGAATGACTTCAACTCCCAAGAAGTAGTGAAGTGAGCCCATATCCTTCAAGGAAAACCGAGTACCAAGAGCAGTAACAACATGTCCTACAAACTGAGTATCACTGCCTGTAATCACCAAATCGTCAACATAAACAAGCACATAACAAGTAACTGAGTGATGACGATAGATAAACAGTGAGGAATCAGTAGAGAATTCTGAAAACCAAGTTGCAAAAGTGAAGATCGCAAGGCCGAATACCACGCCCTAGGAGCCTGTTTGAGACCATAGATGGCTTTCTTTAATCTGCATACATAATCAGGTTTGGACAGATCTTTGAAACCCGGAGGCTGCAACATATAAACAGTTTCAGACAACATGCCATGTAAGAAAGCATTATTGACATCCATTTGTCTCAAGCACCACCCATTCATAACAGCAATGTTCAACACAGTTCTAATGGTTGCTGGTTTAACAACCGGGCTAAAGGTTTCTTTATAATCAACTCCAGGACGCTGATTGTAACCCTTTGCAACAAGCCGGGCTTTGAATTTTTCAACCGAGCCATCTGCCTTGCGTTTGATTCGAAAAACCCACTTACAACCTACGGGCTTACAGTCTTTGGGAGGAGGAATTAAATCCCATGTACCATGACTCATAAGGGCTGTTAACTCACTAGACATGGCTGCACGCCATTCAGGATGAGATACGGCTTGGCTCACACAAGTTGGTTCCAGGGAAGGGGGAAGGGAATGCTTGGACACAGTGTTCAATTGTTTAGGTTTGAAAATATTGTTCATCGATCGAGTGGTTATGGAGTGATTACGGGGTGGAATACTGTCAATTGATGCTGAACATGGCAAGGGGACAGTAGATGCAGGGAAAACATGTGAAGTAGAGGGGAGATGCTCATGATGCAGATTATCAATTGACTCAGAAATAGAAGGCGAGTGAGATGGAGAGATACCTAGAGATGACGCGGAGGAGGCAGTAACAGCGTCCAAACTCGTTGATGATCCAAATGGTGGAGTGGAGATCGGCGAAGATATCGTAGGAAGGATAGGAGCAGGAGAGATTACAGGGCATGTAATGGGTTTGAGAAACTGATGAGTATGGGTGGGGCGGGCGGGTGGATGATAAGTGGCCGGGTGGGTGGTTTTTTGAGACTAGACTTTGAGATTCATCAGAAGATGCGTGTTTGGACACATAAATTCGAGCAGTTAAGGGATCAATGCATGTGTAAGCATTTTGGGTTGGTGAGTATCCTATAAAAACACAGGGAGTGGACTTAGGCTGTAACTTATGGGTGTTATATGGCTTGGTGAGAGGATAGCATAAACATCCAAATTTCCTTAATTTGAGATAATTTGGTTGTTGATGAAAAAGAACTTCAAATGGGGATTTATTTTGAAGAAGAGGAGTGGGTTGACGATTTATGAGATAAGCGGCAGTTTGAAAAGCATGAGGCCAATAAGAGAGAGGTAAGGAGGCATCATGAAGCAAGGTGAGACCTGTTTCAACAAGATGACGATGACGTCTTTCAAGATAACACCATTTTGTTGGGGAGTGTGGGGAGCAGTAGTGTAATGACTTATACCATGATTAGACAAGTAAGGTTTTAACTTTAGAAATTCACCGCCATTATCTGAGTACAAAGCTTTGATGGTGGATTGAAATCTTTTTTCCACCAGCATTTTGAATTGGGGAAAAATACTAGACACCTGTGATTTTGCAGACATTGGATAGAACCACATATATTTGGTATAATGGTCCACGAAAAGAAGATAATACCGTGCACCACAAACCCCAGTAATGTGAGCAGGACCCCAAACATCAGTGTATACAATGTCAAGTGGAGAGTGACTTTGAAAACTTGTTGATCCAAAAGGTTGTTTATGCGCTTTATTTGTGGAACAGGAAGTACATAAAGATGAAATTTTTTTTGTTGAAACAGGAAGGGATAATTGATTGACAAGATGTTGAACAATTTTAATGGAAGGGTGTCCAAGTCGTTTGTGCCACCCATCAAGTGAAGTTCGTTCATGCACATAAGCAACTTTTTTTGGAGTGGGAGAAGCCACCAAGGAGTTTGGAAACATGTATACGCCATTCTCACACGCACCTCTTAGAAGTATTGCCCCCGTGGTTTTGTCCTTCACAAGAAAAAAAAATGGGTGAAGTTCAAGAAAAACATTATTATGTTTAGTAAAGTGATGAACTGAAATGAGATTCTTATGAATATGAGGAACACATAAGGTATCATGTAAATGAAAAGTTTTGGTAGGTGTGGGTAAAGCTAAGGAACCAATATGTGTAACTGCCAAACTGTACCATCACCAAGAAGAACCTCATCGGTCAGCCATATTCGAGTGAACAGATAGGTTTTGGAGATCACCCGTGATGTTATGAGAGGCTGCAGAATCAATTAACCACTTATTATCTTGAGTATCCGAGGATGCAGCACAATTAACAGACATTGTAGAGGATTGAAGTTTCGGGCAGATCTTGGCTGTGTGACCCAATTGGTCACAATATTGACATTTTTGCTGAAAACGCCGGTTTGGATTGGGACGGCCTGAATTATTATTGTTGCGCTGGCGGTCTCTAAATGAGCTATTTGAGGAGCGGTTTTGTCCTGGTTGGCGAAAAAAAACATTTCCTCTGTTGCTTCCCCTGTTTTGCTGAGATGCAGAGGAGACGGTTTCCTTGTTGGCAAAGCGGTGACTGGTAAAGTTTGCAGCGACCAGTTAGCTGTGGCAGGCCTCCATCCTCCTTAAGTAACTCTCATGCCCAACAAGCATATCATGGAGTTCTTCAAAGGCAAGAGATTTTTCTCGTGCTCGAATAGGAGCAGCAATCTCACGAAATTCTGGACCTAACCCATGGAGGACATAGAGGGTTAAGTCATCATCAGAGATGGGGTGATCAATAAGTGCAATTTCATCAGCCAAGCTTTTGACCGTATGAAGATACTCTGAAATCGGTTGATTTCCAATTTGGATCAAGGTTAGTTCTTCCTTGAGTTGCATTGCCCTTGTACGCGATTTACTTGCATACAGTGTTGATAATTTTTTCCATGCCTCGTGTGAGGTTTTGGTTGTGGCAATGAGAGGCGTGATGGAGGGTGAAGTAGATGCAAGAATGGCGCCGAGGAATAAGCTTGTCTTGCCTTACCCACCTATTTTTTTTTGCTATAGGCGTGGAGTACCATCCGAGGGAGGGCAACCGAGATTCTCCATTAACATAGTCCGGAGATCATAGCCAATGAGAAGAGCCTCAAATTGTGCTCGCCATTGAGGAAAGGAGGAGGGTGTGAGTTTCTCATTGATTTGAGTGGTGATGTTGAAAACAACAAGGGAAAGTTGGGGGAGGAGGTAGGCGATTTGTGGAAGACATGGGGATGAAATTCTCGTTAGAGAGACGCGACTCGATACCATAAAGAGTATTAAAATACTTAGAAGTTTACAGTGTAATTCTCCACATAATATTATTGATGCTCAGCCTATAATTATATACAGAGGATTACAACGATTACATATTCTATTAAGGAAAGATTACAGCAATCAAAAACTATTTATGGACAGAATATTTGTATTAATTCACAAGCATGATTGTAGACTTGGTGCTGTAAGTCATGAGTGATTTCCTTCATAGTGATGCTGCAATCACTTGCAGATTTCATGCATCTGCAGATTTTCAGCATCTTCCTTAATATATATATGATTGTTTTCTCTTTTTCTTTTTTTTGGTACAAACATAATTGGGTGTTAGTAAATGTAATCATATAATGAGTGTGCGAATCGTAGTTCAATTTATTTTTTAAATTAATTTTGGTTTAAAAAGTATTAAATTGATATTGTTTTAAGTGTTTTTTTAATGGTTTTGATTTAATAATATCAAAACACTTTTAAAAAATATAAAAAATATATCATTTTAATGTATTTTAATTAAAAATTACTTTTAAAAAAAATATTATACATCATATTACTAAACACACACTACTTATATTCAATGACAAGCAAAATACTTATGCTTCACATTTACTCTTCTCTCGATGTCTATCGGATAAAATAATAATATTCTAATTAAAAAAAAAAAAAAAAACTCTTTGATATTGTTATAAAACTCAATCAAGTGGGTCAAATTTGAAAATTCATGATTCATTATCTAGCCCATGTTTAAAATTAAATAGTATGAGAATTGTTTCATATAACCCAATCAGCTTAACAAGTTAAAAAAAACATGATTTGGCTTATAAAAAAAGATTTCAAAATAAGATTTTCTTAAAACATTTAGGTAGTGTTTGTTTCTGCAGCTCACCGTGCATCTTAAAAAAAATATTTTTTTGTTTTTTATATTTTTTTATCATTTTAATGTGCTGATGTCAAAATAAATTTTAAAAAATAAAAAACAAATATTATTTTGATGTATTTTCAAATGAAAAGCACTTTTAAAAAAATCATTACCACAATGTCAAACACTATCTTAATATAAAAAATATTATTATTATTCATGCGCATAAAATTTTTTGGCATTGTCATTAAAGTCTACTAGGACAAACTTGAAAAGACATATTATATTAATTTGAGTTAACTCGTCAAACATGTGGCTCAAGTCATAAACAACATTGCATTTAATAGTATTTTTATTTAATTATGTGATTAAAAAAAATATTACTACCAAGCCAGAATTAACCAAAAAAGGATGAAATTGGAAACAAGCCAATAAAAAAATCAACAAAAACTTAATATTTAGAAATAAAATTGAAAGAAAAAGGAAAAAATGGTTTTTTTAAGAAAACCAAAAGTAATTCTTGATTAGCAATTCATATATCTAATGAAATAAAATTACATAAAAAAATTCTTTTAAATTTCTTTGTCCTTTTATATTTTTATTTTTTCTCTTATATCATTTTTTATGAAAATATTTCTCAAATCAAGAAAAATTAATTTTTAAAAACTTAACCATAAATCATGCCTTCTCGCTGAAGCCCAACACAATTCATATTTTTCTCTTCAATTACTCAGCAACATCGACACATGTTTATCAAGGATGTCCAATTTTATTTTAAACACACCTTTATTTTATTTTATTTTGAAAAAAAAACATACAATGTATTGCTTGTTGTTTTTAAAATCTAGTATAGTGGTTGAAAAATCAAGGGTAAGGAATTTTGGGTTAAAAATTTATTTTTCCACCATAAAAATCTTTCTAAATCATAAAATGCTCAAAAATCACCTCAAAACCAAATTAATTTTTTTCAAGGATGTCCATCATTGAATGAAACATATTGATACCAAGAATGTCATTTTCATCATTAAAAAATAAATAAACCGACAATTTTCTCTCTTTTTCCTCTCAAATTCAAGAGCTAAAATATAAATAAAATAAACTTTGTGATCGAAACTAAAACTATAAAAACTATAGGAACAGTAAATGAAGAATAAGGAAAGTATTAAGGTTAAAGAGAAATTTCTCCCTTTTATAGGCTAGGCTATGACGTTTCTTCTTGTTTTATACTTTTATCCTTTTTATTGAATATTGTCTCTCCTTAGCAAAGTTTTACAAATTAGGCATCAAATTAGAAAAAGAAAGTTGCAATTGAAAACAAAAGGTTTCAAGATGAAAATTAAAAGAAAAATAATTGGTTACTATAAATTGTTATAATTTTTTACCTAGTTATTTTGTAATATTATGTGATTATTATTGGGGTTTTTTTTATGACATTGTCCGGGCATCTCAAGCTTTTGCCACATACATAAATACAATAGATCATCTTTTGTGACTTGGGTATAAAAAATACAATGTTTTTTTTTCTACATATTTGTAGGAATACTAGGTAAAGTTCTAAATTTACTTCTTACTAATATAAAATCAATCAATTACATGCCTATAAGTAAGAAAAATAAATACACATCGTCAAGGTGGTTAAAAATAAAACAACCAAATGGCTATATATATATATATATATATATATATATATATATATATATATATATATATACTTGCAAATAAAATTATATTCCTTCACAAATAAGAGATTTTATTTTTATATCTGTCTTATGTGAGTAGTGTCGCGGTGATCGTTTTCCTGGATCAAGATTTTTATTGTGATGGGTAAAAAGAATAAGGAATTATTATTTCTTATTCATAAAAAAAGAAATGGAGTCACCACTTAATATTTTGATCACTAGAAACCTTAACTAGTCTTAAAATATGGATAAGGGATTGATTATGTATAGAAAAAACGTATAGCCCCTAGTACACCTTACTTAAGATAAGCTTTATTTTGTATGATATACTAAGGTATTGTTGTATTTTTTAACTATTAGTCTGTCTAAGATTTATGAAAGGTACTCCTCTAAGAAGATTTTTATCTTATCATGTTAAGTCATAATCATCCTATTGTCAAAACATTTTTTTTTTACACTTTTCTTTTAATATTGTGAATACATCCTACATATAATTTTGTAATTCTTAATATTCAAATAAACAAAATAATTTTTTAATATATTTTCAAATGTACTCCAAGTTCTCATGGATTTTATAAATTGGTTATTAAATCCAAAAAAACATGCAAAGATATAAAAAAAACTATTTTTCTTGAATTTTTATATTTAAGGATGCTAAATCATGCCATGTATTTTATTATTATTATTTATGCAAATGTTATTTTTTTTAGAGACTTAGCCATATGAAATTAAAACATTAAATGTATTTTTAAAAAATATATTTTTGTTGTTTTTTTAAGGAAAGAAATGAGGTATATTTAATATTAAAAAAGCGTAGGTCACAATCTCAAATACTAAATATGAGAGTATAAAAAAAAGTTGAGAACTCAAAATTAATTACAAAATAATCTTTCAAAAATTTTAAAATTTATTAAAAATAAACTGAGATCATGTTTGGCAAAAACACAACAAAAAAAAGTTTTAATCAAGCTATTTTAACCACGATGTCGACTTAAAATAAATTATTGTTCATCACCTCAAAAATCAAGCAACACCAAAAAGTCCACGCGAATCTTATTAATTTCATAAACTTTGTTCAAATTGCATATTAATTTAAGTAAATCAACACAAACCCAAACATAATACATGAATTAACATTTAATGTTCAAATATCAATAGTGACCCTAAAAATAAGCTTACTAATCAATACAAATCATCAAATCATTTCAAGCCAAAAACAAACATCAATCCAAACCAAATAATATTCAAACAGTTCAAGAACTATACACAATAATAAGTATTATTATAAAATCATTTTAGTATGGCTTGTGAGGCAATGAATTATGGATTCCAATAATGAAGTGGTGATGTTTCCCTTTACAACAAAGAATGATGAATTGGTCATTAGGGCAAAATGATATTTTTCACAAGGTTTATTTATCATTATTATATTAATTGGGGTTAAATTAGTCTTTTAATATTTCTATAAATAGTAAAATAACTTAAATACCCTTTAAAAAAAAGTTCTAGGGGATTTTAGGTCTCTTACACTTTGATTGCACAGTGTAATGACTAAATCGCAATTGAAAGAAAAATAAAATAAAACGATATCTAGGGGAATTTTTGTATTTTCCTAATAGGTTTTTAGTTATAATCAATTTAAATGAGAAGCAATTCAGGTTTTTAACAAATATAAATATAATTAAATAATTAAAAGTGAATGGCACATGCATATAACTCGCCAACAAGTAGGAGAGGCCTATGCTTTTTAGGCGGCATATGCGACGTCTTTCACTAGTCAAATGTCATCTTTCATGATGGCGTTGGAAGTGATGTGCCATCCTTTTCTCGATGGTCAAGTGTGTGTTCTTGGAGGAGCAACATATGGGCTCCGATGAACTTTTTTATCTTTTCTTCTCTCTTTTCTCTGTTTTTGCCTCGGATTTCACACCAGCCCTTTCAAAAATGAAATGTGTCATATTAGTTTGTATTTTTATCAATTTTGATCTTCATTCTTTTGATTCATATTTATTTTGCTTATAATGTTTTTTGAAATTGATTTTTTTTTTCAATTTCATCTCTCGATATTTTTTTCATTTATTTTTTGTATCTAATTTGATCCTCATTTTTTTTAATCGCTATTTAGTTTTTTATTTTATGGATGACAATTTCTCTTCATGATTTTTTCGAGTTTGCCTGTTATGGTATAAGCCAGTCTCACGACCCGAGTTATGGGTTTTAAAGATTAGCCTAATTTGATTTCAGTCTTTTTTAGGTTTTTTTTTCATTTTTATCATTCGATATTAGATTATTGGGCCTTCAACTTTGTGATTTTGGTTGGTTTTTTTTTGTATGGGTTTATCCTGATCTCATATCCTAGTTCACGGGTTAGTCGAATTAACCTCAATTGACTCAGGGTTATTTATGTTTTTTTTTTTCAGTTTTGCTTGTCATTGTTTTATTCTTTTTTTTTTTTGTACGAAGTTATCCTGACCCCAAATAGGGCCGCGAATTTAGCACGCTTACTTGAGTCAAGTTTTTTGTTCTCTTTTAAAATTGATTTTTTTTTCAATTTGACCTTCAACATTTGATTTCCTGATAATTTAGCTTTAAATTTTATTTTCTCTTTGTAAGGTTACTCGTGCTCAATTAATTTTTGTTACTTTTAAGACATTTTAAGAATATTTAAAGGGTATATTTTTATAATATTTGTAAGAATTTATTTTTTTTATTAATCATTGTCATTTTTTGGTGTTTTTTTATAATAATATTATTAAGTTAACCGAGTTAATTTAACTCATTTGAATCAGTAACTCGAATCCAAAATTTTTCTTGGTACTTTGAAAACATTATCATCACCTAAATATTTTTTTTATATATTAGAAAAAACTTAACCTAGCTCATATAATATAACGTGAATTACCTATGTAGCTTACTATTTTTAAAAACCTCATTAACTTAGATGAACTAAAAGTCAACATTTATTTTGATACATTAAAAAACCAATCTCTATCAACAACAAAATCTCAAAACTAAAACCTAACTCCAAGCAACTAATAATTCGATGGCAGTGATGATTTTGACCTATAAATTGGTGTGTATGGTGTTTGTGATAAGTACGAGGAGAAATGAAAACTATATGAGAGATCAAAATAAGAGGAGGGAGGAGGAAGAAGAGAGGATAGATTAAGATCTTATTGTATAGCAGGTTTGCATGATGGATATGTTTTAATGATGATTTTTTTTTATTTTTTTTTTAGTGATGGCGGTGATTCTCAAAATTATGGGTTTTCGAATTTTATGAATTATAGGTTTTGTGAAGAATTGGAATTTTCGTAATTTTTTTGTTAATGGTTTTTTTAAAAAAAGAATATTACAAAAAGGTGAAAGTGGAAATCCATTTATTAATTTGTCGAGACTATCAATTTTTATTGGAACTTCGAGCCAGTCATAAGGGCAAAATCCGGGAAATTAAAACAAGAGGAAAAAGAAACGGAACATTGTCGAAAGTCCGGGGACAAAAATTAAATCGTTGATGTTTTGATTGTGATTATTTGTGTTTATATGTGTATAGATATATTAAGTGGCATCAGGTCAACAAGAAGCCCGTCTAGCTCAGTTGGTAGAGCGCAAGGCTCTTAACCTTGTGGTCGTGGGTTCGAGCCCCACGGTGGGCGATAGCTATATTGTTTTCAAGCTTTGGTTTTCTTGGTGGTGGAAGGCATTCCCATAATGAAAGACCTTTTTTTTCTTTCTTACTTTCTTGATAAGGGGTGGGAAAGTGTTTATTATGAACGACACCTGACCATTTTGCTACTGAAATTAGTTTCATTTTAATGTAAACTACATTTATATTTCATCATCTGATGAATTCGTCTTGCTGGTAGAACCTTATCAAATTAGAGTTATTTTGTCTGTTTTAGCTGTTGAGAATGTTTGAGACTGTAGTAGGGATTGTTTTTTAAATTATTTTTGGTTTAAAAATATATTAAAATAATATTTTTTTATTTTTTAAAAATTATTTTTTACATCAACACATTAAAATAATTTGAAAATATAAAAAAATTAAATTTCATGGAGTGCACTCGTTAGTTACTAAAAGAGTGTTTGGAAACGCGGGCCAACTGGCATTTCCAAAAAATTTAATTTTGTTTTTGCTAAAAATTAAAAAAAATTATGTTTTGGATTGTTTTGATATGCTAATCTCAAAAATGATTTTTTAAATATAAAAAAATATTATTTTAATATATTTCAACATAAAAAACATTTTAAAAAATAACCGCAACTACACTTCCAAGAAATCCCATAACGGTAACATGTGGTTTATTTCCAAGTTGGCTAGAACAGTATTATTGTACTTGTTTCTCCGTGCAGCAGAAATTGTTAGGCAAAGGATAAACTAAACTAAATTAAAGTCAAGCAAAAACACAAAAAGACTGGGTTTTATCTTTGTACATTATTGTTCTTCTTACAATGCTTCTTTTTTTATTCTTAAATTTTATTTCCTTGTTATTTCATCATTTTATTTTACACTTGATATTTTCATCCATTTATGTGTCCTAATTCGCTTTTATTTTCATTCTATTGTATATGTGAGGTCTCTCAAAGTATTTTCTCTGTTAATTGACCATCAATTTTATAAAAACAAAGTTTAATTTGTACCCAAGGAAAGAATATAAACCAGAATTAAGAAGAAAAACATCCATTTCGTTTTTACTGATCAAGAGGCATGGAAAACTATAGTTTAGTCCTTGAAGTTTAAAATTTTTACATATTTGGTCCTTATTATTTGATATTTTTTGTTTAGATCCTAAATTTTAGTTTGTTTATATTTTGGTCCTTAGATTGAGAGAGAGGGACAGAAAATCACCAGAAAAAAAGATAAGCGTAATAAAATATACAGTTATCTACGTCCTAACAAAAAAAAATCAATATTAATATTAATGAGCTTGTCTTAAAGGTGGTGTTCTATGAAAAAATTTTGAAACTTTTATATTATCAAAAAGATAGATCTAAGTTCTGGATAGTTTTTTTTAATTAGTATTTTTTAAGTGTGAACCGATTTTATAATGTTATAGAATTACAAATAAGTTTAGCTGGGTTTCTAGAATTTTTCTAGTTTTCATATGAAAACAAGTTTAATATAAGGTTTTTTAATCCAAGAATCCACAACTTGACTTTGCAGCTAATTGAGGTAGCTGAAATTTGAAACGGGCGACTACATGTCATCAGTTTAGTTTTAAAAAATAAACAAATAATATATTTTTTGTCTATTAAAAAAAACAAAAAAAAGTTTAGGCGTGTCCGGCTTGATATATTGCATCCCTATATACGTTTAAAAGGGTGCTTGAGAGTATGGTTGTGGTTTTTTTTAAAGTGTTTTTCATTCATAAAAGTGTGCCAATAATATTTTTTATTTTTAAAAAATCATTTTTGAGATTAGAACATCAAAAACATATTACTTCAAAAAAAAAAAATTTTAATTTTTTCAAAAACGTTTTTAAAAAGCACTCCTAAACAAGCGAGCTTCATTTGGGGGTAGGAGTTTGACCCAATCCTGTTTTCTTTTCCTTTTCTATTTTGAATCAAGTTCATTATAAATAAATAATAATAATAATATTTAAAATATTATCCAATTTTACCATGGTTTTTGAATAAAATCTCATTTTTTTATAATTATATTAACAACTATTTTATCAACTGTTATATATAAATATAATATGCAAATAATATTGTAATTAACTGTAAGCATTGGAAGCATTAAAGAGCGGATAATAAATTATTTTAAAATTCAATAATTAATCTAAATTTTGAAGCTGTTATTTTGTTAATAAACTTGTGAGTTGAGTTTTTCTATGCGTTAATTTATATTTGTTTGTGTAGTGACTTAGAATGTCAATTTGCATCGGTCCAGGAACAATTAGCTTCTCCTAACGGCATTAACCTTGCTGGCTCAGAAGAAGAACAAGGCCGCAATTAATTATAATTATAATTATAATTATAGTACAGTATTCTTGTTTTTAAAAGTATTTTTTATTTAAAAATATATTAAAATAATATTTTTTTATTTTTAAAAATTTATTTTTAACATCAACTTATTAAAATAATCTAGAAATCTCAAATAAACATTAATCTAAAATAAATAAAATATAAAATATTTTCAATTAGAATGCCAACAATTGTTGTTTGATTGGCAAGCATAGAATATATTTGAAACTATTGTTGTAGTTGTGATTATTTTTTAAAATATTTTTCACTCAGAAAAGTATTAAAATAATATATTTTTTATTTTTAAAAAATTATTTTTGACATCAGTGCATCAAAATAATCTAAAAACACCAAAAACTATTAATTTAAAATAAAAAAAATTTAATTTTTTTAAAACACTTTTAAAATAAAAAAAAAAACAAACACTGATCACTGATCTTAATTGTCATCCTCTTATTTTCCTGCCGACAGACCTTTGGTGGCTTGGCACATTCGCAGAAGTTCAACCTCTTCTAGCCCATAAAAATGATCGTTAGTTCATGATATTGATGTCTAGTAAAACAAAATTCAAGAGCCTATTTATTTTTTTGTTTTAAAAATATTTTTGAAAGAAATATTTTTTTAGATTAATTTTTTTATATAATGATATTAAAAATAATTTTAAAAAATTATATTATTTTAATATATTTTAAAATAAAAAATATTTTTAAAAATAACCAGAATCAAAAGTGCCCTTCCTTGCTTTGTAATTCAAAACTATTGATGCCGCCCTTTATTGTGTTATTGTTTCCCTGTTCTTCACATCACATAAACCTTCTACCACTCTTTCAGTTTGATCGAGTCACTGTAGTGATCCCGTCATCATGATATAATGAGTTGGCTAGTGGTCAACAAAATTGTTTCAATAAATAATTATTACATGGCCATTGATAATTAACAAATAATCAATAATTCCAAGATTTAAATAAAATAAAAAAACAATTCCTAGTAGGAGATTAAAAGCCCCTCCCTTCCTGTTGGTTTTTGCGTTTTAAAAGTATTTTTAAAAATATTTGAAATTTTTTTATTTTTTTGTTTTAAATTAACATGTATTTAATTTTTTTTAGATCATTTTGATGTGCTGATGTTAAAATAATTTTTAAAAAATAAAAAATATATTATTTTAATGTGTTTTGAAATGAAAAACACTTTAAAAAGCAATCACTATCACACTCCCAAACACGCGAACATCGATACAAATCTTTGATATATAATTTTTTTTTATTTGATGGAAGATGGTAATGCTATTTTGATTTGCCAATTAATTTTAATCGTAGCCCTTTGCATATAGCATGATTATATTTTTATTTAATATATATATGATTTATATATTTTTAATATAAATTCTTTCATGGGTTTATTTATTTTTGCCTTTTCTAATATGTGTTTCCTATTTAATCTTTTCCCTTATTATACTATTATTTTTTCTTTTTCGATTTAATACTGAATCGCGTGGTTTATGTATAATGTCTATTTTTTATATAGTTTATCATGGTTTTTATTTTTTATAGTTGATTTAATAAATAACAAAAACAAAATTGTATTGCTTAAACTCAAATTTAACGGACCAAAAACCTCCTCTCATAAATCACCTCTCTTGGACTCAGCCTTAAAAAAAGCATAATTTTATAAGCAAAACTACATTTTAGATCTTACTTTTCTTATATCATTATGTGTATAAAAATCTTCTAATGGTCCATTATATTTTCATTTACATTAATATTGTGTAAGAGATAATATTTAAAAGTCTTCTAATAACCTATCATATTTCTATCAACATTAATACATATGTTAGGGATATTTTATATCATTAATACATGTCAAAAATATTTTTCATCAATACCAACACATATGTCAGAGATATTTTTCATCATTAAAATTATCAGGGCAATATTATACTTTAGTCTCTCCTCTTTGTAAAGAGAATCGTTGGCTATAAATAGACCATAAATCCTTCAACCAAAAAGGTTTGGAATCTCCATTCTTTACTGAATATTTATTTTTAGAATATCTCTCTGTAATATTATTGCATTTCTCTAAAAAACTAATTGATTTAATCATTAGAGAATCCTCAAATTCACCAAAAGAAATCTTTTGCAAGTATCAAACACCCACCCCTAGCCAACTTAGTTGAGAAGAATATATTATATTGTCAGAACAAAGAGATTAACTGATTATCCAAAATATAAATCTTGCCTCCAAGCTACTTAGAGAAATATAATTACCAAAATCCCTTTATTTGTTTTTATTAAAAAAACCCATCATGATATTTTTAATGAGAAAACAGCCAAATTAAATGGAGAAATTTAAAATATAAGAAATAATTGAGAAATAATCATATATTAAGATATATTTTAAAATTATAACTATCAAATAAAATAACATTTATCATCAAATTAGATAAAATATATATCAGTAAAAATGGTACAGGATTCGCCTTGTTAAATTACACTCCTGACCTCAGAAGGAATGTCTTCAAGCTTTCACTAGTAAATTTGCTAGGTTTTATAGAAGAAACAAGGGAGACTTCATGTTATTATTTTATTTTCCTACGATATATTTCAAGCAATTTCTCTAGAAAATTGATAAACACTTTTTAAATAAATATACGTTGTTCAACACTTACGCGCGCGGGGCAAGGTTTCCACTTTCTAGGTCTCAGGTCTCTTTTTCTGTACAAGTGGTATGATAGTATTAAACGGCGATAATCATTATTTGTAAGGCAAGGATAATATAGAAAAATCATAAAACCTAGGCAAGTGGATGTTATGGCTTCTTTAAGGAATCTCTAATCTTGTTCGTTGGGTATGTTCCAAGGTAGGTTACATTAGATGGCATAACAATGTGTGGGACACAATTATCTTCTTAGGGTCCGTTGCTCCTTCGTTTTATAAAATCCACTAGTACATTTTACTATTATCGTGGGTTAAATTAATATTTTTTAAAATATAAAAAAAATATTAAGAGCGTGAGAATTTTTTTATAATGTTATTAAACTCGAGCAAGAAGATAAATCTTGAAATACCTTGACTTGGATCCTTGCATGGGTTTTCAATTTAACTATATAATAGCTAACTCGATGTGAATTGGTTTATTTAATAGGTTAAAAGAAAATGTGGATAATGAAAAAGACATGGATCATCTAAAAAATCAAAAAGAATTTTTTTAAAAAAAATATTATGACAATGTCATATTAGATGACTCCGAACATACACGACTTGGTTCATGAACTTGGTTGGGTTTAATATTAGTTTTTGAAAAAATAATTTTTACTTAATTATAAGATAGAAATTAGATGCTCGTAATTTTGAGTATCAATTCTAAAATAAATATTTGTTAGAGACTGTGACAACCCTAAAGAAAACAGAAAAAAAAAAACTATCCATGAAGTCTATTTCCCAACCAATTCAATATCGATGCATGAAATATATATAAAAAATAGTTTTAAAATTATTATCAACATTAAATAAAACACCAAATTACCCCTAAGCTGACCATTAAGCTCCTAAAGTCAAGCTTTAAAAGTGATTTGTTTTTTTTAAAGAACTTAGTTAAGTGTTGTTTTGCATTTAGCATTATAGTAGTTGAACTTTGCAAAAAAGAATAAAAAGATATCAATAATCTCGATCAATTAAAAAATAGCTAATTCATAGTAACTGAAGGGGGTGAATATGAAAGTCGTTGTAGGAAAAACTGTTAAATTGACTATTTCAACCCATACTAATTAAGTTGAATGAATCTTCTAAACCTTAGTTAATATTCAAATTCATAACCCGTGAAATTAAAAATCTAAGTTCAATTAAGAATTTTAATTGTCAATTAATTTAATGCTAAATAATAAAATTAAAAATAAAATCTTAAATAAAAAAATAACCAAAGCAAAAAAAAAAAAGGAGTATCAAATATGGAAGGAGAAAAAAAAATGAAGGTGTGAAATTGAAAAAGAGAAAAATTCAAAAACTATCTTAAATAGAAAAAGAAATTAAAAAAAGATCAAATTTGATAGATAAAAATAAAAATAAAGGAAGATCCAATTAAAAAAATAATGAGAAATGAATAAAAATAAAACAAATAGAAATTAAAATGAGAGACAAAATCAGAAGGAAAAAATAACTTGAAAGGTTAATTTGAAAATTGTGGAGGGCAAGGCACATATTTCCAAGTGAAAAGAGAAAAGAAAGAAAAAGAAAAGAGAAAAGAAAAGAAAAAGGATGTTGGTTATGCATCGGAGGTCCAGCGACTCCACGCGCCATACAAGGTGTAAGAGGAGGTTGAGACCAATCAAATGATGCAACACAATTAATTTTTCTTCCACCAGAATTCAGTTGCACGCGCTGACGCGTTCAATGCACGCATCAGTAACTTTTTGTGTTTTTTTCCTTCAAAAATACAGTTCTATCCTTAAGACCCAAATATTATTACAAAAAAACCATCATAGAATTACAAATTAGCCCTTCAACTTCAATGCATGCATCGACGGCTTTTTGTGTTTTTTTTTTCAAAAATACAACTCTATCCTCATGACCTAAATATTATTATAAAAAAACCATCATACAATTACAAATTAACCCCTCAATCAAAGCTTTTGAAAATTTGAATTCGAGGGTAATAGAGTAATTATACTATAGCAAAGAAAAAATGCCAGAAAAGACCCTGTACTAGAATTAAATAATTTTTTTTGCTTTTAAGAATGGAGAAATAATTTTACTGTACAAAAAAATAATAAAAAAACAAAGACATCCCTAATAATTCTCAAATGATAAATGAATAAAATGAAAATACCATTTTACACTTAAAAAAACAGTTGTAATCTAAGAGTTTTTTCAATGATAAAATTATCATTTTACCGTTACAATTCATAATAACACAAATAATATATATATATATATATATATATATATATAAAATGATTTTTACTACATATTTTAGCTTTTTTCTTTAATTTGCTTTTCAACAATTAATTAACGCCTTAAATGGAGTTCATTTTTCAAATTTTGTAGTTGTATTGGTAATGGTGATTAGTGATAGTAATGTAATGTAATGTGATGTAAGCAGGCAATTGGCGGGCCGCCTTTTCAACCTCACGTGAAAGCTGATGCTTTGGCACACGACCCTCGAAATGATGTGGTGTCAAGTGTTGAATGGGCATCTCAAGGTCACCCATTTTGGTTGCTCGCTCACATGGGTGGTGGAGTAGCGGAAACGATTCATTTCTTGAATAGAAAGAGGAAGCAATATTATTCTACAAAAAAAAAAAAAAAACAAATATCAATTATCAGTTCTAACGTAAATAATGGCATGTGAACGCAGTTTGGAAAACGGAAAATAATCTCTGTCGCCGGCTCAAAACCGTCATCTGGCCGTAACGGAAAACGCTCATGCTAAGCAGAGGAAAGAAAAATCCCAGGGCGGTACGAAATTCAAATTTAGCACTGGACAAAGAATTAAATAGTAATAATAATAATAAAAAAACCCAACAACAACTGTGCATCCAAGCCTCATTTTTAACTCTATATTATTTTTTTCTTTCTCTTTGCTTTTAAAACAGAGGAAGAAAGAAAGAGTAGCCACTACACTACCCTCTGCCCGCTCGCTCTCTCTCTCTCTCTCTCTCTCTTAAAATCCCCTTCTCTCAGAAAGCTGAGCCAACCATAAAAACAGAAAATTCTAGAGTAGAGATCAGGTCACCAGCATCAAGGACATCGTAGTCATTTCCCTCAGATCCATCCATTTTCTCTCCCTGAAAGACACACGGGAAAACCAAGGGGAGACACTCTCCTCTTATACACCTTCATACTGTCTGAAAAGGCAAGCGAACAGCTGTTCTTTCTAGTTCAACCATTCTTAAATACTTTCTTTTTTTTTTCTTTTTTTTTAAAATAATGGAGAGGAGCACTCCGGTTAGGAAACCACACACTTCCACTGCAGATCTGCTCACGTGGTCCGAGACTCCGCCACCTGATTCTCCCTCCGTTGGCTCCGCTCCTCGCCCTACTCGGTCCCACCAGGTCGCTTCCTTTTTTCTTTCTGTCTTTCTTTTTTAAATTCTTAACTTGTTAGTTGATTAATTTTTTTGGTGATTGATTTATAGCCTTCAGATGGGATCAGTAAGGTGGTGTTTGGAGGCCAAGTTACCGAGGAGGAGTTCGAGAGCTTAAATAAACGGTGAGATCTGCCTGCCTTATTTTGTTTTTTCTGTCCCGTTACTTTTCATGGATCTTAATAATTCATCTTTATTTCCATTATAAACTATCTAAATTTGGCTTTGATAAGAAACGGAGAAAGAAAAGATTTTTTTTTTGTCTAAAATTGGAAGAGTTGTCATTATTATTATTTTTTCGCACAATGGGGGTCTTATATATAATTCTAGTTACTTTCTGTTCAATTTGAACCATTTTGTGCGATATATAATTCTAGTTACTGTCTGTTGAATTTGAACCATTTTGTGCGTGATTAATCCATCTTGTTGTCCTTAGATCTGTTGAAACATACATTTCCATCAGATTTCATAGAGCTTAAAAAATATGTTTACTCATAAGGTGTGTGTCAAAAGTTTTGTTTTACACATCTTACTTCTAATATTTGTTCTTTTTGACCTACAATCCTCTCTAATTTTATGTTACTCTTTGCCAATATTCTCATTGAAGTAGTATAATAATCTCTACCGAGTTTTTTTAAAGTCATTGATATTGCTTTTAACAATTCTAGTTTTTTAGGTTTATTTCAAAATATTGAAACAACCATTTTCAATATTGTTTTCTTCGTAGAAAATTAAGTGATGGAGTCTTTGATGGCTGTGGGGTTGTCAAAATCTCTGTTTTCTGATACTAAAAAAACTGCAGTGATGTACAGTCATTCTGCACCTTGTTGTTGTTCATTGTTTTGAGGTTTCCATGTGAGGTCTTTGAATTGGTTGGCTTTGAAATTTTCAGGAAACCTTGTTCTGGGTATAAAATGAAGGAGATGACTGGCAGTGGCATTTTTGCAGCCAATGGAGAAGATGATACTGCCGAATCTGGCAGTGCCAACCCCATTCCTAACAGCAAAACAGGACTGCGAATGTACCAGGTACCTATTACATTGTTCTTGGTTAATTTTCATCTAGCTTACGCACCACTCTTTGCCCACATTAAAGTAATTTCGCTAAATGATATGATGACTTGTGTTTCTTTATGTTGATTTGGTGAATTGCCAGCAAGCAATTGCTGGAATCAGTCACATTTCATTTGCAGAGGATGATAGTGTTTCTCCCAAAAAGCCTACTACTCTGCCCGAGGTAGCAAAACAACGGGAGTTAAGTGGAAACTTAGAAAGTGAATCCGATGCCAAGTTGAAGAAGCAGATCTCCGATGCCAAGTCCAAAGAGCTCAGTGGACATGACATCTTTGCACCCCCTCCTGAAATTTTACCACGGCCGACAACTGTGCGTGCTTTGGCTTTGCAAGAAAGCATCCAATTGGGTGAACCGTCTCCGCATGATGTAAGTGCTTCTATCAATCTTTATAATTTGAGTTCGTGTGGATGCATAAGCAAAGTGTTCTGGTTTCTCCCAATCCCTTTTCCTCTCTTGCTTTGCAAGGGAATTTAATTGACCAAATGAATTGGTTGGGGGACATGGTAATGGTTGTCATACATGCAGGCCAAAGATTTATTGTTCTAAATTTTAGGTTATATTCGCCTAAGCTTAGGATGACTGCTTAAATAAATGGACTTTGTTTACTAGAGGAATTATATAATTTCCTTGCAGCAGGACTGACCTGCTCTGTAGGTTTGAATTAAAGCCTAACTGGTTATGTGTTTTGCTGGAATTTTTTAGCCTGTTGGAGGTCAGCAGCCTAGCGAGGAATCAGTAGTGAAGACAGCAAAGAAAATTAATAATCAGAAATTCAATGAACTTTCTGGAAATGACATATTCAAAGGTGATGCTCCTCCATCATCTGCAGAGAAACCTCTGAGTGTGGCAAAATTGCGAGAGATGAGCGGCAATGATATATTTGCTGATGGGAAGGTAGAGTCTCGAGACTTCCTAGGTGGCGTACGCAAGCCCCCTGGCGGCGAGAGCAGCATTGCCCTGGTTTAATTTATTAGGTCTAACCCCGTTATTTTATCACGCAGTGTCTGGTTGTGTTCATTGCTAGTGGGAATGTGTTCCAGTATTATTTTGACCTTGCATTGTGGGTTTTGGGAATTATATTTTAGGTCTTAACACGCCAAACAGTGTTGTGGACTGTCTGCTAATTGGTTTGTGTGTCCATACTCGTGTTTTTTCAGTGCTTGTTTTAGTGAAGTACTTGGGCTGTTGACCAGATTTCATTTTGTACTTAGGATTATATTTGCCATTGTTAATTGTTTGGGATTCATTCTGATGAACTATTTTCTTTGTCTTATCGAGTCAGGAGAGCGGAGTTCACTATCAGCAGCAGGCATGGTTATCATGCCAGTCTCGGGGTTTTACAGTCGTACTGTATTGTAGGTCTGTCGTTAACTCAAATTAAAATAATATAATTTTAATTTTTAAAATAAAATAATATTGTTTTGGATAATTTTTTTTATTTAAAATTATTGGAATTGTCTTTACAAAATCAACCTAGTTATCCTGTTTAAAATAAAACTTGAACCTGAAATAAGTTTTGGAATGACAGGTAAACTTGCTATGTCATGCATGTTTAATAAGCATAAGAGGAGGAATAAACAAGCTTGAAAATTATATATATATAAAAAATACCTATAAGGAGAGGGAGCTACCCCGCATTGTCTCCTTTATATATCCAATGGGAGGAAGGTCTTTGTTTTTGGGATTGGCATGTGTAGCTGTTATTGAAAGAAACTTAAGAATAATTATTATTGGGTTACAGATAATTAAATCATTTTTATAGTTATTAAACTCATTCTAGGCTTCAATTAAATTTGGCTGCCTTGATCAGATATAGATGCGACATGACATGACAAGGTTAATTAATTCCAAGGACTTTTTTTTTTAAATTTATATCCAAACAATGTTATTTTATTCTAAAAAATAAACTAAAATAATTTCAAATTTCATCAAAGTTAAGTCAACAAACTTGGTTAATTGACAAATTTGTTATCAAATTAAAAATGTAATTCACTCATTTTTATGATTAAAAATTTATTGGAATTTATTCTCCAACATAAGCTCTTTAACATGAAATATTAATATAATTAAAAAAAAATTAAGAATGAATGATAAATTAATCTTGAAGAATTCTAAGTATACGCTTTATAAAAACTCAATCTACATGAAATAAAAACTTTTCTAGTGGGAATATAAAAAGTTCAAATCAGGCCCAGAAAGCATTCAAGCTTCTAAAAGAGTGAGGTAGTCGACAATGTTGAGGAAAATGATGTATATCTAAGTGTAGGAAGGAGTGCTGTTCATTCAGAGCTACGAATGAGTTTTGTTAGGACTGTTAGCTGTTGAACGTCAGTCACATTTTGCTACTGCTATTCTGTCGAGAAGTGCACAACTTGGGCTCTTTGGGTCTGGATGGCCTCCATGATTCTGAAAGCGCGAAAGTGGAAAGTTATCTAATTCCAATAGTTTATGATGCAGATAGAACATGCGTTGTTTTTTCGTCCTCTTGCTGCCTGGTTTTCTAGACAGCTTGTAATATACGTCGACACATGGTACGAACCTGGGGATTCTTGTTCCCAAAGCTTTGTAACTTGGGGAGGGCTGGATTATCTTCCTGTTATCTCTCATCCTTGTTTGCTAGGATAGATACGTTGATGCCTTCCATCTGTTTTACTCTCTTTAGCAAGACAACCTGGTATGCATGGCTGAAAAGGTTGTTCTTTTTAGTTGATTTTTGAATATGGAAACGAGGTGGCTGAAGCTTTTTGTGGTTAGATTGCATAGTGGATATGATGATAGAATCCGCTTAGAATATCAAAAGCACGACAAAAATATACCTTCACTGTTCAATTGCTGTCTCCTTCTATTGAATTAGTGAGCATCCGCCAGCTGGAAAGCTTTTTCATAAGTGTTTTAAAAAAAATTCAATTTTTTTATATTTTTATATCGATTTAATTTATTAATATTAAAAATAATTTTTTTAAAATAAAAAATATTATTTTAAATAAAAATTATTTTAAAAAATAACTATTAATACAATTAAATTTTATGAGCTTGAATATTACTCGATTTGAAATAGGTAATTCATGAACGAGGGAGGAGTGCTACATTATTAAGGACTCTTTAAAAGACAAATATTTTATTAATTGACCACTTAAAAACCAGGAGATGGAGATGCGCAAGTGACAAGATTGACAATAGACCACATCACACAACCAAGAAAACCAGAAGTAGCGAGGTATAATACGAGGAGTATAATTTAACTGGTCAGATTCTGAATTTATTTTTTAGAGGTTATTAATTTGAGTATTACAAATCTCAGGACCACTGGAAGTTTATATAGTCGTTAACTTCAGGGCCTCAAGGGATTAGTCGAGGTGCGTGTAAGCTGATCCGGACACCCACGATTAACAAAAAAGAGAGAGGAAGAAGTAGCAAGGAAAAATAGGAAAGACACACTGATAGACTAATTTGTTGGTGTGAGTTACACAATTAGCCAGCTTAGATTTAGGAATCCCTTCCCTCAAGAGACAAACATGATTGTAGCCGAAGATATTGTATATGCATTGAATTGCTTCCTAAAATAATTCCTTGTATCTCTATATCTTGTACTCATATTAATGAAATAAGACAAGAAAGAAAGCTAATTCTGTCATGTTATCAGAGCAAGATATTGTGTTTCCTGTTTTTTGACCAGGCAAGGGTCAAGTTTTTTCTTTTTGCTTGGCCTCCATGGCTGACTCCACTGAAACTGATGCAACCATATTATTCAATAGTTTCACCCACATTTAACTAGTGTTTGCCTATGTTTTATATATAAAATGCCTTGATATTCTTTGTTTTATGTTTTGAAGGCACTTTTGGATGAAAGATGCAAAAATGAGTAAATTGGAGATAATTGGCAGATTTGATCTTCAGTCGATGTTTTGTGCAGAGCGTGAGCTGTAGAGGTTGAAATGAAGTGATTCCAGTGGCATTAAAAAGCTAACATCCATACCTTTCTGGACATCTAAGGCAAGAAAATAAAATAAGGAAGAGCATGGAAATCGCAGCCTTCAAAGTCAAATCTTGCAATCTGCCAGTGTTGACCTTCGGCTATTCCAACTTTAATATCTGGAGCTACAGACGTCCAATTGATGCAAAATCAATTTTTTTGGATCCATGACTCAAATTTCTATAAAAGCTCCAAATTTCATCCAAAAACGATGTCATATGAGGGAGATATGATTTTTCAAAGATGACATCTGAATTCTGCCAGCAAACAGGTTTCGTGAAGAAACGAGTCCAAATTACGTTCCAAAGCATCTAAAGCGATATCCAAGTTTTTATTTCAGAAATTTAGCTCCTCTAAGTCAAAGCTTGAAGATTTCATGCAAGGCTATTTCTCCTTTTTTAGGAAAATAGTTATTGAAGTACTTAAATGTAAACAGTCTACTTAATGGAGGACTATTTTGTAAAATGGAGACCTAGGGTTTCCTAAGATATAAAAAAAATGAGAGAAGAGAAGGGGGGCAACCAGCCAAGAAGAGAAAAACGCCCCCTTCCTCTAAGAAACCCTAAATTATGCATTCTTCCTTCTTTTTGATTAGTTGTTCAACAAACATGCAAGGCTAAACACTTTTTCTTGGTTGCAAGGACACGGAAACCTTCAGATTTCAAGAACTGTGAGATTTATTTTACCTTTTCTTTTCAGTTTATATGATAAATATGTTTGCTCTCCTATGCTTATTTTTCCTATGATTGTTTATTTTAATTGCTAGAGCGGACTCTAAGTTATTATTGTAGACAATCTATTGCTAAGTTTGATATCAAAACCGGAGTTGTGGTATATGAACTTGTGAAGCAACTGAGTTTAATAATTGTGGCGGATCTAAGTTATTAATCTTAGGAGAACATTCAATCAAATCAAACATAGACTGCGGACAGTTATGTTTTCTTGCTTAATCAACTTATCTAGTTCTTAAGGCTGCCATTAAATTAAATTACTAGTGCGGACACTGTGGTTGTTTAATGGTTAGGGTTAGTTATACGGCGGATCCGTTAACTAACCAATGTTAAGAAGAGATAAATATTCAGAATATAAATTGATGTTTCGTTTCCATGATCAGTTCTGATTTCTGTAGGTGGATGTGTGCTTGTGACCAAGATTTGTTCTCTTGATAATTTTCTGATTTTATTAAATTTCGTTTGATAGTTTTCTGTTTTCTTTTGCTTTAGCCTAGATAACGTCCAAACCCCCCCAAATTGCATATCATCTAGCATAAAAATCTGACTTGAACTTCCTCGTGGGATCGACCCGTTGCTTGCTCTATACTATCTTGTGTGTTGTGTTTGAAGCTAGGGTAATTAATTTGTGCAACCGCGACATCGCAACAAATTTTGGCGCCGTTGCCGGGGAAGTAATTTTAGTTGATTCTTGTGCTATTATTTTTATTTGCTGTGATTGTTATTTCTTTTTCTTAAAAAAAGGAATTTTTGCTTGTTGCGGTACTGTTCACTTGCGGCTGCGGTACTGTTCAAAATAGAATTTTTGGTGGAATTAGGTTTCGACCTTTTGTTTCCTGAAGGGAAACGACGTTCTAAACAGGACTAGTGGCACCACTAGCCCCACCCTATTGAGGCCAAATTCCACTATTTTCTAGGGTTGTTAGGCAGTTTTTGTTTTCTACCATAGGATTTTCGTACAATTTGCATTGTTTTCGATCTCTTATGTGGTTGGTTTCTTTTGAGTTTTCTTGATGATTTATGCCAGTAACCCGTTCTACTAATCAAAGTCAAGTGCAATTGGATCTCGAAATAGAAAAAACTTTACGCAGGTTACGAAAGGAAGCTTGCCTTAACACCATGGCTGTTGCACAACAACAAACACTCAAGGAGCTTGCTGCTCCTAACGTGGAAAATCAGCTATTGTGCATAAACATCGACAATAATGTAAACTTTGAGCTCAAATCTGGTTTTATACATTTGCTACCCACTTTCAATGGTCTTGCAGGAGAAGATCCTCATACTCATCTCAAGGAATTCCATATGATTTGTGTTGGCATGAAACCGAATGGAGTTGATGAAGAACAAGTTAAGTTGAAAGCTTTCCCTTTCTCTTTGAAAGAGGTAGCAAAGGCATGGTTTTTCTCTATTCTCCCAGGTTCCATTGGAACTTGGAATGCCATGAAGAAGATTTTTCTTGAAAAGTATTTCCCAGCATCTCGAGTTGCCAACATAAGGAAAGAAATATGTGGGATTCGACAATCTTATGGAGAGACACTTTCCGAGTATTGGGAAAGATTTGAGCAACTATGCTTTCAATGCCCTCATCATCAAATACCCGATCAGCTGCTCATTCAATATTTCTATGAAGGATTGATGCCTACTGACCGTAGTATCATTGATGCTGCAAGTGGAGGGGCATTGGTAGATAAGACACCCGAGGCTGCACGCCAATTAATCTCAAACATGACAGCCAACTCGAAATAATTTGGCATGCGTGGAGACTTCGTAAACAAACGAGTAAATGAGGTAAGTATTTCTAACCTTGAAAATAAAGTTAATGATCTTACTTCTCTTGTGCGTTCTTTGGCTTGTGGAAATGTACAACAGGTGAAAGTTTGTAGCATATGTTCCTTACAAGGACATACCTCAGATATGTGCCCAACAATGCAAGAAGATTACATTGAACAGGTTCATGTAGTTGATGGAGGATTCAACGGACAGTCCCAGCGTAAATATGATCCCTTTTCCAACACGTACAATCCCGGATGGAGAGATCATCCAAACTTATGTTATGGGAACCCACCTGAACAAGGCAATCAAGGCTGACAGTTCCATCCCCATGGATTTCAGCCCCAATAGAATTATCAAGCAAGACAACCCCCTTTATTCACAAACTCCAATGTTATGGGGTCATCATCCAGTGATGATCTTCGTGAGATGATGAAAACTTTGGCTTCTAACACTGTGACCTTGCAACAAAATGTCATGTCTTTTCAACAGGAAACAAGGTCAAGTATTCATAACTTGGAGAAGCAAATGGGGCAAGTAGCTTCAAGTGTGGGGAAATTGAAAGCACAAATGAATGGAAAATTGCCCTCCCAAACATTGAATCTAATAGAGAATGTTAGTGTGATCATGTTGCGAAGTGGGAAAGAATTTGAAGAGAAAAGGTCGAAACAAATTGAGATGGAGGAAGAAGAAGAGATAGAAACCGAATTGAGTACAAAGAAGGAACATCCTCTTCTTCCACAAACTGAAACATCGACCAACACTCCAAAGGTAACTCCTCACTCAATGAATTCCAGTTTTAAAACAATTCCACCTTTTCCTGTGAGTTCTTCTAGGTCAAAGAAAGAGGACAAAGAAAAAGAGATTTTAGAGGTTTTCAAGAAAGTAGAATTCAACATTCCTTTGCTTGATGCTATCAAGCAAATTCCCAAGTATGCCAAATTCTTGAAGGAGTTATGTACTACCAAGAGAGCTTTCAAACTAAAAGGTCATGAAATGGTAAGTATGGGTGAAGTTGTATCTGCTATTGTTCAAAAGAATATGCCTTTGAAGCAAAAAGACCCAAGTGCGTTTACTATCCCATGTGTTATTGGTAATGCTCGTTTCAAAAGGGCCTTGTGCGATTTAGGTGCATCCATTAGTGTTACGCCTAAACATGTTTATGATTCTCTTAGTCTTGAGCCTTTGAATAAAACTAGCATTGTAATACAACTTGCGGATCGTAGTTTTGTTTACCCACTTGATGTGATAGAAGATGTCCTAGTCAAGATTGATAGTTTGGTCATTCCATGCGACTTTTATATTCTTGATATGGAACATGATTCTTGTGATTCATCAAACAACACTCCTATATTGTTTGGGATACCATTCTTGAAAACTGCCAATACATAAATTGATTGTGGAAAGGATACTTTGTCTATGGAGGTAGGAGATGAAAAAATTAAATTTAATTTTCATGATGCAATGACATATCCTTGTAGCAATGTTTATTCTATCACATATTATGACCAAGTTGATAAGTGTGCTCAGCAAGTTTGTGATTTTGATAGTGAGGATGGATTAAGCATAGCTTTAAGCCATGGCTATGATTTTACCAAGATAGAAGAGATGGAGAGGCATATATGTGTTTCCGAAAACGTGCATGAATCAGCATTGGCTTTGCAAGTTTTGCAAACTGTTCCCCATGATACATGAGTCATTCACCCCATCATGGACAGTGAATGGGTGACGCCTATCCTTTTGGTGCCCAAAAAGATTGGAATTATGTTGGAAGAAATACAAAATGATGCTTATGAGAATGCAAGGATTTACAAAGAAAAGACTAAGAGTCTCCATGACCGAATGATTATAAGAAAAGAGTTTAATGTTGGAGACAAAGTCCTTTATCATTTACGTTTGAAATTTTTTCCTGAAAAGTTGCGCTCTCGTTGGATTGGACCCTTTGTTGTTTCTAATGTTTTTCCTTATGGTGCAGTTGAAATTAAAAGTTTAGAAACCAACAAAGTAGTTAAGGTCAATGGGCATTGCTTGAAACCTTTCTATGAAGGTTGGACGACAGAATTCACCGCTTCTGCGAAGTTAGCTGAACCAATCTATAAAGAATGAGCATGCAACATGTCGAGCCAATGACATAAAACAAAAGCGCTTACTGGGAGGCAACCCAACATACAAAAAAAAAACAGATTTGCTTTCTTTTTCCCTTATCTTTTATTTTTCGCATTTTACTTTATTTTTGTCATTCTCCAATATTCCTTTTCTTTTATTTCAACATTGAGGACAATGTCGTGTTTTAAGTGTAGGGGTATTGGGAGAATGTTGGTTTTCTAATTTTGGTTTTCTTTGTTATTTTTCAAAATAAAAAAAAAATTATGTTTGATCTTTTGAACTCCCATTGGCTTTTGAGAATATGAGTATTATGTATGAGAATTAGTTGAGATAGATGAAGATATAAATCAAATGAATGAGTGTGCATGCAAGTTTTAAGGTTTGATTGGTTTAGGGATTGACTTTGAGAATATGCCATGTTGACTTTATAGTGTTATACCAATGCAAGCTTTTGAGCCTTCAACATTATATTTTTTTATTGTGCCTTCTTTCAATGATATGTATCTCTAGAACTTGCTTCATATCTTGTTGAGATTACATTCACATTACATATATACATGAAGATGATAAAGGCATTAGGAATTTTAACCATTTGAGCCAAAAAGTCAACCTAAAGCATATTATCCTTAGTGAGCCCCTTTTGAGCTTGTTTATCTTTTCTTTGCTTTATCCATGTATAAGCTTTAACTTTTTCTATGTTTTCCTTTTCCCTTGGCCAAGGATTAGTAGAGCATATACTTATGATATCTCATGGAATTATGGTTGGAAATTATGTGAAAAGAAAGAAGAAGTGATGTTTGATGAAAAGATGGGCAAAGTTGTCAAAGGTAAAAAAAAAAAAAGGAAAGAAAAAGAAAAGAAAAAAAGAAAAAGAAAAGAAAAAGAAAAAGAAAAAGTGTCCCTTTATGTTCTTAAGATTTTATATTGAAAAAGCTTGAAATCAAAAGAAGTTAAGCATTGGTGATTAAAGATGGAAAATTTATGTGCTTTGATGGAATATCTTGTTTGAAATATCATTTTTCAGAATGCTCTACTTTCTTTGGTTTGAACCTTTTCTTTTACTCTCTTTTACCTCACCTTTACCTTAGCCCCATTACAACCAGAAAATAAGACCTTTTGATTCATGCATTGTTTGTAATATGTTATTAATGGAGATGAGATTGAAGAGCAAGCTTATGGTAAAACATATTCATTGATTGAATTTGAGAGATTTAATCACATAAGCCCTAAACACGTGAGTGTTGGAGTGTACATCAATGAGAGGACCTATCACTTTGGCATGACATAGATTTCATTAAAATCTCGACGATTAATTGAATTTTGAAGTTTGCATGTAAATAAATTCATGAAAATTTATACTCTTTATCCTTCTTAATTGTGTTCTTGTTTATAATGCATATATTCTTGGATATTAATGGGAGATTAGAAGATTAGTCATAGTGATTTCATTTAATTTAACTTCAATTTGATTTTACCTATCCTTTCTCGAGGACGAGCAAGAGCTAAGTGTGGGGGTATTTAATGCAACCATATTATTCAATAGTTTCACCCACATTTAACTAGTGTTTGCCTATGTTTTATATATAAAATGCCTTGATATTCTTTGTTTTATGTTTTGAAGGCACTTTTGGATGAAAGATGCAAAAATGAGTAAATTGGAGATAATTGGCAGATTTGATCTTCAGTCGATGTTTTGTGCAGAGCGTGAGCTGTAGAGGTTGAAATGAAGTGATTCCAGTGGCATTAAAAAGCTAACATCCATACCTTTCTGGACATCTAAGGCAAGAAAATAAAATAAGGAAGAGCATGGAAATCGCAGCCTTCAAAGTCAAATCTTGCAATCTGCCAGTGTTGACCTTCGGCTATTCCAACTTTAATATCTGGAGCTAAAGAAGTCCAATTGATGCAAACTCAATTTTGTTGGATCCATGACTCAAATTTCTATAAAAGCTCCAAATTTCATCCAAAAACGATGTCATATGAGGGAGATATGATTTTTCAAAGATGACATCTGAATTCTGCCAGCAAACAGGTTTCGTGAAGAAACGAGTCCAAATTACGTTCCAAAGCATCTAAAGCGATATCCAAGTTTTTATTTCAGAAATTTAGCTCCTCTAAGTCAAAGCTTGAAGATTTCATGCAAGGCTATTTCTCCTTTTTTAGGAAAATAGTTATTGAAGTACTTAAATGTAAACAGTCTACTTAATGGAGGACTATTTTGTAAAATGGAGACCTAGGGTTTCCTAAGATATAAAAAAAATGAGAGAAGAGAAGGGGGGCAACCAGCCAAGAAGAGAAAAACGCCCCCTTCCTCTAAGAAACCCTAAATTATGCATTCTTCCTTCTTTTTGATTAGTTGTTCAACAAACATGCAAGGCTAAACACTTTTTCTTGGTTGCAAGGACACGGAAACCTTCAGATTTCAAGAACTGTGAGATTTATTTTACCTTTTCTTTTCAGTTTATATGATAAATATGTTTGCTCTCCTATGCTTATTTTTCCTATGATTGTTTATTTTAATTGCTAGAGCGGACTCTAAGTTATTATTGTAGACAATCTATTGCTAAGTTTGATATCAAAACCGGAGTTGTGGTATATGAACTTGTGAAGCAACTGAGTTTAATAATTGTGGCGAATCTAAGTTATTAATCTTAGGAGAACATTCAATCAAATCAAACATAGACTGCGGACAGTTATGTTTTCTTGCTTAATCAACTTATCTAGTTCTTAAGGCTGCCATTAAATTAAATTACTAGTGCGGACACTGTGGTTGTTTAATGGTTAGGGTTAGTTATACGGCGGATCCGTTAACTAACCAATGTTAAGAAGAGATAAATATTCAGAATATAAATTGATGTTTCGTTTCCATGATCAGTTCTGATTTCTGTAGGTGGATGTGTGCTTGTGACCAAGATTTGTTCTCTTGATAATTTTCTGATTTTATTAAATTTCGTTTGATAGTTTTCTGTTTTCTTTTGCTTTAGCCTAGATAACGTCCAAACCCCCCCAAATTGCATATCATCTAGCATAAAAATCTGACTTGAACTTCCTCGTGGGATCGACCCCTTGCTTGCTCTATACTATCTTGTGTGTTGTGTTTGAAGCTAGGGTAATTAATTTGTGCGACCGCGACATTGCAACAGAAACTATCCTTGATAATATGACATAAAAAATGACAGAGGTCTTCACAAAGATCCAAACCCTACCAATGATTCCCCGATGGTTCCAAGCAACATCAGGTTGGATGGATCAAACTATGGGTTATGGTCTTAGGTTGTGGAGATGTACATCTCTGGAAAAGACAAACTAGGATACATCAATGGAGACTACCCCCAACCACTAGAAACAGACCCCTTCTTTTGTAAGTGGCGCACTAAGAATGCCATGGTGAAAGGTTGGTAGATCAACTTCATGGACCATTCCTTGGTTGTGAACTTTATTCTCTATCCAATAACTAAATAGGTATGAGACTCTGCTGCCACAACATACTTTAATGGAACGGACACCTCACAAGTATATGAAATCAGACGTCGTGTATCTTGAATGAAACAAGTAGGTGGATTTATAGAGAAATACTATAACAACCTACATGGTTTGTGGCTAGAGAGTGACTTTCATCGACCAAATCCAATGGAATGCACTACTGACATACAAAGATACAATTCCATCCTACAAGAGGAGCGAGTGTACATGTTTCTCGATAGACTAGATGATCGACTGGATCATGTTCGAAGCGATGTTCTTCGCATGAAACCCTTCCCTTCAATTGAGCAGACATATGCTCACATTTGAAGGGAAGATCTTAGACATTCTGTGATGGTATCGGGATTAGAAGCAGTGACTAGTGGGGCTGTTATGGCCATCAAAGGCGTGAGATATAATTAGCCACTAATCTTGCTGAAACCTGGATCATCCTCACGATCCAAAGGCCATTCTGATGGGAACAAATGCAATCATTGTGGGAGTACAAAACATACCCAGGACACCTGTTTCAAATTGCATGGCTATCCAGACTAGTGGCATGAATTACAAGCCCAAAAGAAACAAAATGCTCCTGCATCTGCAGGCGTCCCAGGTAGAGCAGCAATAGCCACAACTGACTCTCACCTATCCCTTGTTCCATTGGTTGGATCTTCTACCTTCATCCCAGATCAAGGTAATTGTGGTTATGTTTTTTCTAGCTCCATTATCAACATGATGATGTTTGGATTATCGACTCCGGAGCAACGGATCATATGACATATGATCCACATGACTTCTCCAACACAACTCAGTTAAAGAGGACTTGTATTGCCAATACCAATGGGGCAACGTACCCAATCACAGGGGCTGAGACCGTGTCCCTATCTCCTTCTCTCTCCTTATCTTACACACTTCTTGTTCCTTCACTCTTCAACAAGTTGATGTTTGTGAGTCAAGTTACTGAAGAACTTAATTGTGTTGTACTGATATACTTTACCTTTTTCCTCCTTCAGGATGTTCTCAGCAAGGAGATTATTGGGCGTGGTAGCCTAGGCAAAGCAAATCACATGCACCATCAAACCAGTAGTCATGAATGATAGATTTGGCTCTGGCATAGGCGCTTGAGGCACCCATTATTTGGCTATCTCTGACATCTACTCCCATCTCTATTTTCACGGTTGCAGCATGCCAACCTCACATGTGATATATGTATCAAGGCTAAAAGCCAATGAGTTTCTTATCCAGTTAGCTTGAATAAAACTAATACTCCATTTATGTTGATACACTCAGATGTGTGGGGACCATTCCCGATAACTACTTCCTCTAGTCACCGTTGGTTTGTAATTTTTGTCGACGACTGCACTCAAATGACGTGGTTTTATTAGCTTAAAACCAAAGATGAATTTTTTTTCCATTTTCCAAGCATTTCATGCCATGGTTTAGACTCAATTCTCTTCCAAGATAAAAATTTTTCATTCCGATAATGGTGGTGAATTCATCAACCAAAGATTTCAAGCCTATTTCCAGCAACATGGCCACCTCCATGAGACCTTTATGCTCCCAAACACCATAGCAGAACGGTATCATCGAAAGGAAAAATCGACATATACTAGAAACAGCTCGTGCTCTGCTCATTGGAGCAATGGTGCAAAGTTGCTATTGGAGGGATGCTGTGGCTATTGTCGTATACTTAATCAACCGTATGCCATCTAAAATCTTACACTTTAAAGCCCCTTTATAAATCCTCCCTTCAATATTGATGCTTCCTCCTAAAATCTTCGGGTGTGTTGTTTTTGTCCACCTCCACAAGAACCAACGCACAAAACTGGAACTATGTGCCGTTATGTGCTTATTTTTAGGGAATGGTTTGCATAAAAAAGGCTTCCGATGCTATGACCTCAAAACAAACTGAACTTATACAACCATGGACGTTATGTTCCTTGAGTCTGAAAATTTTTTCCCTTCACCTATACCTAATTCTTCACTTCAGGGGGAGATTACTCAAGTAGAAGAGTCGAATTGGTTGATGGCCCCTATAGGTCATATGAGCATGACGCTGAGCGTAGAACTGGAAATAGCAGCACTGAACATGAAACTGGTAACAGAGAGGATGAACTGCATGAGGTACAACCAGAGCATGACACTGAGCATAGAACTGTTAATAGCAGCACTGAACATGGAACTAGAAATAGAGAGGATGAACTGCACAAGGTACAACCAGAGCATGACACTGAGTATAGAACTGTTAATAACAGCACTGAACATTGAACTGGAAACAGAGAGGATGAACTGCAACAAAAAATTAAGCATGTCGAATTGAGAAATGAAGAACCTAGAAATGACTTATAATCCCCTCATTCCTTAGTACTCAAAGGCCCTTCTCCTACTGAGAATGTCATTGAGGTGAGTACTCCTACTGCAACTTTACATGCTAATATTCTGGATCCTTCTACTGAGAATGTCATAGACTACATAGAAACCTTCTCACCAGTAGCTAAATAGAATACCGTTCGAGTCTTACTGTCTCTTGCAGCAAATTTGGACTAGCCATTACATCAACTAGACGTAAAAAAACTTTCCTTCACGGTGACCTCGACGAGGAGGTATACATGGATATTCCGCCAGGATGTACAGGATATGCTGAGACCAAAATTATTTGTAAACTGGAGAGGGCATTGTATGGACTAAAACAGTCACCACGAGCATGGTTTGACTGGATAGTTCAGCTATGAGGAAGTATGGCTATCATCAAAGCAACTCAGACCATTCTCTTCTTGAAGCATCGACAAAGCAAGGTGACATCATTAATAGTCTATATGGATGATATGATAATTAAAAGAGATGACCGCAAGGAGATCTCAAGGCTATAAGAGCAATTATCTACTGAATTTGAAATGAAGAACCTGGAGGACTTAAGTATTTTCTAGGAATAGAGGTGGCAAGGTCAAAAGAGGGCATATTTCTCTCTCAACAGAAGTATGTACTAGACTTATTGATAAAAGTAGGATTACTCGAGTGTAAACCTGTGGATACATCGATTGTGCAGAACCATAGGCTTGGGGCATATTCGGACCAGGTGCCAGCAAATAAGGTGAGATATCACAGGCTAGTAGGGAAACTCATTTACTTATCTTACACTTGTCCAGAAATTGCCTACGCAGTTAGTGTAGTAAGCCAGTTTATGCATAATCCGAGTGAAGACCACATGAGTGTTGTAATTCAAATCCTTCATTATCTAAAGTCATCACCAGGAAAAGGACTAATGTTCTCCAAGAACGCCCATCTAAAAATTAAAGGGCACATGAACAAGGACTGGGCAGGGAATATCCTGGATAAAAAATATACCTCAGGCTACTTTACATTCGTGGGAGGAAACTTAGTTACTTGGAGGAGTAAAAAACAGAAGGTAGTGGCATTGTCCAGCGCTGAAGCTGAATTTCGAGGCATGGCGAAAGGATTGT
Organism: Populus deltoides; assembly: GCA_015852605.2. Classification (NCBI taxonomy): domain Eukaryota; kingdom Viridiplantae; phylum Streptophyta; class Magnoliopsida; order Malpighiales; family Salicaceae; genus Populus; species Populus deltoides. Next base: position 16,396,839 of record CM027574.2, on the reverse strand, counting down.
GTGAGCTTATTTGGCTTAGAAGTTTACTAACAGAGGTCGGTTTCCCTCCTGACTCTGCAATGAATTTATTATGTGATAATAAAGCTGCCATCAACATATCTCACAACCTTATTCAACACAATCGCACCAAGCACGTGGAGGTGGACCGACATTTCATTAAGCATAACTTGGAAGAAAAGATTATTCAGTTCCTTTTCGTCAAATCTAAAAATCAGATGGCTGACATTCTTACCAAGGCGGGTTTCCAATAGAAACTTTTATAACTTACTCGACAAGTTAGGTGTTAGGGACATCTACTCACCAACTTGAAGGGAAATGTTGGCGTGAGTTACGCAATTAACCAGCTTAGATTAAGAATCTCTTCCCTCAAGAGACAAACATGATTGTAGCCAAAAATATTGTAAAGGCATTGAATAGCTTCCTAAAATAGTTCCTTGTATCTCTATATATGTGCTCAGATTAATGAAATAATATAAGGGAGAAAGCTAATTCAGTCATAATTGTCTTGTATCAGAATCATGTACTGAAATATATTGCAGCTTAGGCATATTCATGTCCCACTAATTCTAGAAGTAGTTTTTCATAGTCATCATGGATGTCCTTAACAATGGCACGACCCAGAGGTATAGTACTGTTCCTTTGCTGGTATTCACTCATCTTTTATGACCTTCATGTCAACCTCTGCCCTTGTTGCGACAACTCTAGTACTCAAAGCACCTTCACCTGTTCCTCTCCTGTTTATTGCTTGATGAAGAACCTTTACAGAGCACTTCTCAGGGCGAGTCAAGCACCCAACAGTGGCACTCAGCCATGCGAAGAACTCATCCTTAGGACCGGCTTTCAAGCCCTTCGCATAGAAGTGCCTGTTAAAGAATTAGCAATTGATGATCAATTAACAGAAAGCCTAAATATAAAACAAGGCTTCCTAGCAAGATGTGACTTCCCACTTCCATGAGGTTTGTAATAGCTAACCAGGGATGAAGTGTGGATTTGAGGTTTGACTTAGATTATATCCATTTGGGAATGCGGTTTGCACCGCGTTCCATGAATTTTTTTTTTATAATTTTAGATCTTTTTAATGTGCTGATATTAAAAATAATTTTTTAAAAATAAAAAAAATATTACTTTAATATATTTCTTAACAAAAAAATATTTTTAAAAGCAACCACTGCGAAGTTGTAAAAAAAAAACACAATTACAGCTATATGTTGTATAGAAAAGTTACCATACAATGAGGCTTACTCCTTGTTGATATCATTACCAAATTCATTTTTTTTACCGATTCAGAGTAGCATTGATCTATGCTTTGCTCCTTGCAGCCAAAATCGGTCAGTAGCTCCAATTCTCTCTACCCTCTAACTTCATACAACATCCACATCCATGCTCTCTGCATTTTAGCTAAAACAGATAAAAAGCTATTTTTGTTCAATATCTGTTTATGGCTTCTAACAGTTTCTTACTTAAAATGCCTTTTCATGATAGTAATTTTGATGATAATTTTAAATTATTTGTAGCAGCTACAACTAAAGAAGAAGAGAGAGCAACAAGCTATATGTGGTTCTTCCATTTCTCGTGAGAGACCTAAAGGTCATAAAATGCTTGAACATAACTGTTTTGCTGAAACCCCTTTATATCCTCCACATTTCTTTTAGTTAATGTTTAAGAACCAACAATTATTTTAGAAGCCGTGTGTCACGGGTAAATTTTCGCTCCGCGAATAAACTCGTACGACAGCCTAGTCCCCCACTAGACTCAGTCTTTCCTCACCAATTCCACTCATGTTTGCCTAGTAACTAAGTGTTTTCCTCACCCGAGAGGTTTCCCCACTTTCTTAAGTTAAAAGACAAACAGAATATACAAGTAGAATAAGATAATCAAAGTGCATAACAAGCTTTACAAGAACTCTTTCCCAACCTTTATTGATCTCGTAAACAAATGAAACTATACACAAATCCGTATGTGTGCTATGCACAAAGATTGCATGCTACACCAAGCTATCTGTATCTAGTGCTCCACATGCTCTTGAACATAACTGTTTTACTGAAACCCCTTTATATCCTCCACATTTCTTTCAGTTAATGTTTACGAACCAACAATTATTTTAGAAGCCATGGCTTTATATGATATTTGGATATAGCATGCTTTCTTTGAATTACTACACCTCACAATGTCATCAATGTTCTAGAATGCTCTTATATCTTTTCTGAACTAGCAAAAAGACATGGTCCATTTGTTAATTGTTCATTAAATGGTTATAACTATATAATATGATATTATCTTATTGATGGTATATATCCAACTTGGTCGACTTTGGTAAATATAATTCCATCTCCACAAGGAAAAAAATAAAAGTTCTTTGTTGCAGTTTAAGAGTATGCAAAGATGAAGAGCAAGCTTTTGGTGTGCTATAGGCACGGTTTACCATAATTCTCGTGAACTGAATGTTTTTGGAATCAAGAAATACTTGGTGATACTATAAAAGTGTGTATTATAAAGCATAATATGTTCATCGAAGATGAGCGATACGTTGATAGACTGACTTTAACTATATATTAATTAAATGATCAAATTCTAATTATATCACCTTTTATTATGAGAGTACATCTAAATTGTTTAAATCCATTCAAAAAATATATTTTGTTATTAACATAGGTGTCCGGATTAGTTTGCGTGCATCTCGACTAATTCCACGGGCCTTGAAGTTAATAACCATGTAAGCATCCAGTGACTCTGAGGTTTGTGAGACTCGAATTGGTGATATTTAGAAAACAAACATAAGATCTGATCAGTTAAGCTACATCTCTTATAGTTCATTCAAAAATATCTTTGTATTAAAGACGGAGTAACTCATTCACAACTTACGTTGACCTTATGGTTCATTGAAATGGAAAAATTATACTATGTTGTTGAGCATTCATGGAAAAAATACATATGTTAGCATCTAAGGATTTCCTTAATTGAAACATGTAGAAGTTACCTTATGGTTCTGTGTCAAGATAAGCAGCTCAACAACATAGTTAGTCTTATAAAAATACAAGAAGAAGAAACACTACCAGAAAACCGGAGAAAACCAACGGAATTAGTCCGTCGGTAATAATTACCGACGAAACTAATTCCATCTCAAAATCTGTCGATATATACCGACGGCATAGATCTGTCAGCAAAATGGTCGGTATATACCGACAGAATATTTTCGTCGGTATATATTGACCGTTTCACTGACGGGGTATACAGTTTGTCTGGAAATATGCAACGGCGTGGTGACGTCAGATGATTTTACTGACGGAATGACCGAGGGATTCAAACTGAGATAACCGTACAATGATGTGGCACTGTCATCGATGGAATGACCGACGGTATGAATCCGTCGGTGATTCCATCGGAAAAAACCATTATATACCCACCCATCTGTCGACACTCTCTTCCTCTGTTTCTCCTTCTTCTTCTTTTCCATCCCACCTCTCCCCTCCCAAACTGCAGCCAACCACCCATCCCAACTCTCCACTATTCTCAACACGAGCACTCAAGTTTCTTATATCTTGTACGTGGTCACAATATTCGTTTCTTGTAGATTTTATCATTTTTTTTGTAAGTAAATCTATCCTTTTTAGTTTTAATATTTAAATGTGAATTTTATTATTTTAGTATATGTATTTTGTTAATGTTTGTACTTGTTTAATTGTTATTTGTCAAAGAAACTTGTAGTATGAATATATAATTTTGTAGTTGTTATAGTTTGTTTTAGATTTTGTCAAATTATATTTGTTTGTAAATTGTTGAAATTTTGTTTGAATTACACCGAATTAAATGTGTTGTGATGAAATAAATAATTAATAGCTTGTTTAACGAGTCTTGTTTAATTGTTATCAATTCTATTTCGAAGTTGTGATTTCTGTAAATTTATATATGTATAAATTTGTATGTATGAACGTTGATAGTTGATAATTCATAATGAATATTTAACATAAGTGTTGTTTTAGTTTGTTGGATATTGTCGGGGAAAACTAATATTTTTGTTATGTTTTATAGAGGTTCAATAGAAGTCATGGATGATCGTTCGTGGATGTATCGGGACTCACCCCAAGGATTGCGGAGGATGGATTATTGTAACGGTGTCCAGGGTTTTATTAATTTCACAACTATTCCGAGGAATTTTACTGATGGCGGTATTAGGTGTCCATGTAGAAAGTGTAAAAATTTAAAGTTCCTGCATCAAGATGTTGTAACGATGCATCTTCTAACCAAAGGGTTCATGGAGGATTACCTGTGTTGGTATGCTCACGGAGAACTATTTGTTCCTAATGAGAGCATGGAAGAACAGGTGGTTGGGTCAACTTCTAGTGCTAGCAACATGCATGAAGTTGGAAATGAGAACAGTAATCCTTACAGGAATATGGTTATGGATGCAATGAGAATGAGTGAAGGTAATGTCAGGGAATGTCCAATCGTAGAAGAAGAACTTAATGCAGATGCAGCAAGGTTTTTTAATCTGTTGAGAGATTCTGACGAACTATTATGGGATGGCTGCACAAACCGCAGTAAATTATCAGCCGTAGCACAGGTGTTCACCATCAAGTCAGATCACGGGTTGAGTGAGGCTGGTTATGACAAGATTTTTGAATGGGCGAGAAGCATTTTACCTGAAGGGAACAGGCTGAAAGAGAACTTCTATGCTGCCAAGTCCACGATGAAACCCCTCGGTTTAGGATACCAGAAAATTGATATATGCCCTAACTTTTGCATGTTATACTACCTTGAAAATGCTGAGATGACCGAGTGTATGACATGCGGGCATTCCCGTTACAAACCCAGAACTGGTAGAGGGAAGACTCTCGTGGCATATAAAAAACTTAGATACTTCCTAATCACACCTAGACTGCAGAGGTTATTTATGTCACCAAGGATTGCTGAGCACATGACATGGCACCAATCACACCATGCGGTTGATGGAGTGATGGTTCATCCTTCTGACGATGAAGCCTGGAAACACTTTAATAGTATGCATGATCACTTTTCAGCTGAATTAAGGAACGTGCATCTTGGGTTATGTACAAACGGATTCAACCCATTCGGGTTATTTGCTGCTCCTTATTCTTGTTGGCCGGTCATACTGACGGTTTATAACTTGCCACCGGGGATGTGTATGAGGCCGGAGTTCATATTTTTATCTATGGTCATACCAGGTCCGAGCAGTCCAGGGCGGAATATAGATGTTTGTCTTCGTCCGTTGATTGATGAGTTGACGCAGTTGTGGTCCTCTGGAGCTTTGACTTATGACATCTTGAGGAAACAAAATTTTGTTATGAGAGTGGCTTTGATGTGGACTATCAATTATTTCCCAGCTTATGGAATGGTTTCTGGTTGGAGCATGCATAGAAAGCTAGCATGTCCATACTGTATGGAGAACATTAAGGCATCCACGCTAACGAACGGGGGTAAAACTTTCTTTTTTTTATTGTCACCGTCGTTTTTTGCCACATAACCACAGGTATAGAAATAACAGAAAGGATTTCTTTGTTGGCAGAGTTGAAAAGGATGTTGCACCCCCGTGTCTTTCCTGTGAAGAATTGTTTGATGTTGTGTCAGAGGACGGTGACATTGTGTTTGGTCTCCAATCAGGTAAGCAGAAGTTTTCTGGTTTTGGTTTGACCCATAATTGGGTGAAGCGAAGTATTTTTTAGGAGCTTCCTTATTGGAAGACTAATCTTCTCCGTCATAACCTTGACGTCATACACATTGAAAAGAACGTGTTTGAGAACATTTTCAACACCGTCATGGATGTGAAGGGGAAGACAAAGGACAACATCAAGGCTAGAGTGGATGTAGCGTTGTTCTGTAACCGTAAAGATATGGAGTTGGTTTGTGATGGGTCAAGGGTCGCAAAACAAAGAGTAAGCTTCGTGCTAGAGAAAAACGCACAACTACTAGTCTACAAATGGCTTAAGAGTCTACGTTTTCCCAATGGACATGCCTCGAACATATCACGGCTGGTTAATACGGAGGAATGCAGATTATATGGAATGAAGAGTCATGACTGCTATGTGTTTATGCAAACACTCATCCCATTAGCTTTTCGTGATTTATTGCCAAAGGGGATATGAGATGCACTAACGGAGATCAGTCATTTCTTCAGAGATATATGCTCCAGAAGTTGAATGTTGATCACATTGAAAGGCTTGAAAAGAATATCATCGAGACAGTATGCAAACTTGAGATGATATTCCCTTCATCATTTTTTGACTCAATGGAGCATCTACCCGTACATTTACCATTTGAGGTAAAAGTTGGAGGACCGGTCCAGTACAGATGGATGTATCCTTTCGAGAGGTTAGATATTACATGAGCTATGTAATTTATAGTTAAATGTTTTTATTTTTATTTTTAATGTTTTTAATTGATAATTTTATATATATATATATATATATATATATATATATATGCAAGTACTTGTTCAATCTTAAAAAAAAGGTTAAGAACAAGGCGCATGTTGAGGTGTCAATATGTGAGGCCTATATTGTTGAGGAGATCTCAACATTTATCTCATACTATTTCGAATGTCATTTGAGAATGAGGATAAACCGTGTTTCACGGCATGATGATGGTGGTGAAGTGCCTTCAAGTGGAAACTTGTCAATATTCTCCAATCCTGGACGACCCACACCTAAAAATGCCGTGAGGGGAAGATATTTGTCTGAAATAGGTTCAGATAAGCACATAATTATGTCCTCCTATTTAACTGTGATAAGCTGAAACCTTTTATTAAGTAAGTAGATGTTCGACTTAAACTTTGTCAAGAGTGTACTATTTATGTTTTGTGATACTATACACTCATATAATTTGGAACAACCTTGCAGGCAACATCGATGATACTTACTGTTCAATAACTCACAGCTGACCGAATCCCAGATCTTTCAATTACAAGATGAACAATTTGCCACATGGTTTAGAACACATGTAAGTCCTATCACAAACTCATTATCTCTTACAATGTAATTAATTGTAGTCAATGTTACATAATATCTGTTTATTGATTATTGTTGTATTTAATTTACAAGCTAGGTTTATCAAATGGGAGGTAGTGTTGCTATTTCACTGTCTTTACTATGCCTGGGCCCTGAAAGAAAAGTCAAGTGCTATAACGAGTATTTTTTCAATGGATATGTCTTTCATATTGAAAAATACGAGCATGGAAGAAAGACATACAACAACGGTATTTGTGTTAAGGGATCGACTTCTAGTGAGTTTGAAGTTGACTAATACGGTAGATTGGAAGAGGTCATCGAACTGCAATATCATAGCGAGCAAAATAGAGTGTTTTTATTCAAATGCTATTGGTATGAACTGACAGAGGAATCAGAGTAGATCCTCACTATGGTCTCGTTGAAATCAACTCAAAAGCTAGACACCGCAACGTAAACGACGTCTTTATTTTCACAAAGTAATGGCGACAAGTTTATTACACATACACCCCTTCCTTTAGAAAGGACCGATCAAGAGTTTATTGGTTATCCATTTTAAAAACAAAACCCAAGGGTCGTGTCGAGGTTGTTCAGGATGAGAACGAAGACACAATTGTGATAGATAAAGTCTTTTAAGCTAGTGAGTTTGTTGAACCATATCATTGCTCCGTTGATTGACTTAGAAGAAAATTTGAATTTTCATGTTTTCAACGATTGTCTTGTTGATGTTGACGCAGAGGAGTTGAATGTTGTTCTGAGCTCTACTAGTGGAAAAAAGAATGTTGTTGAAGAAGATGAAAACGAAATTGAAGAGTGCGATGTAGCTGATGATAACAATTCAATAGAGGATGAAGATGAAAATTCTGACTAACTAAACATGTTCTAAAGCCTTATTTTATAATATAATAATTTGAAACATGAAATATTTATTTTTCTTTAATGGTCAACCCTTGTTATTGTGTTGTGTGTGCTGTAAGATTGCAATTCAAGATTTTATGAATCTTTAACCCGTCAGTATTTCACAGAGAGTTGAAAAAAATTTACGGGATTGTGCCACTTTCACCGACGGCGTCACCGACGGACCATAACCGTAGGTATTTCACAGAGAGTTGCAAAAAATTTACGGGATTGTGCCACAATCACCGACGGGTACACCGACGGCTTGACCGACATACAATATCGACGGAATCACCGACGGATTTACGCATGTCCCAAAGCGCGTGCATGTCAGACATGTGTCCGTCTGCACAAATACCGACGGACTTTCCGACGGATCGAAAAGTCTGGCGGGATTTTTGAACTTTTTGGTGTGCATTTCAATTAATTTCCGATGATATTACTGACGAAATTTAATGCCACCGACAACAATTAATGTCCGTCGGTAATACCGTCAGAAAAATTGCTATATAAAACCCCCCCTCCCCCCATTTGGTTCATTTTTTTCTCTGGCTCCGTTTCTCTTCTTCTCCATTTCTCTTCTCCTCTCTGTTTATATTTGGCTTTTGGAAGGGAGTTTCTCTTCTTCTCCATTTCTCTTCTCCTCTTGTTTTATATTTGGCTTTTGGAAGGGATTTTATTGTTTTGGTGGTAGTTTTAAAAGGTATGTATTCTTTTTTCTTTATCTTTGTATTTTTTTTATTTTAATTATGATTATTTTTTTGGTGTTCTTTATTTTGTGCATTGTTTGTTAAATTCAACACACAATTAAGGTAAGCATTTTTTATTCCCAAATTTATTTTGAATTGATGTAGTGTTTTTTAGTTTTGTGTAGTGTTTGTTTTGTGTTTATGTTGTTTTGTATAGTGTTTTTTAGTTTTTTCATTTTATTTATTAATTTTATGATATTATTGTTTGTATTGCTATAATTGTTATTGTTGAATTTATGTTAAAAATGTTAATATATATATATATATATATATATATATATATATATATATATAGAATTACATTTAATTAGTTTATCTTAATTTAGGATATTATTGTTTGTATTGCTATAATTGTTATTGTTGAATTTGTGTTTTAAATGTTAATTGAAATATAGAATTAAATTTAATTAGTTTATCTTAATTTTAGGATATTATTGTTTACATGTCATTGTTATTGCTTGTTATTATATTTTTATATTTATGTGTACACGTTAATTTCTATTTTGAGGTCCATTAGGGTCGATCGTGTTAGGAATGATATTGATTTAATTACCTTTTGCTTTTGACCATGTAATTATTTATAAATTAAGAGTCTTGTCTCCTAAAACTTGAAATGTAATATTAATCCATAAATTTGAATGTATGACTTTAATCTAATGTTTGTAACTCTAAGTACCAATTTAACAATGAATGTTCATAGTTGAAATTGATTCTTTTACTTGAATATCATTATATGATGTTATTGAATAAAATGTTTTGTGTTGATGGTGATGAGTTGGGTTGAGATCCAGGATGATTGGATCGAGATGTGAAATAAAATTGGAAGTGTAATATGATTTTGTCGATAACTTGGGACCCCCCAGTATAGGGGAGACTCTGTCGAATTTTTTTTAAAATAATCGAAGTTAATTATGTAATTATTCGTATAAATTTGTGTAGATGCGTAGAATAAAATCTATAGCACGTCGTCAGAAGATGGTTGCAGCTAGTTCTTCTAGTAGCGAGGAGGACGTGTCCTTAGGTGCTGATCACGGCGAGGAATCTACGCCAACTTGTGATGCTGCCTCTTCTAGCGCGGTTTCACAGCGCAGAAGCGGTGTGCCTTCACAGCGGGGTCAATTCACCCGCAAGTACCAGGCATAATGGAAGGATGACCTCTCAATGTAAGTTTGTTTAGGTTTTAGTTTTTTATATATATATATATATACTTATAACATAATTTATGAACAACTAATTAATATTACTACTTTTATTTAATTTCAGGTTCACAAACATTGAGGCTGCAAGGACTATAACATTGGCGTTTAAATCGTCGATAGAGATTCCATTGTTTCAATGGAGCCAGGTTTCCAGACATCCTGAGTGGAAACATAATATCGATGCATGGTTTAAGCAATTTCGGGACGGTGTTAATTTTTAATTTCCAGCTTCTTTTTAATAAAATATTTTTATAATTTTATATCTTGTACTATTTTTATTTTATATGAATTATTTATATACACAGAACAAATTTGAGTGAGATAGAGCGGACAACAATGTTGTGAGGAGGGTATGGGAGAATCACGCGGCAACTAAGTAACATATAAAATAATATTTATTTTTGTTTTATAATTTTATGTTTTAAATTCTAATTTGTTACTATGGAAGTAGGTTACGTGATTTTTGGTATGCAACCCAAAAAAAATCAAAAAGACATGCGAGGGATAAGGATGGAATGAGGTGGCGGTTTGACAGGAATTCAAACCGCCATTCATCTCGGGGGAAATATGGACGGCATATATTAAGCACGTGACCTCAGAGCGGTTCTCACGGCGCTCACAGTCCGGCATCGACAACCGAAACCGGCAAATTCATGGTTCGGTGACCATGCACACTGGCGGATCCGTCCCATTCAGCGCACATGCAAAGCGGATGGTAAGATTAATTTTAATAAAATATATTGTTAATTAATTTGTCGTTCCTTATAATATATTTAACTTTCAACCTATTTTTTCCTTACAGGCTGCGTCTCTTGGACGTGAGCCGAGTCCAATGGAGCTGTTTGTAGAGACACATGTCAAAAGGGGGTGCAGCAGTTCGTGGACAACCGTGCTCAGCACTTCGTGGTATGTTCGTTCATTCATTTTATTTTGTAAGTTATTATTTTCTTGAATTGCATCTTGAATTGCATTTGATGATTTTTTTACCAACGAAATTTTCAGGAGACCTATAATAGCTGGTTGAGGGAGAGATATGGGGACAATCCTTCGACCCATCCAGATTTCGATCCAGATTTGTGGATGGAGGTGGGATCGTCTAGTGGACCCGATAAAAATTGGGTCTACAGGCTCTCCAACACTACGGCTGAAAACTTGCGTTCGGCTCGTAGTGTCTCAACCGTTGGAAGCTCTCCATCAGTATCGAACACCCAGTCTGAGGAGTTCATTGCCTTGAAACAACAATATCAACAATTCTCGACGAATTATGATGAGCTCCATCAAATAGTCATGGAGATGAGATCAAAGATGGGTGACGATACTTGTGCAGCTCTTTTGTGGCCGTATGGTCCCGGGAACAACCAGCCTCCTCCTCCAGCTCCGCTGCTATTCTAGTTTAATTTTGTTTTTTAAACACATTAAATTTGTAATGAATATTATTTAACATTACTTTTATATTTTTAATGTTTAATCCAATTTTATTTGTTTATTAAGCTTTTTTACTATTAATAAATTATTTTTTATATATTTTAAATACATACTGATAGATATACCGACGGACATTATCCGTCGGTATTTCACAGAGAGTTGCCAAACAATTACTAGTCATGCCATAGTTACCGACGGATATATTCCGTCGGTGATTACATACAGATGGATTTACCGACGGATAATATCCGTCGGTAATTTCACAGAGAGTTACCACACAATTACCACCGATGCCATATTTACCGACGAATAGGCCATCGGTAATTACTGTTGAAATTGCAGACGGATTTATTCCGTCGGTAATGTTCCCGCGGTAAACTTTTTTTTATTTGCGACAAAATTAGCGACAGAAATGGGAGTTACCGACGACTATTATACCGACGGACATGTTCCGTCGGTGAGGCCGTCGGTAATTATTTCACCGACAGAGTTAATTCCTGGCACCGACAGAAGTAGTCCGTCGGTAAAACTATTTAATGGTGTAGTGAAATTGCAAGAAAAATAGACAGAGAGCGAAGCTCTTGTTGTTACTCAATTTTGGACCCCATGTGCTGGAGACGGTGTATACCTCTTTTGAACAGAGTGTAGGAGTTTAGCTCATATTCACCAGAAGATTGACAAAAGCACAGAAAGAAATATTTTGTTTGAGCTGTTTTCTGCTTTTTTTTTATCCTTCCCCTTTACTACCAAAATCATCAGGTTTTCTTAGGTTGATCAGGAGTCTTCATAATGCTAAATTCGTTCTTTTTTATCTGGTCTTTAACGTTGAATAAACCCCCTCAGAATTTGCACTAAAAAATGGTTCTGCTGCTGTCGTAATTTTTTGTTCCAACTTAGGCTCTGATTCTGACCCAGTTTCGTACGATATCTGACCATCCTAGGTATATTCTATAACTCATTACATGTTGAAAAATTGACGTACACCTTTATTAGGTCCTAGGGATCATTGTTCTTAGAGCAGATTCTCAGTCAGATTTGGATGCTCGAGATTGTCGGATCAAGAACCTTTTTGACCAACTAGATTACTACCAGTTTCTGTTATGTAAAAAGATTTTATCTCACTTCGACTCCTTCATCAAAGTTGTAGTCCTAGACGTGTAGATGAATTTGGGCTTTTGAATCACTTGATTTCGATATCAGAGGCCTAAGATGTTCCCGTTTGAATATCTAACGTGAAAGCAGAGAATTCTGCCGCGAGAAGGATATTGACCCGAGTCTGCACTAAAGAAACTCTATTTTTGGCCTAGTTTTTGTGATTTTCATTCTTAGTTCATACTCTCAGTCATATCAGGATTCTCGGCATTCGCCGTTTTTGAGTTAGACCCGGAGATTCCTTTTGACCAACTAGATTCTTGCCGTTTACGTTCAGAAAAAGATTTTATCTCACTTCGACTTCTTCATCAAAGTTTTATTCCTAGACGCGTAGATAAATTTGGGCTTTTGAATCACTTGATTTTGATATCAGAAGCTCAAGATATTCCCATTTGAATATCTAACGTGAGGGCGAAAAATTTGCCATGGGAAGAATATAGCCCAAGTTTGGTGGTGATTCGAAGGATTTTTTTGGACCAAGGACTTAATCGAAAATTGTTAAAATGAGGGATTGAATTGAAGAAGGATATTGAAAGCTGGAGAGGGGGCTGGATCATCATAAATGACAGGATTTTTTCCACACCAAATAAGGAAAATGAGACTTTTTGCATTTGCACCCTCCATCCGATTTCTTTCCTTTTTTTTTTCGCAAATTCCTGCTGTTTTTCCTTTATCATCATGCCTGAATTTTAGAGATGCAACCACGTTTTTTCTTGCCTCATTTGAAAGGGAGCAGCTAGCCCTATGGAAGAAAAGAAAATAGCCACACCCTCCTCTAAAACTGGAAAGAAATCAGACGTAAAGCACCAAAGACAAAATCGGAATATTACGGTTTCCTTTTTGCGTTTTTTTTCTCGCAAATCAAGAGGGGATTTACGTCCTAGAATTAATGCATTAAATATTTCCTAAATAGAGATATTCTAGACTATATATAAACCCCTCTAATGACCTAGCAAGGGGCGGCAAGAAAAGAGCAGAAAAAGAGAGAAAAAAAAAGAGCATAAAAGAGGAGAGAAACGAAAGGAAAAAAGAGAGCAGAACTACACTATCGAAAGCAAAAAAAATACAGAGGCAGGGGCGTGAACTCAACCAGCATAACACGCTTTCATCGCCATCTCCCTCATCATCTCCACGGAGAGGCAGGCAATAGGAGAAGGAAAGAGGGAGCATCAGAAAAAATGAAAAGATAACAGAGGGAGTAGAGATAAAACGCAGAGAACAGAAGGAGTTTCTGTTCATTAACTATGAATAGAGAAAAAGGAAAAGGAAAGCAGAACAGAGAAGGAGGGAAAGAGAAGAGAAGAAAACAGGAAGAAGCAAAGAAAAAGAGGTCAAAACCAGCGTGGCCATTTTTTTTTTTCGCCAGAATCAGTAACCACCGGCCGTGTGCAGAAGCTGCAGTGCCATCTCCTTCGCCCGTTTCAGCGCCAGGATCTGCAGAACAGAAGAGGGGATAGAAAAGCTAAAACCAGTAGAGAGCAAGGGACGAAGACACAGAGCTGAACGCAGGAGACCGACGCAAGCAGAGAACAAAGGGAAAAGAGCTGGAACAGACAAACATGGACAGACCAGCCAGCACGCCTTCAACATCGCTGCAGCTCCTTCGTTTTTCTCTAGGTCTGTTATTCAATTATGCATGCATTTCTTGGTTGCATGTGTTACTGTTTAAGTGAAATTTAATTCACTTGAACAGTAACTCGCCAGCTTTGCACCCTTAAGCTGTAACTGTACCCTTTTGTGTTTTTCTTTTAAAAAAAAAAGAAAGAAAGAGAGAGATTTATTTTCTGGCATATTTATTTCAAGGTCTGGTTTTTTTTATGTTATAAAAATATCAATCTCGTATTTACAATACACGGTTTTCGACATAATGTGACAAATATACATATATATCAAAAAAATGTTTTCTTATGTGTTGCATACGGCCAATACCCTTACATGTTTTAGAACGTTTTTTATGTACAAAAATATTGGAAGTTTTAAAAATGTGTTTTCGCATGGATTTCTTATACACCAAAAAAATTGTTTTCTTGCATTTCTGGATTTTACAACATGTTTGTAAAACTCCAAAGGGTATTGGCCAATATTCCAAAAAATACAAAAATCTTATTTTGGGGGGAATTCATCTATTATTCACCGCTAATGTTTGGATAAAGAAATCCTTAAAGGACGAATATCCAAAATATTATTGGGAGTAATAAATCCGCACAAATCCTTGAAAGAAGCCTTGATTATAATCGAGGACATTTCAATTTTTTACTCCACGGTTTACGAGCTGTGAGAGTATAAAACACTAAGAAAAAAAATAGGTTTTTAAAGCGCCCTAGATTTCTAAATTTTTGTCCCTCCTCCTTGCGATTTACGAGTCGCAAACTCTAGAAAAACTAAGGGGAAGTGAGCTTTTAAAGCACATGGAACATGGAACTTCAAAACTGATGGGATTAGAAAACAACAACACCATAGCAATTATAAGACAAACCAAACACCAAGCAGCTTACCTTAGGTAGGGCGTACTAGGGGTGCTAATACCTTCCCTTTACGCAACCAGTCCGTTGCCTTAGAATCTCTGAAAGACCAGTTAGGTTTTCTAGTGACCATAATACTAGGTGGTGACTCCTTTACACAAAAAAAAAGACCCCGAAATCAGTCGAGGGTCGCCGCGACGCCGCGCTCCGCTCGCGAGGGTGCGACAGCTCTAATGAAAATCAGAAAGCTCAAAGCTATTGGCGATGCATATCTCACTGTACAAAGTAAAGACTGTTATGAGTAGCATGTCCAAGAGAAAAACAATACTCAAAAAGGTAAATGGAATTCAGAGCTTCAAAGTAAGATCAGGTGCTGATGAATATGTTTTTGGTAGCAGTGCCCTTGCTTCAAATTCATAATCGGAATTTGCGCCAACTCTAAACCTGAGTTACCACTAACTACCTCACTGATTAGTACTTAAAAGTGCATTTTTATCAAGGTTTTATATCATCATTTTGCACTTGAAGTATCAATAACTCCTTAACTAAAGCATGTTTTATAATAACGTATCTAATATATTAAGATACTTTTAATTTATGGTAAATGTTCATCTTAAATGCAGGCCTATCACATAAATGAAAGAATTGATTGATGAGTTGAAGTACTTAAATTGAAAGGACAAAGAGATGGCCAAACTTAGAAAAGAGATGCTGGTGCAGTCCAAATTGGAACACTGTTCGGTAATCGGGTCATATCTGGAGCTGTAGATCTTGGATTTAGGTCCATTTTATATGGATGGAAAGATAAGACATAGGCCTACAACTTTCATGTGAAGCCCAAGATTTAAAAAGGCCGTTTTCAAGTCCAAATTGCAGCAACAATAAAGAAGTCCGAATCTGTCCTGCAGCCCAGACACTGTTTAGTGTTCAGCCCATATCTCGAGTTCTAGAAGTCCAAATGATCTCAAATTTTTACCCTGGATAGATGAGACAATTCTCTAGAACTTTCATGATTGAAGTTTGTTCAAATTATGACGTCATCAATGACGTTTTTTGGCAGACAAGAAGATAAGGATTGTCACCTAAGTCAAGATGTGGCCACCCACTCATCAATTAGTCAACAAATCAATAGTTCCGAATTTTGGCCTATAAAAGGAGGCATTTGCCATGTATTTAGGCATGTTGGTGTTCAGATCAAGATCATGCTCTTGCTCTTTCTTTATGTTTTGTAATGCTTAAGTTTTGCTTATATTAATTTCTTGCTTATGCTTTTCATTTCCTTCCCTTGTTTATTTATGTTTCTTTCTTTCATTATGTGTTGCTAAGTTAATTATGTCAAGGTGAAAAGGGTACACTAATGGTGTAAGAATAAGTATAATATAAACTTAACATGGACCTTAATGTTGGATACTAACATGCTTTATATTTGTTATCTTGTTCACTTTTAATACTTTGCTTGCGAAATGGTTAATCTAGATTTATGTTGTATAACACTTGGTACAACAAATTCTTGGCACTTTCATAGCCCATACTGTATGGTATAACCGACAACTGAGCTATGAAAGGAACTTGATTTGTTGTTAACATAAGTTATAATCATGAATGCCCCCGACAACATTTACAAGTATTAGCATTATTCGAATAAGATAACTAATGTAATCATGTTAACGTTTATAATCCGATTGGAACCTCCTTTGTGTGTGGTTTCCAATTGAATAAAAAAAGGTTTATACTATACTTGTTTGACGTACCATTAGTGGATCCTCTAACCTTGACATTTGTTGTTATCATTGTTTAATCCTTACGTTAATCTTCCATCTCAAAGTTCTCATCAACTTCTTCTTCTTCTTTATTATTATTATTATTACTATTATTGTTGTTGTTATTGTATTGTTGTTAACTATAATTTATACAATAAACCTCCCTGTGGTTCGACCCCGGTCTTGCCGGGTTATTTATTACCGACACTCCCGCACTTGGGAGAAGACATCAATCTTTTGGTCGTGTCAAGTTTTTGGCGCCGTTCTTGGGAGGTAAATTCTTGTACAAATTATAGTATTTATTTTATTTTCTCTTTTCTCTTTTCTTGTATCTAACTTTGTTTCTTTTTCTATTGTTTTTCTTTTCTTTCTTTTATTCTCTTCCTGCACGTGTATGAGAGTGTGGTCACGTACATTAAGTGGTAGACTTTGTAGAGTATCCTCATCATTTTCAGAAAATATGGCGAAGAAGATAACCAATCGCTTCATAATGAGAATAATGAGAATATTCGGGTTAGAACACTTAGAGACCACATGAATCCCACGAGAACAAGTGCACCCTCATGCATAGTTTTTCCCCCTGATGCATCTCATTTTAATTTTAAGCCGGGGCATTATTCAACTTTTACCTTCTTTTCATGGTTTAGATTTAGAAAATCCATACTTGCATTTAAGGGAATTTGAGGAGGTCTCAGAACACCTATAATGACTCAAATTGTAGCATGAACACCATTAGGTTAAAGCTTTTTCCTTTTTCATTAAAAGATAAAGCTAAAACATGGCTACAAAATTTGAGACTGGATCCATTCGTGCGTGGGATGATATGCAACAACAATTTTTAAAGAAGTTTTTTCCATCTCACGAGACAAACTCTTTCAAAAGACAAATAATCACTTTCTCTCAAAAACCGGGAGAAACATTTTACCAATGTTGGGATAGATATCGAGACTTGCTTAATACTTGCCCCCATCATGGTTTTGAAACATGGAGATTAGTTTCACATTTTTATGAAGGGTTAACTCCTAGAGATAGGCAAATGGTTGAATTAATGTGCAATGGAACTTTTGAGGATAAAGACCCCAATGAAGCCATGGAATACCTAGACTTGCTAGCTGAAAATGCACAAAATTGGGACACTACAGGAACTTATGAGGCACCAAGTAAAACCCAACCTCATACATCTAGTGGAGGTATGTACAACCTTAGGGAAGATCATGACCTCCAAGCCAAGTTTGCATCTTTAGCTAAAAAAGTCGAGGCATTAGAATTAAAAAAGAGTGGTCAACTAAAATCGTTCAAGACATTGTGTGTCAAATCGTGAAACCAATGAACATTCAACCCATGACTGTCCAACTTTGCCCTCTTTTAGGGAATGTCTCCATGAACAAGCCCATGCATTAAACAGTTTCCAAAGGCCCAATCATAACCCATACTAGCAAACATACAACCCGGTTGGAGAAATCACCCAAATTTCAATTGGAAGAGTGATAACAATAATGCACAAACTTCACAACCACCGTTTCAAGCACACCATAACTTCCAAAATTCTCATGGATATGCACCTCCTTATGCTCCACCTCCTAGAAGAAATCTTGAGGAAACATTGCATGCATTCATGGAAAAGCAAGAGACAATTAACACTCAACTTGCTCAAAGCATGACAGATCTTAAAGATACTCTTGCAAAGTTCACAACTGCTCTTAGTTTCCAAGAGAAAGGTAAGTTTCCATCTCAACCTCAAGCAAAATCCAAAGGGGCAATACAATGCGAATGCAAGTAGTTCGGGAAGCCAGGCACATGGATCAAGCCAAATCAGTCATCACTCTTCGCAGTGGTAAGGTTATTGAAAAACCCATTCTTGAACCTTGTGAGAATGATGATGAGTCAATCTCTAAGGGTAAGGAAGGGGTTGAATCTGATCATTGCAAAGAAAAGACCCGATTCTCCCCAAAGACTTCCATTTCCTCATGCCATGACCAAACAAAGGAAAGTCAATCACAACTCGGAAATCTTTGAAACTTTCAAAGCGGTAAGGATCAATATACCTTTGTTGGATGCTATTAAACCGGGTTCCTTCTTATGCTAAATTTTTGAAAGATCGTTGCCTTTGTGAAGAGAAAATTGAATGTGAAAAAGAAAGCCTTTTTTAGCCAAACAAGTAAGTGCCATTCTTGGAACAATAATGCTTTGAAATATAAAGACCCGGGTTGTCCTACAATTTCTTGCTTTATTGGAGAACATAAAATTGAAAGAGCCTTACTTGATCTTGGAGCTAGTGTGAATTTACTTCCATATTCGGTTTTTTCAAAGTCTCAATCTAGGTGAGTTAAAACCAACTTCCGTAACTCTTTTACTTGCCGATAGATCGCGTAAAAGTGCCTAGAGGAATAGTTGAAGATGTGTTAGTACAAGTCGATAAGTTCATTTATCCCGTGGATTTTATTGTCTTGGATACACAACCTGTTGAAGCATGTAATTCATTTCCTGTTATTTTAGGACGTTCGTTTCTTGCAACTTCTAATGCATTGATTAATTGTAGGAATGGATTGATGAAGCTATCTTTTGGAAACATGACATTGGAGATGAATATTTTCAACATTTGCAAGCAACCTGGAGATGATAATGATTTACAAGAAGTAGATTCTATTGAAGAATTAGTTTATGATCAACTTGAATCTACTTTGAGTAATACTGAGCTTGATGAATTTGAAGATTTGCAAATGACTTATTCTCAGGAAGAAATCACGGATGAAAAAGACACCGAAAATGTTGATGCGGATCTTTTGTCAAAAGTGACAACAGATTCGACATCCAACATCACACCAATCGATGATTACTTTCCTGATGAATCCTTACTTTCTCTTAGTTCAATGCCTCGGTTTGCTAAAAATATCAATTTCCTTGCCTCAGGTGATTTGCCAAATCATTGGAGTACCGAAGACAAAGGTAAGTTTTTGAACGAAGTGAAGAAATTTTATTGGGATGACCTTTACTTATTCGAATATTGTCCTGATCAAATATTTCGAAGCTGCATTCCTGACAATGAGGTAAGTAATGTCATTAAACTTTGTCATTCTGAAGCATGTGGGAGTCATTTCTCGTCAAAAAAGACAGCTGCGAAAATTTTACAAAATGGATTTTATTGGCCCACCATGTTCAAGGACACACATGCATTCTGCAAAACTTGTGAAAATTGTCAAAAAAGTTGTTCTCGGTCAAAAAGTTTTGCTTTATAATTCTCGACTCCATTTATTTCCTGGAAAGATAAGATCAAGATGGAGCGGTCCATTTATTGAGAAACATGTGTATCCTTATGGGGCCTTTGATATTGAGAATCCAAAGAATGACAATGTTTCTAAGGGAAATGGACATCGTTTGAAACCTTACTTTGATAATTTTCCTAGTGAAAATGAATCCATTGGTTTGAATGATCCTATAGATAAAGGTTGATTATTTTGTTTTTCTCACATTTTTTTTTTTGTTTTCTTTTTGGTGTGAATTTTGTTTTGTTAGTCTCTCTCACCCCGGTCAAATGGCGGATAACGGTACTCCGTGACTTGATCGGTTCTTTCGGTTTCCCATAATAACCGATATCTCAGATATATTTGTGCAATTCTTTGCTCTTTCTCTCTTCTTTGAATCTCTTCTCTAATTCTCATTTGAAAATGGACACCACTCTTGAAAAATTGAAAAAGTACTTTCCCGCTCTGCCTCAGAATGCGATTACAAAAATTTACCGTGCTAGGTGTGCAAGATTGAGGTTGTTAATGAATCATGGAATTCCCGAAGATATTCGTTGGTGATTGAAGCAAAGGTCCGATTATCAGGTGAGTCCTCTAATTCTTTCATTTCACACATGCCTGGAACAGGTAAAAGCACTTTTGCAAAGAAACGTCGTGCAAAACACCGAAAGTCCGTCACCGATGTGCTAGATGGACTTGTAATGCAACATGTCGTTCTTTAGGAATGGTATCTATAAATCGTGAAGACAAAATACAATTCATTAAGGATGGCTTCGAGTAAGGGGTCTTTAGATAATCTTCTATTAACCCTTGAGACGCATCCTAGTGGAGATGTTCATCGTGCTATTCATGATTTATGGCCACAATTCCATAAAGAACATGATCGACTTAGTCTTGGGAATCGACTAAAAAAAGACCCCGTTTGCCGTTTTAAGAAAACCGGATGGGAAGCCTATCCCCGACCCATAGAGGGCGTTTAAGCCGTTCTTGGACGTAAAACCAAGGGAAGATGTGAGCCACAATCACAACTACCCGTACATACACATGCTTTTCAAAATAAATAAATAAATAAATACATAAAGAGAGAGAGAGTGTGTGAGACTCCAGCTGGCCTATATCTAGGTGATATGATTGCATTTTCAAATCCTCATCTATAAATCTTCTCTTCCTTTCCCTCATTTCTACTCAACCCTTACATTAGACAGGATATAGAAGTGTGTAGAAATGGCAGGACCCTCAAGTTATCACATAAAAAATATTTGTGTTTTCGGTGGATCCAGTCCTGGGAAGGAAATAGCTTTTTTTGGAAGCAGCAAATCATCTTGGTCAGGTACTAGCTGAGAAAAAGATTCATTTAGTGTATGGGGGAGGCGACCTTGGGTTAATGGGGGGGTGTGGCAATAGCTGCATTTTTAGGAGGTAGTCAAGTTTTGGGGGTCGTCCCCGAAGCTTTAACAAAAGGGGACATCATTGGAAGAACAATTGGAGAGGAACTACAGGTCTCCACAATGTTTGATCGAATGAATACAATGTTTAACCATGCGATGCCTTCATTGCCTTACCAGGTGGTTTGGGCACATTAGAAGAGATCTTTCATATTTCCTCTTGGGCCCAACTTCACATTCACCATAAACCTATAGGTTTGCTCAATGTTAATGGTTTTTATGATAATTTGTTGTCTTTTCTTGATCAAGCTGTGGAACAGGAATTTCTAACATCTTGGCACGACAAATCATAATCTCTGCTCTTGTTGAGCAATTGATCGACAAACTACAATCTTTCACCCCTGTAATTGATCCTTTCATGAGTCACATCAATTGGTTAACTACAGAAAGCCGTAAAAAGCTTAGATTGGATTTGATCCTTCGTTTGTGAATCCTTGTGTTTTTTTAGTTTTATTATTAGCATATTATTTTGTTTTGTTATTTCTTATATTTGTTTAAGTGTGTTTCAGGTTTGTCAGTGTTCGTTGTTTCAGGTGATGTCGTCTATACTCTATCTTTCTACCTTAGGACATTGAGGACAATGTCTCGTTTTGGTTGGGGGGAGAGGGTAGTAGTTGACATTAAAAAAAAAAAAAAAAAAAAAAAAAAACTAACCAACTAACTGTTTTTGTTTTTAAAGCCATTTGACAAAACTGTTATTATTAAGATGGTAGAGTAAGGAGTAATTTTATTGACTCTTGAGACGCATCTTAGTAAACATTTTCTAATGGTCATTTGCAATATTCATAACAAGGCCTATTAGAATACTTCTTGAAATATTCAGGTTTACAAACTCTCGCATTCTTATCTCATGATTCTGCTCATATACTCATTTAACAAGTATTCTTAAACCTTCATTTTCACACACACTTTAACATATGATTGTGGGTTGCACATTGGATTATTACATTATTTATGTTCTTTTGTTAAAGGTAACAACTAAGGGATAGGGATAGTCTATAATTTGCAAAAATAAAAAAAATAAAAAAAATGATGATAATAAAAACGTAGATAAGTTTGATTTCGTAGCCTCCCTAACCTAAGCAATTAAGCCCGAAGGGGTGTTTTAACACCTAATACCCTAAAGTCAACTGACTTGGGAGCTATTGGCCCAAAGCTTGTTACATGGGTTAAGGAGAAAAGCTTAAGGGAATCAAACATTGCACTATCTACGTATCAATATCTGCAACCCGAGTTACTAAGCTCGTAGGGGTGTCTCAACACCTAATGCCCTAAGACCAACAGGTCTGGGAGTCATTAGCCGAAAGCTCGTTACATGGGTTAAAGATGCATTGTGTTTTAAGTATATGTATATATATTGAAAAAAAAAAAAAAAAGAAAAAAAAAAAAAAAAAGATAATAATCCCAACCCAAGGAAGTTAACCTTAAACATTAGAACAGAATATTGTTTTCTTCCAATCAAAGCCCCATCATCTATGTTTTCATACATTGAGCACATAAAAAAGAAAGGTTTATTAATATTTTGTTTAAGAGGTATTGAGCAGATATATAAATTTAATGAGAGTTTGTTTATCTAGATAGATTAATGGAAGTTGAATGATGAATGCCTTGCTTTGTGGACTTTGCAAATTGTTTTTTTTAACGCTTTGATTACTAGGGACTAGTAATAAGCTGGTTGGGGGGTGTGATTAGTACTTAAAAGTGCATTTTTATCAAGGTTTTATATCATCATTTTGCACTTGAAGTATCAATAACTCCTTAACTAAAGCATGTTTTATAATAACGTATCTAATATATTAAGATACCTTTAATTTATGGTAAATGTTCATCTTAAATGCAGGCCTATCACATAAATGAAAGAATTGATTGATGAGTTGAAGTACTTAAATTGAAAGGACAAAGAGATGGCCAAACTTAGAAAAGAGATGCTGGTGCAGTCCAAATTGGAACACTGTTCGGTAATCGGGTCATATCTGGAGCTGTAGATCTTGGATTTAGGTCCATTTTATATGGATGGAAAGATAAGACATAGGCCTACAACTTTCATGTGAAGCCCAAGATTTAAAAAGGCCGTTTTCAAGTCCAAATTGCAGCAACAATAAAGAAGTCCGAATCTGTCCTGCAGCCCAGACACTGTTTAGTGTTCAGCCCATATCTCGAGTTCTAGAAGTCCAAATGATCTCAAATTTTTACCCTGGATAGATGAGACAATTCTCTAGAACTTTCATGATTGAAGTTTGTTCAAATTATGACGTCATCAATGACGTTTTTGGCAGACAAGAAGATAAGGATTGTCACCAAGTCAAGATGTGGCCACCCACTCATCAATTAGTCAACAAATCAATAGTTCCGAATTTTGGCCTATAAAAGGAGGCATTTGCCATGTATTTAGGCATGTTGGTGTTCAGATCAAGATCATGCTCTTGCTCTTTCTTTATGTTTTGTAATGCTTAAGTTTTGCTTATATTAATTTCTTGCTTATGCTTTTCATTTCCTTCCCTTGTTTATTTATGTTTCTTTCTTTCATTATGTGTTGCTAAGTTAATTATGTCAAGGTGAAAAGGGTACACTAATGGTGTAAGAATAAGTATAATATAAACTTAACATGGACCTTAATGTTGGATACTAACATGCTTTATATTTGTTATCTTGTTCACTTTTAATACTTTGCTTGCGAAATGGTTAATCTAGATTTATGTTGTATAACACTTGGTACAACAAATACTTGGCACTTTCATAGCCCATACTGTATGGTATAACCGACACACCGAGCTATGAAAGGAACTTGATTTGTTGTTAACATAAGTTATAATCATGAATGCCTGACAACATTTACAAGTATTAGCATTATTCGAATAAGATAACTAATGTAATCATGTTAACAGTTTATAATCCGATTGGAACCTCCTTTGTGTGTGGTTTCCAATTGAATAAAAAAGGTTTATACTATACTTGTTTGACGTACCATTAGTGGATCCTCTAACCTTGACATTTGTTGTTATCATTGTTTAATCCTTACGTTAATCTTCCATCTCAAAGTTCTCATCAACTTCTTCTTCTTCTTTATTATTATTATTATTACTATTATTGTTGTTGTTATTGTATTGTTGTTAACTATAATTTATACAATAAACCTCCCTGTGGTTCGACCCCGGTCTTGCCGGGTTATTTATTACTTCGACACTCCTGCACTTGGGAGAAGACATCAATCTTTTGGTCGTGTCACTCACCAACCTGCCTAAAACTCACAGGCCAATACGAACCCTTATCATCATCTTCCATGAACGTTTTGGCATTCCATATAGCCTTGCTCAAACATATATAGCTCCACCTCTTGTAAAAGGACGTGCTTGTGATTGTATGATACTTTGGTGCATTGTTGCATGAGCTTTCATCCCAACATACCGAAATACAAAGCCATTAAGTGGCAGAGAAGCCAAGTTAGTATACCTATCTAAAAATATTTTCATTCGCATTGCTCGCTTTGCCAAGTTAGTATATCCAAGGGTCCATAAGAGTCAGAATACAAAACAATTTCCAGAAACAGATGATGGAATCAAGAGCAAAGCTTGCCCACCAATGTCCTCTGTGATTAATGTTTGAAGCCACAACATCAGCTGCTCCAAAGGACCACAGTCCCATCCATAAAAGCACAACTAGCATGAATGCATACGAAACTCCTACCTTCAGGAAGGATCCATACCATTTTCACGGCTTTTCGAAGCACTAGCATGGTCTGTGAAAAACAATGGTCAGTGGGAGATCTTGATATCCAAATTTTCAATTAGAAATAGAACCCTTAAATGAAACTAAATATTGCATCTACTGCGGCATTTAGGGAAATTTCATGTACTGAAAAATTGCACATGCATCAATTAACAGAAACTAAAAATGGTGAACCTCACAAATAGTGTTTTGTTTTTCTTTTTCTTTTTTTGTAGTTTTTTTTTTAATTTATGTTTTCTTATTTAGTTCTTCAACATTTTATTTATTAGAAATTAAACGTCATAATTTGATTTAGTTTGCTATTTATATAATTATTAATGTCTTGTCACCTGAGTTATAGACTTGACTGGTTAACTTGGTTGACTTGAGTGTTTTGTCTTCTTTTTTTAATTGGTTTTTTTTCCTCCTAATTAGTAATTTCACCATTTATATAGGATTAATTGAGAATTAAGTTTCATGATTTATTTTAGTTTGTTTTCCATAAAGTTATATCGATTTCATGATCCAAGCTTTTTTTATTGTATTCTTTTTTAAATTCTTATCATTTAACAATAGATTGATTAAGAATTAAACTTTATAATTTGTTTTGATTTACTTTATATGAGGTTATTTCAGTCTCATGACTTGGATCATGAATTTAAGAGGTTAGCTTGGGTTGACTCAAGTTACTTTTTTAGTTTGCTTTATATGAGGTCATCTCAGTCTCATGACTTAAGTTATGAGTTTAGCAGGTTAACTCGGGTTGATTCAAATTGTTTTTTATGTCCTTTTTTTCTTTAATTTCATCATTCAACATTGAGTTTATTGGGAATTGAGTTTTATAATTTCTTTTGATTTGCTTTTTACGAGGTTATCCCAGTCTCATAACTTAAATTGTGGATTTGGTAGGTTAACATGAGTTGGTTTAGATATTTTTTTTGTTTTTTTTTATTTTTTTAATTTCATCCTTCAACATTGGATTGATTGTGAATTGAGTTTCAAATTTATTTCAATTTGTTTTCTATTGTATTATCATGGTCTCATGACCCAGATCGTGAATTTAGCAGGTTAACTCGGGTCGAGTCAAGATGTTATTGTCTCAAAATTTAAAAAAAAAAGATTTTATCTTGATTTTTTTGGTTAAACTATATTTTTACCGGTCATTAAGATTATCTTTAGATTCGCCCAATCGATCTAATCTCATCAGATCAACTCCTATTTAATTAAAAAAAATTATTAAGAAGATGTTCTATACTTTTTTTTTTTTTGTTAGGAAGATGTTAGTAATGCCCTACACTTTTTTTACATTAATTTTTTTTATCTACCTACAGTGTAGCATCGACTAAAAAAATTGTAGTTTTATAAATTTTATCACTACACGGAAGATCTATCGGTTGTTTAATTAAAAACCCAATCCATATACCTTGTATTTTTTATCTTTATATTTGCAAATCGAACACTTATTTTTATTTAAAAATGTTTTGACTTTAAAATTCTTATTAGTGATTTTTTTATTAAATTTATTTAACATAATAAAAAAAGCTTATCTCTTTACTATAAAGAAGAAGAGAAGAGATTATAATTTAATGGTGGTACAATATATGAAAGCTAGACCTAATGTTGGGAGTATCATATCACTTAGAGTCCATGCTGTAAATTCTATTCTAAAAGTAAATTCATGAAAATTAATAATATAAGATCAACTCATAGATACATGTAATATTCATAAAAATTTGGCCCAATTTAATATATCCAACCCGCTTATATCTAATTAAAATAAATATACCACTACTAAAATTGGTTCTGAATTTCTATAGCTTCGGGTTCAGGCTCACTTTCGAGGTTTAGATTGGTGGTGATCATGGTTTTTTAAATCTTGCTAGGCCTTTTTATTCAGAGTGCTTGTTATTTCTCTCCTCTTATGCGTTGAGTCAGCCTGTGCTAAAATGGTTTAGCAGACTTACACTTATTTTTATTATTCCTTCCTTGTTTTAAATGTTGGACGTCCAATCTCTAACTGAAAAGCTTTGTTTTTCGCTGAAGAAGACAGAGAAAGGATGACATCATCTGGATGCTTTCCTTCTATCACTTCCACTACTAAACACCTGAGCATGTTTAAAACTACACACATCACATTTTTCGGTTACTTCGTTGCACAAAGAAGCTCTGCCACACAATTGAGTGAACAAGTTAAATCTTACCGTGGGGTTTTCTTTCTTTCTTTTTTTTTTCTTGGCTTTCATGTGCAAGTAGGTAAAACGAAAGGCGAGATGCACACAACATACCCATATGCGCCTGCCAGTGATTAGATGAATTGAGCTTTGAAAGCCTGCCAGTGCCAAAGTTTGATATGCGAGCTTCCGTATTCGAAATCGAGCAAAAAGTTTTTTATGTCTTGATGAACAAATAGGGGTGAAACATCGTGGTGCATGCAAGCCACCCCATGAGCAACGCCTTAGTAGACAATATTTAGCCTCTTGTACCATTCCAATTCTTTAGCTTCATCATCGTTTCTCGAGATTGTTGCCA
This sequence comes from Populus deltoides, assembly GCA_015852605.2. Classification (NCBI taxonomy): domain Eukaryota; kingdom Viridiplantae; phylum Streptophyta; class Magnoliopsida; order Malpighiales; family Salicaceae; genus Populus; species Populus deltoides. Next base: position 16,369,315 of record CM027574.2, on the reverse strand, counting down.
AAAATATTTACCCTCAGTTCGTCTTAGTGGACAATATTTACCCTCTTTGAAGGCTTGTCATAACCTAAAAACGGGTACCATGAATGCAATCTGATACCATATATTCGTACTTAACATCTCGGGAGTTGCAAAGATAAAGCACCTTGTTTGCTGTTATATCTGTACTCAACACACGTACGACACAAACATACCTAAGGGCCCCAGTTTTCATATTCATTTGGATCTGGATTGATCCTTTTCGCCCTGAATCTTCCCTTCAGTTCAAACGTGTCAAAGAATGGAAAGGGCTGGCAGGATTGGTAGTCAATCTGTCAATGCAGCCACTTCCATGGAAACTAAAACCTGCAGAAGTAGATTCCAGGACCAAAGCCTCATCCAGAATAACTTCATGAGAATCAAAATATTCAAATACTTAGTTCAATAATTTGCACAGAATTGACAATCTTTCTGCTGCTTCAGTAGAAAAGAGGGAATCTAGAACTTAAAGACAGCTCTTTATCAGCTTGCTCATGCATTACTATTGGTTGGTGGAGTGCTAGAAGTACTTGATAAAAAGCACAGCATCACCGGGCCAAATCAAGACAATGTCACAGTAAAGTTGTTAAAACACCAGATTGGCCAGCATTAATATGAAATCGTTGATGGCAGAGTAGCTGCGATAGCTGGTGCATCCTCTTCCAGTCAGCATCATTCACACTTCCTAAAAAACACTATATAAGGCCAATATAAATGAACCATGAGAAATCATATTGATTAGAACATTTAGTAATAGAATTGGACATGACAATCATAACGGAAAGAGAGATCATTTAAGGGTAGTAATGAACCAAGGAATCACAGTGGGAAGGAAGAAAGGAAAAGGAATCCACCCGGAGGCTGTAAAGTCTCGACAATGACAAGCAACAAAACTGGAATGTGAAAGCAATAGCATGTGAATGAGCAAGAAACACCTGAGAGACTCATACAGCATCAGGCAATGAGAGCAGGTACAAAAACTTCGATCAAGCCTAAATTTGGAGAGCAACGCACCAAGAACGTAGATATATGTAACCTTCAAAAGCATAAGTTGATTAAATCCAACATACAATGTTTCATCCATCAAAAAAATAATTCTAGCATGTCATTAGTCTTACAAAAGTAGGAACACACTACTCCACGAACGAAATTCCCAACATTCCTGCAAGGCAAGAAATCATAATACTAAGGGTCCAGCCACTAATGGAGAATATAATCAATAATCAAATTGCACGGGACTCACATCGGTATCAAACCTTCATGTGAATGGGCTCAAGAATCAACTGGTTCATTGCAAGGTGAGACACTCTTTGAAGTAAGTGCGCGTTTGTTATCATTGCGTCCATTAGGACTTCCATCCCTAGGATGTGCCCTGTGTGGAGAAGGGCTCCTTGGAGAATTAGGGCTGAGCCAAGCATGGAAGGCAGGTAAACATGGATCAAGTTTCCAATCAGATAAACAAATTACAAGCAATTTTGACGATGAGAAAAGCATAAGAATGATCTAATAATACCTTCCATTAGGTGAGCGTTTGTCATCATTACGTCCATTAGGACTTCCATCCCTAGGATGTGCCCTGTGTGGAGAAGGACTCCTTGGAGAATTAGGGCTGAGCCAAGCAAGGAAGGCAGGTAAACATGGATCAAGTTTCCAATCAGATAAACAAATTACAAGCAATTTGATGATGAGAAAAGCATAAGAATGATCTAATAATACCTTCCATTAGGTGAGCGTTTGTTATCATTACGTCCATTAGGACTTCCATCCCTAGGATGTGCCCTGTGTGGAGAAGGGCTCCTTGGAGAATTAGGGCTGAGCCAAGCAAGGAAGGCATGCAAACATGGATCAATTTTATAATTAGATAAACAAATTACAAGCAATTTTGATGATGAGAAAAGCATAAGAATGATCTAATAATACCTTCCATAAGACTGGCTCCGACGGTGTTGTTTCTCATCATGTCCTCTACCACATTCTTTGCGATGATCTGGGCTGTGGCTCACGCTTCGGGGATGATAATCTCTATCCCTACCTCGATACCCATCAGGGACATAACGATCCCTGCTTCTACTGCGACTTCTCCTTCCGTAATCCCTGTCCCTGTCCTTGTCCTTGTAGCCATCTCGATACCTGAAAAATATTGGTGAGACACCACAAGCAGTGAAACTACAATAACACTATGTCACATTTACAAGCTTTAAGGTTGAATCAATTTGCAAGATGATGGCATCTCCTCGTAAATGTTCATTTAAAACCTATATCTTCCACAATACAAACAAAATGCAAGCCAAAGTCTGGAGAAGATCCTTACCTTGGACAAGGGCTGCGGCTTCTGGACCTACCTTTAATCTTTGAAGATGATTCCACTATCCTCCCACTCCGACTGAAAATATAAACAAAACAACTGAATTAAAATGGAAGAAACCTGAAGCAACAATTACTTGAAGAAGAAAATGCAACTTCTCAATCAGTTTTAATAAAAAATATCCTGGTGTAAAATAATCATATAGCAAACAAAAGTAGAAAACTAAATTTGAAAACAAGAGAACACAAAGGGAAAAAAAAGATTTCACCCAGGTAAAGAAAGATAACATACTCCACAGAAGGGGAAAACAAACAAGTAGAAAGCTTCCATCTAATTGATGTAGTTGGGCTTGTAATAACAAATGATTTTGAACAGTCAGGTATGGGTTTATCATAATTATATGAGAACCTGCCCCAGACAAATTACATGGATAGCCTAGCAGATTACATTTATAGACCAGTGAGACAAATCTAAGTCTAAGAAAAAGTCTAGTCGCACCAGACTAGAATAACAACTCAAAAGGACCATAACTTTTGATCTGACCATTGGATCACACTCAAAATTTTATAGGAGTTTCCAGAGGTTGTTTTCCTGTGTGTAGCATGGAATCGCTACTCCAACCATCAGATCTTTAGATTCTGAAAATGCCATGAGCCCTTGGTTTTGGCAGTTTTTTTTATTTTCCTTATTATTTTCAGATTTCATGCTTCTTTCCTTTGTAATTTCATATTTTTATTTTGTTTTCTAATTGAGATAGGGTTTTTGGCTTATTTAAGGCTTTGTAAACCTCCTAAGAAGGGGCACTTGAGGATTGTTATTTTAGAGAATAAAACCCGCAAACTTGAGGTTTATATCTGCAGCCCCTTTCAATCATTAAAATTCATGTGTTCTTTCTTTGTTTGTCGTCGTCTTTAGCTTCCATCTACATCACTAACATAGACCCGAGAGCAAAAAATTAAATAGAGTAACACGTACGGTTGTTTGCTAGTTACAGGCAAAATAGCTCTCGTTTGGATCAATAGTAATGTATTACCTAATCAAAATTGTAGATTCTTTGCACAGCTGCAGGCGCTAGAAGTCTCATAATTTGTTCATTATTAACAAAACAAGCATCCAAATTAACATTTTTTCGTCCCCATTAAATAAACTCAAAACAAGTTAAGAGATTTTTAACTACTCACATTCGCTCAGCGTTGGGCCCATACTTGGCGAATTGCACCATAATCTCTCTCCCATCCACAACTCTCCCTAAAAAAAAAATCCAAAAAAAAAATTAATAACCTTAAATTTCCAAAATAATAATAATAACAACAGAATACAACAATTCGAGTGTATATAACAGTATAAACACTAACCATCAAGCCTATTAACTGCCTTCTGCGCCTCTTCAGCGTATTTATACCTCACAAACGCAAAGCCTCTCGATTCTCCAGTCCTTTCGAAAAACAATCATTACTACACACACATTTATATACAAAAAAGCGTATGCATAGGTTTATTTATATACCTCCGATCGCGGGGTATGAATACATCGACTACCTTGCCGTACTTGTCAAAGAGAGGGAAAAGATCGTCGGCAGTGGTTCCTGCGAGAGAGTAAGAACTGAGAGTTATGAATTATTAACATCATGGTACCCAAATTAAAGGGAAGAGTAAAACTGGAGAGAAGGGAAGGATAAATACGGAAAGTGATGTTGAGAACGAGGAGAGAAAAGGTGTCTCTGATATCTGGAGGACCAGATCGGCCGAAATGTGACATATCGCTGTGCGGCTTTGATGAGCTAGTGGGCGACGGAGTGAGGGAGTGAGTGTGTGTGTTCTGTGCGTGGCGGATTGGGGGCTAGGGTTTTGAATTTTGAGGAGTGGGAAAAATGGGATTGAATTTTTTTTTTTGGCAAAAATAGTAGCAGTAGAAGAGTTTACGTAACTGTCTGGAGGTTATTCTCTAAAATATTTTATTTTACTTAAAAATATATTATAATTTTTTTAAAAATATTTTTAATATTAATATATCAAAACAATTTAAAAATTAAAAAAATTAATTCAAAATTAAAAAATTAAAAAATCTTTAAAAGTATAATTAGACTACAATACTAAATACTTACTTATATGGTGATATATATATATATATATATATATATATATATATATATATATATATATATTTCTATTTTGTTTTTAGAGTTAGAAGATGCTTGCTTCACTTGTCTTGCAAGCATTATTTTGAAACCTGGCTTAATATTAATATAAAATAAAGTCTAGATCATAGATTGAAATGGTTAACTAGAATTAACCCAATTGAATATAAAAAAAATTTAAAATAATAATATTTTGATATAAAAAAATATTCAAGAAAAAAATCACTTTGGTATAAAAGCCATTTTGGCTTGTCTCTTAAAAGAAAAGGAGATAAAAAGAGAGTGCAAACCGAGAAAGCAAGGCTAACAAAGAAAAAAAATGAAGAGAGCAAGATCACATGGAACATAGAATAAACCAACTTACTGCTGGTGTTGTGACATGTCTGCTGCTAGTTAGAGATTGGAGAAGAGAGCAAGAGAAGGGAGGTGTGATTGGGAGACTCTCTAGTCGGTTGGAGACGGTATGTGGATAAATTACAAATGTAATTTTAAAGCTTTTATCCTTACTGAATCTAAATCTGACCTGAACTCTGAATAAAAAAAAAAATCATACATATTCGGATAAATTACAGTTCTATTAGATTCGGGTAAAACTTTCATCTTTAATTCCAATCTCATAACCTCCAACCCTATACCAACACGTGCTTTTAATCACAAGTGAGTGGCCATGAAGAATCAAGCCTCTTAAAGGTAATTTATTTTATTTAAAGTCTTTCTTCTATTATAGTTCTGTAAATATTTTATAAATTTTTCTTTCTCTTCCATTAATATTCTCTTATCATTATTCTTCTTGTTATTGCATTTATTAATTTGTCATATGATTTCTTTGTATTTCTTTCCTTCATATACATATTTCTAAAGTAATTCTTTTCGCCACGTGTGAAAGAACCATGAGTACAATTGTTGTCTACAAGTTTAGCACGTGACTAGCTTACAATGAGTATCTATTTCAGTAAATAAATAAAAAAATTTATTTTGAAAAAAAAAGGTACTCTTGAGCATAGACTAATTTATTTAACTTATATATATATATATAATCATTATAATACTGAGAATGATAAATTATTTTTAAAAAAACAATATGTCTCTGATATGAAAAAGATATATATATATATATATATATATATATATATATATATATATATATTTTTAAGAAATTACCAAGACACAATTGCATCAAGCAAACCATTATTTTTTCTATGAATCACTTCAAGAAGTTTCTCTATCTAAAAGCTACTTTGTTTATGTATCTCTTTTTATGTATAAAAACATATATTTTATATTATTAACATGGTTTTTTAATAAAGACTTGTCATGACTTGAAAATCAAATTGAAATAAAAAAAAATATGTTTTGATAATTTTTATGCTACTCTATATGAAAATATAGAACAATTAATTTAATAAAATTGTATAACAACTTTTTTAAAAAATTAAGCAATTTATTTTCATCAAATATCCATGGGGAATCTTTTTTTTTAATTATGGATATTAGTTTCATATTTAATCATTCATAAAGTAACTCATGACATTACCATTGAAATCCTCTAACATTATTATTAAAAACCTCTAATCTAATTTGAAAAGTATAGTATCATCATATAAATTTTTAAAAAGAAAAATTATACTGAGCCTTTCAAGGTTTGCACATAATTACACCTTTCCATCTATGGTTTCAAACTCTTTACTGTCCAATAATCATAAAAATGATCAGTAAACTAGTGCACATATTTATTTAATTTATAATCATGCAATATAATAATAACATAGTAAAATTGCAATGATATAAAGGCTAACATTCTTACTTGACAAATATTACACAAAAGATTAAAACACAATCTTAATATGCATACTAAACAAATAAAAAGTTTATACTTAATTATGAATTAATTTAGGGTACTTACTTATTGAAATTTTTATAATATAACCAAGTTGAGATTCTTGTTGTTGTCGAGGATAAATTATTTATTTTTAAAGATTTATTGCTGTTCACTTAGCATTAAAAAAAACTAATTTCAATAAGCCTCGTAGGATTTTAACAACTTATTCTTGTTTTTATAATATTTATAAATGTTTATAGTTCATGAATTATTCATAATCATATTTATTTTTATCACATAATTAATGACTGAACTGGTTCATGTGCCTAAACATTTTATGGACTAAAAAAATTATTGATAAAACAAAATAACAAATATTTTTCCTTAACCAAAATCAATCCCAAACTCATAAGCCCACAAACCCATTGTCCAATTTACAAAGTTATTTTGGATTAAAAACTTTGTTTTTATCTAAAGATTCTTTGAAAATAATCTCTTATTTATCTTTAATTTAATTGTTTAAAACATGTTAATATTCAATATTAAATTATAAAGTTCAATATAGTTTTAATATCAAATGTAAGTGAATGTCACATTTAATTTGACCTTAAAAAAAACAAGGATTCACCCATACTTTTTTCTTGCAACCCAAATGCCGCTACCAAACCCAAGGTCTGATAAACAATTAATTATTAATTAACCCACCAAATTAATATAGTGCGCAAGAATCCATGAATTCATTATAAAGGCAACTAAATGCTGTATAATTTCAATTATAATAGTTAGTGTGATAGTTTGGGTTTTTTTTATATATAAAAAAATTCTTATTTCTATTTTAACACTTGAGAATATGACTGCACCTGAATAAAATTTCCAGCATTATTGGTGATGATCAAATCTGCCATGCGAGATGTGACATTGTCTCTCTCAAACATCTCATTCCTTCTTCTCGAGAAAATAAAGAAATTTACCAATAAAGAACTCCTGATGCAACTTCTAGTTTTCAAAAACTGCAGTGGTGAGTTTCAGAGCCTCAGCCACCCCATCCCGGGTAAATGAATCATCTTTTTCTCTCTTTATTTCCACACCTAAAACCTTCTCTACAAAATACATTGCATTCAAAGATTGCTCGATGATGAATGGTAAAAGAAAAAGGGCATGACCGAAATTCAAAGTTTCAATAATAGAAAATGACTTTATTAAAGAAAATAACTCATTCTAACAAAACCAGAAATTTATATAATTAGAAAGATCTTACTCGATTTGTGTTTAATTTTTTGTTGGTGGAGAGTGACAAAACAAAACAATAATCAAAATCTGTGAAATAATTTGTTAATTATAATTATGATATTTATTTTGTATCAAAGTATTATTTTAAATATTCTTGATCGATACTCTATTAAGATTAGATATTTAAATGTTAGTTATAAAATTTATATTGTATTCTTTTTTCTATGAAAGAAAACAATTGTTCTCATAAATTAGAGTATAAGTGATACTTAAAAATAATATATAGGTGTTTATAAGACAATATCTATATTGAACTGACTTGCATGAGATTTTCTATCAAGGCTCACTTGATACTTGTATAAATGATCTTTAGACTTAATATTATTATGTTATCTTATATAAGGAATGCCCGTGTTTTGACCCTAACCGCATGTTGCCTTAATCAAAGGTAACAAATAGAAAAATTTTGAGTATAAATGAACTATATGAAGTTATTTGAGTGATAAAGAGGATTTATCACCTTAAGTGAACTAAAAAAAATTATTTTACATGTTCTTAAATAATATTTATTGTGAAATCCTTGTGCAAGATGAAATTAAATTTGAAAAGAGTTTTAAATCTTTTTCAACTAATCAATGACTATAATATTAAGAAGAAACATGATTTGACAAAACAAACACACTTAATTTTTAAATATATGAATTGAAATATTCTTGATGAAAGTATAATAATTACACCGAGAAAGTTGTCATTGGAAGGTTAAGACAAACCATAAATGATTTTTCTAATATTTAAGGGATCATGATACGTTGTTAGACAATAAACTTGATCTTAAAATATAAATTAATAAATTAAATTTTTTAATCCTATTTTATTTAGTATAATGATTTACATTTGGGATAACATATTTGAAAACCTATTGGATCATGAACATTAAGAATCATGAGTAAGAAATTAAATTAGAATGATTAATCAAGTATGACTTGATTGTAAATAAGATCTATAAATTTAGAACTATAAATATAATCTATACAATAAATTATAATTTTAGACCTCGAAAAATCAAGTAGGGATCCTTATAATTTTAAAACATTTTAAAATTATAATTTTTATTATGTATATGTGTTTTAAGAAATCCAGTAATTTTTAATTGAGAATAGTATTTTAGAGGTTTTTAGTATTTTTTTTTCCTTCATATTTTTAAGTCGAAAAAGGTTGAGATTAGGATTTTTAGGATCTGAAGAATTAGCAACCTAATTTTTTTGTCACCAAAGGTGGCAGGAAACCATTACAGCATGAGAAATATCATTTGTTCATTTGGATGACTTGTCATTCATTTCCTTTTAAAAAAGAAGGGGAATAGTTTGGACTCGAAGGCCTAGGCATGCCTAGGCTGTTTTTTTTGAAAGTTTAGGGGTTCTAGCCTTGGCTTGAAGGCCTAGTTACTCCTCGGCTTGGTTTTTGAAAGCTAGAATGCTTATGCCTGAGCTTACTCCTTTCATGTCCATACATATTTGGGCTATTTTCTGAGCCCTTATCTCTCTGTTTTTTTTTGGTTAAATTTCTTTTTATGTTTTAAAATAAATCTCGATGTTTCAAGAAATATTCAATCATGTCATATTTTTTTAAATAAAATTAGAATTTTTTATAGTGATATTTGTAATTTTTTAAATAATTATGTATGAAAGTAACATGTATGAATTTTTAAAAAACAAATTGTACATGAAGATTCAATGAGAATAAAATATATTTTTGTTATTTTTTATTTTTTTCTTGAATTATTTATTCTTTTATTTTTTCATATAGTCATAGAAAAATAATCGAGATATTGTTTTTTTCTTGGTTAAAAATTGATTTACAAATCATGATAAATTCTTATAATATTTTCCAGGCTGGAAAAAAGAACTCATCAAAAATCAATAATAACAATCGTTATACAATTGAAATAAATTTTTGGAATTTTCAAAAAAAATAAATGTAGTAGACTTGTAATTCCATTAACGATAATAAGATATCTTATAATTAACTTGTAACTTAAAAATTTCTAAGCAATAATCAGTAGGCTTGTAATACTATCCTTGTTGTTTTCATTGTAATCTAGTAGTTTTGTAATTTTTATTATAAAAAAACCTAGAAAATATCAAAAGAAAAGAAAAATTAATTTATATATTTTTATCAAAAAATTCCCATGCGTGTTGATAATAAATTGAAGAATCATCCATAAGTTTTTTGATTCTAAATTGTTAAATTATTTTTTACATTAAAAAAATCATTTCATTTTTTCAATTAAGAGAGAGAGAGAGTATTCGTTCGTTCTCATAGTATTCCAGAATTGTTGTCTAGACTCTTTGTATGCAATCCCTTCAATAGGCATTACATAGGGGCGTTAAAAAAACCCGATAAATCGAGTAAACTGATAAAACCAAAAAATAATTAACTGAAAAAATCGAACCGAAAAAAAACCGATTAGATTATGTAGAAAAAACCCCGGTTCGGTTCGATTTTGTAGTACAGAAACCGGGTTAACCGGACCAGACTGAACCAGTTAAAAAAAAGGTCCCTAGTATAAATAGAAAATGTTGCCACCCCGCGCCCCTCTCTTCTCTCGAGTCTCGCCTCTCCCTCTCTCCCAAGGCCGCCCCTGTACTAGAGCACCCGCCACCCGCCCCCTCTCCACTCTCCATTCTTCACTCTTCACTCTCCTTAGACTTAGAAAACAGAAACACAAATCGACGTTTCCTCAGTCTTTATTGGACCAAAACAGTTTGTGTTTCCATCGTTTGAAACCAGTCAAGCCTCTCAAAAACAGATCGACGTTTCCTTAGTCTCCACTACTTCGAAATCGAATCAGTGAGTTTTAATTTTTTTCTCTTTTCTAATTAATTAATTAATTAACTAATGGCTGCTCGTAATTTGGTTAAGCTTATTGTTATTTTTAATATATCTAGGTTTATTGTTATTTTTAATCAATTTTGTTGGGTGATGAATTTTGGTTTAGGTTTAAATTAGAGCTATTTGGGTGATTAGAGCGAAAATTTTTTTCTTTGTTTGAATAGAAGAAATTTAGCAGTTTAGGATTATGATTATTGTGATTTGATGATTTGTTTGCTACTGTTGTGTTGTTATGGCTGATATTTTTTATTTTGTTGTCTTGTACTAGTTTTACAAGGTGTTTCTGAAATTTGATGTCGAGTGGTTTTCTTAGTTCGGTTGCGTGTATCATTTGAGTCATGTTTGCCCAAATTCTTTTTTGTGGTGGGGTTTGCTGTTGCCAATTTCAGAATCTTACATGTCCAGTTTAATAAGCCTGTAATGTCTTTAAACTACTTGATCAATCTCTGCCTCTTGTGCTATTTTGTTAATTAATTAGCCTATGTTGATTCTGTTACTGTGTTGGTTGATTCCATTGCTGTGTTGATTCTGTTGCTATTTTGATAGGTTTTGTTTTGTATGGCCTAACTAGTTTTGTTTTGATGGGTTTTGTTGATTCGATTTTGTTTTGTCATTCTGTGTTGTATTTTGTTTTGATGGCTTCTTCTGTCATTCTTTTCAGCACTTATTCTATTTTGTTTTATGAAAACTAGTTAGTCATAACATGTATTTTGTTTCCTCCATTGATGGATTTTCTAAGCTTGTTTTAACATGTGCATCCTTTTTAATGTCATATAGATTGCAGAATACAAGAGATGAAGAGAGACAGCTTTTACTAGAAGGAAGTTGCCTCTAGTCAAGGCCAAGAGGTATTTGGAAGATGTTATTGACTTCTTCGTTTGTTTTATGATATCACTATCATTATACTTAATTCTCTTTACTTTTTCAAATATTTGTTTCATTTTAATTTTTAAACATGATTTTAATCTTTATGTTTATTAAGTGCGGAAAAGAATTGTGCTTAATCTATATCCATTCATTATGAATAACTCTTTGAGATTTGCGACTTGGATTCCGTTTTAGAGCAAAAAAATATCCATACATAGTATAATTATTGGAAATATAAACAACTAAATAATTCATCAAATAACCATGAATATTTTGTTTATGAAAGGAGAAGGGATTTTAGTTCATCACTTCATTATAGGATCAGAAGAAATCTATTCCAATTAATTTTTAGTGGAATTCCTCCCAGCTCATTTATGCAAGTGATAATGAACATGTTTGCATTTGGTAATTACAGACGGAAAACCTTCAAAATCAAAATGATTCATCCACTGGCACTACCCCAACATCAACCAATGCCCCGGTTTCAAACACTAACCCAACATCAACTACTGCAGGATCCGCCACGGATAATACAGGTAAACAACTTCAAGTCCTTGCATCAAGGAAAAGAAATGTTGATGATAAAAAAAAAATCATAAATTTGGGATCATTTTACAAAACTTGATGGTGATCCTACAACCCCTAGAGCTGAATGTAATTATTATGGAAAGGATTATGCATGTCATACTATTATTAATGGGACAAGTAATATGTGGAGTCGTTTAAAAGTATGCAAAAAGTTTTCTTTTGTGATTGATAAGAAGCAAAATTTTTTGGTATTAGAACCTAATAAAACAAGGGGTGAATCAAGAGATCGAAGTGTGGGAACTCTTAAGGCAATAGGTTATGTTTATGATGAATGCAGAAAAGCACTAGTGAAAATGGTTATAATTGATGAGTTGCCATTTTGTGGAGGGTAAGGGATTTAAATTATTTTCTAGGACCTTGCAGCCTAGATTTGACATTCCTTCTCGTTTCACTGTTATGAGAGATTGTTTGAAACTTTATGTTGAAGAGAAGGAAAGATTAAAGAGAGCTCTTAAGGTCAACGATTATGCTTAACAATAGATACATGGACATCAATCCAAAACATTAACTACATGTCCTTAACGACTCATTGGATTGATAATGAGTGGAATTTGTATAAAAGAATTCTGAATTTTTGTCAAGTTTCGAATCATATGGGTGAGACAATTGGTCAAGTTATTGAGAATTGTTTGTTAGATTGGAGGATTGATAAACTTTTAATTGTTACAGTAGACAATGCAAGCTCTAATAGTGTTACTATTTCATATTTAAAGAATGTGATGAAAGATTGACCAATTAATATATTGTCACATGAACATTTGCATGTTAGATGTTGTGCACACATTATAAACCTCATTGTGTGTGATGGTTTGAAAGAGATTAATGTTTTGGTTGTTAAGATTTGAAATGCAATTAGGTTTATGAGATCTTCACCTTCTAGGCTACTTGCATTTAAGAAGTGTGCAGAAAAGTTGCATATAGAGTGTAAGAAATCATTCTGTTTGAATGTTGCAACTCGATGGAATTCAACTTATCTTATGTTAGAAGCTGCTGAAAAGTTTGAAAAGGTGTTTGTGAGGTTAGGTCAAAGTGAACCTAGGTATATGAGTTACTTTTTGGAGGTTGATTCAAAGGGGAATAAAAAAAACATAGGGCCACCTGGTTTGGAGGATTAGGAAAATGCTAAAACTTTGCTGAAGTTTTTAAAGATCTTTTACATGTTACATTGAAATTTTCTGGGGCATTGCATGTCACATCAAATTCTTTCTTCAATGAATTGATTTACATGCATAAAAACTTGTTGCAATTGTGTAAAAGTAGAGATAATCTTTTGAGTGGAATGGTGATGAACATGATGAGTAAGTTTGAGAAGTATTGGGGTTGTGAAGCAAATCAAAATTTTTTATTGTATGTGGCTAATGTTTTGGATCCACGTCTTAAGTTGAAATATGTGAAATTTTATTTTGGTGAGTTGTATGATTATGACAAAGCACAATTGCTAACAAAAAAAGTAAAAGATAATTTGGCGAGCTTGTATGAGTTTTATTTGAAAGCCGATGAAGTGGTGGATGATAATAGGCATAAACAAGATGTTAATAATGCCATTGATGACATGGAGGTAGATGTTAACACTTTAGCTTGATTCAAAAGGTATTTACAGGAGGAAGATAGTGTGGAAAATAGAAATGAGGTTGAGAGGTATTTTGTTGATGGTTGTGAGGATCCTAATAATGATAAATTAGATATTTTAGGTTGGTGGAAGATTAATGCTTCAAAATATAAGATACTTTCAAAAGTTGCTATTCCTATATCTCTATAGTGGCTTCCGAATCAACCTTTAGCACAGGCGGTTATACACTCGATCAATTTCGAAGCTCTCTATCTTGAGCAACAGTTCAAGCACTTATTTGTTGTCAAAATTGGTTGCATCATAGTCCAATTCCAACTGATAATACAACCTTGATGAATGATTTTGAAACCTACGAAAACCTTGAATCAAGTAATGTTTCTTAAAAACTTACACCTTTTATTTTATGATTTATTAATTAACACATTTTTATTCTAACATGTTTAATTTTTTATTTTGTAGAATTTGGTGGAAAGTTGCATTAAGCAACGAATGATAATTAGTTCACAAATTGTGATGCATTTATTGAAAACGTATGGTATAAATACTATTTTTTATTTTTATATCTTCTGATTTAATGTATCATGATATAATTCTAGATTATGAATTTTAGAAATCAAAGTGCAATGCTCTTGAAGTGCTTTTTTATTGAGACGATGTGCACATGAAGATTTTTTTTTTGCTTGGAGTATTTTATGATAATGTTATTTGTTGTTTTTTCGTTAAGCCCTTTGAAGGCAATGATTTGTAATTTGGATTTTAACTTATTGGTGTGTGATTGTGAATGTGTGTTATTTAAACTTTTCAGAAGCAGAAAAATATCAGGAAGGTAAAAAATATATTGAACACAAGATTGACATTAATAATTTCATATAAATGAGTATTTAGTGGCCAAAAAACTTAATAAACATAAGAGTGACAATAATAATTTAATACAATTGAATGTTTAGGGGTAAAAAAATTAAATATATTTGGAATCTTCAAAGAAAATGAGACAATATCAACATTAATTGCAAGCCCATCAAATATCCATTAAAAGCCCATTATAAAGCCCAAAAAATGCATATAGGTTTTTCCCCTTTTTGGATAAAAAAACTGAACCCGGGTCGGGTTGGGCGGTTTTGGTTCGGTTTTTTTTTTTTTCGGTTTGGTTATTTTTTGGATAAAAACCCGAACAAAACCGAAAATAATCACCCCTAGCATTACAGGCCAATTTCCTTTTTCATTTTCGGACTATGCCAATTTGCTTTACTTGCATAGTAAGTGGTCGAAGCGTTTGGAAATGCGGGCCAACACATGTTTTCAAAAAAATTAAATATTTTTTATTAAAAATTAATTTTTTATGTTTTGGATCGTTTTGATGCACTGATTTCAAAAATAATTTAAAAAATAAACAAATATCATTTTGATGCATTTCAGCACGAAAATCACTTTAAAAAACAACCAGAACTATACTCCCAAACAAATTATTTAATCAAAGAGTCTCGCATTCATAAAGACCTTTTTTCTTTTTAGTTTTTCAAGAGTATCACTCCCTTGCTCAGGAAGTAATAGACCGAACATGAAACGTATGAAGTATTCATACTCTAGAAATACCTAATAATATATTTCTTATTATTTTGGATAAAAAATTAAAAATTAAAATTAAAATTAATCTAGTTAGGTCTCATTTGAGTTTAACCGGGTTAATCAAGCCGTGTTAACCACTAAATCATTTGAGATTCATCTAATAAGCTTGTTAAAAAATTTGATTTGGATTAGATTTTAAGGTGACGGGTTATCTGATCGACCATAGGAGCTAAGCCGAGTTTTTAAGCTGTGATCAAGAGCACCTATCCTACAATAGTTTATTCCCTCGCTTCTCTCCAAACAATACCAAAATCATGGACCTGCTTCAGTTTATTCTTGTTGATTCACGTGAAATTAAGAAGGGAATACCAAAATCTTCTTACCTACTGAACTTACCCTTTTGTTCAAAACACTATACTGATAAAAAGTCCACACATCACTTAAAAACTTGCTGGCATACAATACACGAGGGACTTCAACGGGGCACGCACCTCTATGGTTTCAACATCTATGACTGCTGGAGCCTGGTTACCTAATTTCAGTACTTGAACTTATATGCAATTAATTAGGGGCATGCTTTTCATTGCTCAAACGACTGAAATCTTATCCTTCACTGAAAACGTCGGTGAATATGTGATTTTTGGAATACTTGTTTTTTAAAATATTTTTTATTTAAAAATTTATTAAAGTAATTTTTTTATTTTTTAAGATTTATTTTAATAACAGTATATTAAAACCATTAAAAAACATATATATTTTTTAATTTAAAGTAAAAAATAAAAACATTTTAATTTTTTTTTAAAAACACAACATAAAAATAAATGGGGTATTAATCTGCCAAAAACGTGTTATAAGATATTGATGCCTGGCATACAGCATGGTCGGCAAAATCAAGCTGGATATTTATTAATATTCAAGAATGACAGTATGTTTTCTCTCCGTCCATAGGCTCATTTTCGAAGGAGGCAGAAACCTTAAATGATGGCTACCCCAAAACCAACAAGCCTTGGAAGGCACGGAAAATGAGAGTTAATAGACAGCAGGAAAATTGAAGCCCAACAAATCCATTGCCTAACTTTGGTCACTATAATTTATTAGAGTCCATCACCTTAGTGCTCCTCCATGCTTCGTTACCTAAATTGGTAATTGTAAATAAAATTAATTACTCTATACAATTTACTTAGATTTACTGCTGTTAATTAGTCCAAATCCTTCCTCATAATCATCGAACATGCCATTTTTAATGCCTATACTACCTTAGTGTGTTTGTGGGCATGTTCGAGCACCCGACATTAATGGGTTTGAATTCGTGGCCAGACAAGGTTGCTGTTTCTAGACAATAAAATTGGATCCACTTACATTTTCAACACTAATTAAAACATTTTGGTGCCTGGCAACTATCAAAAAACAAAAGGAAAGGAAAGAAACAATGTGGTTTGCAGACACGAGGCCTTGGCTTCAAGCTCAAACCTTTGAAGTGTACATTATTTTCAGCGTGTAGATCATATGTCCTGTGCAATGAAGTTAGGAAAATGTCTTGCTTATTATGCATTTACTTCAAGCACATTTTATGCATATTTCTTCTTGCCCATGTTAAATATATGCCCTCATCAATAGATGAAATTAATTAGGACGTCAAGAGAACATCAAGCAAACGCGTGGATGACATAATATATATAGGAAACCCAAGCTTATAGTTTTGCTCCATGCTAATGGTTGGATTAATTTTAAAATTTCTTATTCTTACTCTTTACATGACTTGAATTTAAAATTAAATTATATGCGAGTTGTCTTAATATAATCCAATCAATTTGTCTGATTCAAAAACAATCTGATCAATTAGTAAAAATAAATCCGATAATGAAATTAAGAAAAAAAGATGGAATTAACAAAAAAAGCCCTCTCGACCCAAATTCTTGTCTAACTTGAGTTTAAAATTCAATCGTGTGGAGTTGCCTCGACGTGACCTAGTTAACTTGGATGGTTTAAAGATTGCTCGACTGATCGGTAAAATATATGAGGATGAAATTGAGAATAAATGATAAAATTGACAGAAAAAAATTCTCGACCGAACTCCTTGCCGAGTCTAAATTTAAAATTACATCGTGTGAAAGTTATTTTGATGTGATCTAGTCGATTTGGTTTGTCTAAAAATAACTCGGACACCTATTAAAAATATATGAAAATTAAATAGAAAAAAGAATGAAATTAAAAAAAACAAATTTTATTAACTATTCATAAATTTCCCAAGTTTTTTTTTAGTATTAGGTTAATACACTAGTTTTTTTTTCTTCGGGTTGACGCACAATTAAAATTCAATGTGATATTTAACCACCTTGATTGTAACAATATAGTCTTAGGACACTGAAAACAAAATAATAAACGTGTGACGGCTCTGACTTTTGAGGTATTTTAGCTTTGGTGGCCATTTTATTTTGGAGTCATGACCACTCGTGAACAGAAGCTAGCATTTTTATGGCTTCCCACCTACAACCCTTTCCTTTCCATGACTAAAATAATTGCGATCACCTACTTTCTTATGTTTAGTTTCTTTTTCTTTGAGTAATTTTTTTTTTGGTTTTTCGACCTTTAATAATAATCTACACGAACCATCAAATCAGAAATCCCTTGAAACTCTTTTAGGAGAGAAAAATTGCTATGACTTGAGTATAAACTTTTTTTTTGTCATTTCAGATGTTTTTGTATCGATTTTGTAGCATACTTATCTTGAGAAAATATAAGACTTATTTATAAAGAAAACTTGATAACCCTATAAATGGTAAAGTATCACTTTGTCCCAGAATAATATCACATATATTATTATTTTATGATAGTTTTAGAAATTTATACAATCAAGTCCATACTTGATTTTTCTAAGTATAGAATTATAATCCCTTATATGTTTTACTTTATAGTTTAAAACTTATATACAATCAAGTCACATTTGATTAATTATTACAGTTTTTTTTTATTAATGGTTCTTTATATGTACGACCCATTAGGTTCTATAATATATTGACTCAAATACAAATTATAATTTTAATTAAAATAGGATTGAATAAATTAAATAATTTAATGTATTATCAATTCAATAATTTATTTATTTATATTTGAAGATCAAATACATCGTATAGTAACATACCATAATCCCTTAAATATTAAGAAAATCATATATGGTTTGACTTGACCTTTCAGTAAATAGTTTCTCACTATAATTATTATCTATTCAACAAGAATGTTTGGATTTGGACTTTTGAGTATGAAGTGTGTTTGTTTTGTCAAATTATATTTGATCTCAACACCAGTCATTGATTCTTTAAATAAAATTTGAAACTCTTTTCAAATATCATTCTATCTTACACAAGAATTTCACAATCAATACTATACAAGAACATGCCAAATATTTTTTTTTAATGTACCTAGGGTGATGAATTCTCTCTTCATCACTTAAATACCTTCATATAGTTCATGTTATACATAATACCTAATCGTTTGGTACCCTTGATTAAGGCAACATGTAGTCATGATCAAAACATATCATTCCATATATAAGATAACTTGGTGATATTAAGTTTAAGAATCACTTACATAACTGTCACATGAGCCTTTCTGTAATAGCCCTTACATACTCAGTATGTGATCATACAAGATAAACAATAATAAATTACATAAGTAGTGTGATTTTGTTTTTTGTAAAACACAATTTTGGGTGACTCATACTCACCCAAACTTTATCCATAATTGTTTATAACAATTCCAAATCAACTCACACAAATACATCTTGCAATATAACACCATCATAAAAAAATATACTTAAAAGAGTAAAACATCCAACATCTTATATTAATAATGAAAATAAATATCCAACACTAGTGAGGAGAACTTCAACATAAACAAATAATAATTCATAATAATTTGACTTTTTTGTTTATTACAAACTCTCATAAGCTACATGAATATTATAAATCATGAAAATCTTACAGCTAGATAAAATCCATTAAAGAGGTCCTACAACTATACAAAATAAGCCATCTAGTTCTGAACAACACATAATGAACCTATAAAAAATAAAACAAACTAAGTAAAAAGAATAATAGTTAAATTTCACATTACATCATTAATCACTCAACATGCAAAAATGTTGTTTTTTCTTAATAAATACATATGATTCATACAACCTTTTTAGCTACACAACATAACTTTACCATATACATTACTTCTACCAACCATTGGAAGTAACATAGTACCGTATCACCCCTAAGTTTGGATTTTGAGTTAACTACAAAATTCTAAATTCCTTTTACTTCCCAAAATATTCTAATAAGTCATATAATATTTTAAACCCTAAAACTCCTGACCGACATATGTCATAGTTTTAAGCCTGATTTTGGTGTTATTACACCAATAATTAACTTTAAACAAAACAAGCTCTTCACTCTAAGACAAATTTCTTGATTTTTAGTTGATTGTACATCCATATAACTATATAAACAATCCAAATTCTAATAAGATAATCTTGTCCAAGATGTATACCAACACCTTTTTTAATTTTGCATACACAGTTATCTCATGTTTTAAGCCCCACACATGTGGCTGACTCCCATATTCAAATACATTTTCTACATGTCCTCCAAGGACCACAAACCTAGCCCCACTCATGTGGCAAGCTACCTTGTTCAATACATTTTTAATGTGTTCTTCAAGGACTAATAAAACTAGCCCCACTCATGTGGTGGGCTTCCATGAACACATTTTATTCATACCCGTTTCCAACACAGGTTCACAAACTAAGTTTCCTGCTATGAGATTGGTTTTCACATAATTACACAATCATATGAGAAACTTATAGTTCATTATTCCAAGCCTCACTCATATGGCCAACTTCCATACATATAACACAATTTAAAGTACACATTTAACAAGACTTCACTAGTCTTTAATCATTTTATTACTTTGCATAAACATCTCCTTATCAGAATGCAACTTAGAAATTAAACATTAAACTAATACTGAAAATTAAGGAAGTTGAGGTGACGAGCACCTACTTGTTCCTCTAATTGGTCTTGTCCCCCTTGTCCGGGATCTCGTAGCCGATGCTTGTCCTACATCACCCAAGGTCTTACATCAAACTCACTTTTTAAATATTAAGAATGTACTTCTTAATATTCTTTTAACAATTTGAGTACTTTTTACTCATAAATACACCTATTCTTATATTATCTCATATTAAACTTAAGGTTCTCAACTCTTAATGTTCTAATATAAACAATGTTATCATATAAGCTTATTTCATGAATACACATATATTATGCTTTTCTTTTTCCACATAATAATCACATATCTTCCTTAAACAACCCAAAAGAATCAAAGAAAACCAGGAAAAAGCCAAAACACAAAATCAAGTTACCACAAAATAGTAGCCAAAACAGTCTCATAATTTTGAGAAACGATATGACAGTTTTCTTAAATCGGTCTAGTCATTTCTCAAAATGGCTTGCTCATTTTAGCTTTTGGAAATTTCCTTTTTCTCTTTCTCTCTAGTCGAACCCTCATCCTTGAAATCTTGAGTTTTTATTTCCTTTCAAGATTAACCCATACTCATGCAAATTACATACTTAACACACCAAATGATGGGTTCTTTAAGGAAACACACTTAATTACTACAAAACCCTTTTTTTTTCCCCACAAAACTTGTCGTGACGTGCATGATGTCGAATGGTGGAGCTGCCTCCTGGATTGAAGGGTGTTGAGGTTTAATCATAAAGTTATAATTAGAGGGAGTCACCACCTAGTATCATGGTCACTAGAAAACCTATAGTCTGCGAGAGTTTGGGTAAGGGGACTAGTTGTGTAAGGGGAAGACACATTACCCCCAGTGCACCCTACCTAGGATAAGTTGCATTGTTTATTAATTGTTAATCTAAGTCATGTTTCTATCCATCAGTCTCATCTAAGATTCAAGGCAGATCTCCCTTTATGAGGAAGTCTCTATCATATCAAGTTCAATTTTAACCGTTCTAAGATCCTAATTTTAACATCGCATTTAATTTCTATTTTGTATCTTTAATACCTGAGGGTATACTATATACTGTAATTTTATACCCTAAAATATTAAAGTCTACAATTAAATCCTAGTCCTCCAAATATTAAGTAAACAAATTAATTGTTGTGAAATTTTTGGTATTTTTGTTAAATCCTAATGGATAATAATAAACTGGTTACAATATCCATTTTGTTTTTTTAAAACATGATAAAAATGCAATTTTTTTTTATAGAAAATATACATGAAAAACATTTATAATTTGGCCATATGCACCAAAAAAAATAATTTTTTGTGTTTTTGAAATGAGGAAATTTTTTTAAATTGTTTTTGGATTTTTTTAAATTTCAGAGAAAACCAAGTATTTTAATATTGAGTCTGTATCTTACATTGTATGTCTATAGTTCAATATTAAATAAAATTATTGAAAAAAAATCATATTTTTGTGTTTTCTGAAATATGGGAAATTGTTTTTTGAATTTTTTATTTTTTTTAAAATTCTAGAGAAAAATCAGGTATTTTAAATATCGGGTCTGTATCTTACAATGTAAGTATATTGTCTAATATTAGGCAAAACCTATTGGAAAAACATGCGAGAGACCCATAAATAATTTCAAAACGGTCTTTGAATTTTTTAGATTTTTTTTGAAAATTTTAAGGGCCTGTTTGGCTAAACCCTAAAATAAGAACATTTAAAACTAAATGAAAAAGCTTAGGGAGTGTTTGCCAAACACGTCCTTAACCTAAAATCAGAGACATTAACAAAAATCTTTAAGGTTGTGTTTGACAAACACGCCTTAGGGATCCAAACAAGGCCTTATTGACACGACCAAAAGATTGATGTCTTCTCCCAAGTGTAGGAGTGTCGAAGTAATAAATAACCCAGCAAGACCGGGATCGAACCACAGGGAGGTTAATTGTATAAATTATAATAACAATAATAATAATAATAATAGTAGTAGTAGTAGTAGTAGTAGTAGTAGTAGTAGTAGTAGTAGTAGTAATACTAATAATAATAATAGTAGTAGTAATAGTAGTAATACTAATAATAATAATAGTAGTAGTAGTAATAGTAGTAGTAGTAATAATAATACCAATAATACTATTAATAATGATAATAATAAAGATTAAGAAGAAGAAGTTGATGAGAACTTGAGATGGAAGATTAACGTAAGGATTAAACAATGATAACAACAAATGTCAAGGTTAGAGGATCCATTAGTGGTATTTCAAACAAGTATAGTATAAACTCTTATTATTCAATTGGAAACCACACACAAAAGAGGTTCCAATCAGATTATAAATTGTTAACATGATTACATTAGTTATCCTATTCGAATAATGCTAATACTTGTAAATGACCTTTTTAAATCTTGGGCTTCACATAAAAGTTGTAGGCCTATGTCTTATCTTTTCATCCACATAAAATGGACCTAAATCCAAGATCTGCAACTCCAGATATGACCCAATTACCGAACAGTGTTCCAGTTTGGATTGCACCAACATCTCTTTTCTAAGTTTGGCCATCTCTTTGTCCTTTCAATTTCAGTACTTCAACTAATCAATCAATTCTTTTATTTATGTGATGGACCTGCATTTAAGATGAACATTTACCATAAATTAAAGGTATCTTATATAATTAGATATGTTATTATAAAACATGCTTTAGTTAAGGAGTTATTGATACTTCAAGTGCAAAATGATGATATAAAACCTTGATAAAAATACACTTTTAAGTACTAATCATGAAACATGAGAGGAGTGCAAACACATGAGGGAGTAGGTGAGGAATATGTATTTCTTGTTAGCTAACCAATTTTCAGATTCAAAGATGTTAGAGGCAAGCAATAACATGACACCATATAGAGGAGACAATGAAATTGTAACTGAGTTACACATTATAAATCAGCGGATGAATCAAATGACCAATGAATTTGGAGATAGATTAGATAGGTTGGAGAGGCAACGTGCTAATGATCATGATGGGGGTTCAAAATAGGCACGAGTGAAGAGAATTTAATGTTATGAGGGCTGTTAGGCGAGTTAACATTGATGTGGATGAGTTTGTGGTTAATAATACGAACATGAGTGATGTTGATTTTAAGATGTGTCCATGAGACATGAGGAATGTTTTGGAAAGCAGTGAAATGATTGGTTTGGAGGGGGAAAATATTATGATAATTTTGTTTAGAGGGGTAATTATATGTACTAAGACCATAATACTGAATTTGGTGGAGATTTGCATACAATTAAGCTGAAAATACCAGTTTTTTAAGGGAAGCATGAACTTGAAGTTTATTTAAAATGGGAGAAGAAAATGAAGTGGATTTTTTAGTGTTAGAATTATCCAGAGCCCAAGAAAGTTAAGCTTATTATGATTGCTTTTACTGATTTTTTCATTGTGTGGCGGGGTCAGTTAGTGACAAACCGTATAAGGAATTATGAGAGACAAGTTGATACTTGGGATGAGATGAAATCCATTATGAGGAAGATATTTGTGCCTAGCCACTACTATAAAGAATTGTATCAATTGTTGTAAAGTTTAAGTCAATGTACAAAGAGTGTTGATGAGTACTTCAAGAAGATCGAACTTGCTATGATTCGAGCTAATGTTGAGGAGGATAGGGATTTTACTATGACTAGATTCATGAATGACCTTAATCATGATATATCTCATATTATAGAGTTCCAAATGGTGTATATGACCATAAATGTGGATAAACATCTTAAACAGAGGGGTACCATTCGACAAAGCTAGCCATTAGGCCCTTCGACACCTTAGAAACCCATTTATAAGGCTAACATCGGGGGTTTTCCATCACAACTGAATAAGAAGGGTAAGGCTACATACCCTAGAGAGAAGAAAGACACCCTGACCATTGTTAAAGGTAACAATGTTACTCCTACTTCTCATAAATATGATGTTAAATGCTTTTCATTGTTTGGGTTTTGATCATGTTCTTTGATAGTTTCCAAACAAAAGAGTTATGATTATGAAAGCTAATAATGAGGTTGAGATTGATGGTGAGGATGAAGAGGAGAAGATGTCACCATTGAAGGATGTTGATGATGTTTATGTTGAGTATTTGGTTGAGGGAGAGGTATTTGTGGTGAGGATAGCATTAAATATGCATGTCAAGGTGGATGATTTGGAAGGTCAGTGGGAGAACATATTCCATACGAGATGCCATGTTCAGAATAAGGTATGTAGCTTAATTATAGATGGTAGTAGTTGAACTAATATAACTAGTACTGAATTGGTGGAAAAATTGAACTTGCACACTACCAAACATTATATACCTTATAAATTATAGTGGTTAGATGATAATGTTAACATGAAAGTGAATAAACAAGTTTTAATTGTTTTTTCTATTGATAAATATTATAATGAGGTATTATGTGATGTTGTGCCAATG
Source organism: Populus deltoides (assembly GCA_015852605.2). Taxonomy (NCBI): domain Eukaryota; kingdom Viridiplantae; phylum Streptophyta; class Magnoliopsida; order Malpighiales; family Salicaceae; genus Populus; species Populus deltoides. The sequence goes on along the minus strand of CM027574.2, from coordinate 16,344,869 downwards.
CGAGTTAGTCATATGTTACTTGGTAGACCATAACAGTATGATAAGAGAGTTATACAAGATGGAGTGACAAATAAGTATTCATTTGAGATGAATGGAAGACTTATAACTCTTGCATCTTTGACACCTAAGCAAATATATGAGGAGAAACTAAAATTAAAGGAGGGGAACATGGCTGAAAAGGAAAACTTATATATTAGAGGGACTTTCTTTACTAACAAAGTTCTTCTTGGTTTTGATGATGATGTTATTTTCTAGCTTGGTACTAATTTATTGATCTTAAAAGATGTTTTCCATGATACATATTTGAGCTTGAATCTTTTTTAAAAAATGGAGGATGATACAAAGCAAGTTATGTTTGAATTTGGGCTTAAAATGTATGCTGACAAATTTTGTAAGATCAGACATATCTCTCAAACTATAAAAGTATAGTGTGGTAAATGTTTATGTTAAATGGAGTTCATAAACATATTATTTCATAGGGTTAAAGTTACTAGGCTAATCTTGTTGAATCTGCTAAACTAGACATTCATGTACTGTTTGAGACATATCTTAATCTACAAGTGGAATTTTTCTTTGATTCAAGTTGGGATGGAAACTATACATGTTGTGATTTCCAACCATATATGTTAGGTTCAGTAATTCATCTAGATAAGAGAGAATGACATGTTTGAAGTTAGGATTAAAATCTACCAATAATATGCAAAAATTGAATATTCGGGCTATATGGAAGAATTTTAGCATGAAACTTTGTTTTTATCATCCTATTTTATTTATTTATTTAATGTTTAACAATTCTTTTTAATTTGGGCTTGTTTTGGCTCATTAGAATTCTTTTAGGGGTTTATTTCATTATTGAAATAAAATATGATGATAAAAACAAAGTCTCCATGCTAAAATTCTTCCATATAGCTCGAATCTCCAATTTCTACACCTTCTTGGCATATTCAGTCTTGACTTCAAACACTTTTCTCTCTCTCATCTAAATGAATTACTAAGCCTACCAAATATGATTAAGAAGCTTGCGATGTCTAGTTGATAGCTAACCTTGAATTATAGAAAAAGTCCTCTTATAGCTCTAGATACGACCCAAATAGTACACAAAGGTCTAGTCTAGCAGATTTTACCAGATTCATTTACTAACTTTGACCCTCTAAAATAATATGTTACAAAAATCCATTTGACCTGAAATTATACCATAATATGGTTAATTATGTCTAGCATCTCTTTGTAAAATTTCAGTTCAATCCAATATACGGTTTGAGATATATGTCCAATCTTGCAAAACTGGTCAGTACTCATTTTAAGGCAAAATTTGGACTTGACTTGGTTCGTATCTTCCTACCCTTCATTTAAAAGTTTTGATTTCAAATTTGTATCATGAAAAACATCTTCTAAGGTCAACATATCAATACCAAGCTTAAAAACCACATCATCATCAAAACTAAGAAGAGCCTTATTTGTAAAGAAGGTCCCCTTGATATATAAGCTCTTCTTTTTAGCCATCCTCTCCTTCTTTAATTTAGTTGCTCCTTTTTGGATGTTCTTTTTTTTTTTTTTACTCTTTATGTTACTGATATATTTTAAGATAGCACCAAACTAAAATAACACCTTTGTTTTTGTTTTCTTTTTCTTAAGGAACCCTAAATGCAAACTACTAAGTTTTAGACATGAAATAATGAAAATCGACTTAAAGACAACTAAAGCTAAGGAAGCCAAAACTAACAAGAAGAAAACAAAGGATATAACCTGATTTTAGAATATAGGTTTGATACCAACTGATACAGACCTCTTGATCACATGGTCAAGCAACTCCCAACAAAGTAGATAACATCCTAGAAAGTCGAAAATCAGGTTTGATAGAACCCTGACCAAGAGGTAACCCTGTACCTATGAACTAAAGGTATTGAAAAAATACTTGGATTCAAAGATAACCTTATATCTGAGAACCCTAAGTATATGAATGATACCACAAAGCCAATTAATCTTTAATAAGTCTGGGTACGATCTTTGTCCCTGCAAAGAAAAGTTGTTTTGGCACAAACAAAAAAAAGAAAACTCATATTTATTCGTTAACTTACTATTTAGATTTGCAGTTAAAAAAATAATATAGTCTTCTCTAACTAAGCCTAATGGATCCTTTTTGGGTTGCAAGCTAATGAGCCTAAACTAGTAATCAGCTAATATAAATTTAATAATGAAATAAACCCCTAAACAATGTCTAATGGGTCAAAACAAGCTTAAATTAAAAATAATTGTTCAACATTATATAATTAAAGAAAATATGATAATAAAAACAAAGTCTTCAAGCTAAAATTCTTCTATGTATCCCAAATCTGTAATTATTTGCACATTCTTTGTAGATTTTAGTCCTGACTTCAAACATGTCATTCTTTCTTGTATGGATGAATTACTGAGCCTGCCATATATGGTTGAGAAGCTTGAGATGTTTAGTTTCTAGCCAAGCTCAAATCGCAGAACAATTCCACCTGTAGCTCTAGATATGACCTAGAAAGTACATGGAGGTCTAGTTTGGTATATTTTCTAAGATTCATCTAGTAACTTGAAACCTTTGAAATAATATGTACCTAGACTCCATTTATCTGACAACTTCCAACAATATAGTTCCAAGTGTCTAGTATCTCCCTATAAAATTTCAGCTTAATCCAATGCATGTTTTAAGATATATGTCTAATCTTGTAAAACTGGCCAACACTCATTTTAAGGTCAAATTTAGATTTGATTTGGTTCGTACTATCCTTCTCTTCTTTAAAAAGATTTGACCTCGAATCTATATCATGGAAATCATATTCTAATATACAAGATGAAAAATATCATCATCAAAACCAAGAAGAACCTTGCTAGCAAAGAAGGTTCTTCTGATATACAAGCTCTCACTTTCAGCCATCCTCCCATTCTTTAATTCAATTGCTCCTCTTTAGACATTCTTTTTTTTTTATTCTTTATGTTACTAATATATTCTAAGACAACACAAAACTAAAATAACACTTCTTTTTTCTTTTTTTAAAGAACTCTAGACGTAAACTACTAAAATCTATACATGAAATAATGAAAACCGACTAAAAAACAACTAAAGCTAGGGAAGCCAAAATTCAGACATGTTGTTATTTTTAAATAATTTTCTTTTATACTCTTATAGGTAACATTGTTAATTTTTACTATGTCAAAATTAATATCTGACTGAATCTCAAATTTTCCAATTATAAGATGTACAATTTATCACGTAGTTCAGAAAACATGTAAACAATACTTAATAATTCTTAACTTTCATTATAGTTAATTTCATTACACCTTTATTTTTAACTATTAATGGTTGTAATCATGTATCAAGTTTATCAAATCAGAAGGAATGTTAGTGGTAGTTTGAATTACATATGTTTAGATCCTAAAAGAAAGGTTAAGTGTTATAACATATATTTCATCAATGAATATGTCTTTCAAACTGAAGAGTGTGGTCAGGGTAGAAAGACCAATAATAGTGGAGTTTGTGTTAAAGGATCAACTTCTAATAAGGTTGAAGTTGATTTTTATGGGAAGTTAGAAGAGGTGATTGAATTGCAATATCATACCGAGCATAAATAGAATCTTTTTATTCAAATGTCATTGATATGATACCACTGATAAAAGAATTAAATAGATCCCCACCATAGTTAGGTTGAAATTAATACAAAGGTTATACTTCGCAATGTTGAAAATATTTTTGTTTTTTGCCAAGCAATGCTAACAAGTTTATTACACATACAGTCATTTCTTTAGAAAGAATCGTTCTAAGGTTGATTGATTATCCATTGTGAAAACCAAACCCATGGATCATGTCCAAGTTGTTCAAGATGGTAATGATGACGTAATTGTGAGAGATGATATATTTCAACTTAATGAGTTAATTGATCCCTATTGAGTTGCTCCATCTACTGAGTTAGAAAAAAATTCAAATTTTCGTGTAACTAAGAATATTTTTCTTGATGTTGACACTGAAGAGTTTAATGATATATTGAGAATGAGTGGACATACAAAAGTCAATAAAGATGATGAGATCGATGAGCTTTAATTCAATAATGAAGATTATGATGGACATGACGATGAAGAAGAAGAAAAAGAAAAAGAAAATAAAAGAAAACGAAGAAGATAATTATGATTAAAAAGATTTTGAAATAATTTTATATGTAAAATATCAATGTTTAATGACATTGACTTTAATGTAATTTTTCCATATGTTGTTGTTTTACAATGAACTATTATTAACACAATTGAAACATTTATTGTTTTGATTTTATTATTATGTTGTTGTATAGAAATTATGTTATTGTATTGTGATTTTACTGTATTCAGAGGTTGTATAAATATTAAATACAAAAAATTAGGGAAAAAGCAATTGTTTTATATTGATGTAACTACTGACAGAATAAAAATATCAACATAATTATTGATGGACGAAGTCCCTCGAAGAGTTCCAAAGAGTTGAAAAAAATCACAGGAGTTTGCTACTGACAATTACAAATAGAATTACCAACAGACTAAGTATATTAAAAAGTTCCAGAGAGTTGAAAAAAATTACAGGACTTTGCCACTAATAATTACAAATGGAATTACCAGTGAACTAAGTCCCTTTTAAAATTTTACAAAGTTGGAAAACAATTATAGGACTTTTCCACTAAATATTACAAATTATCGATGAAATTACCTACAGAATAAAATTTCATCAAAGAATTTTGGAGGGCTTATGGGAAATTTTAGGTTTTATTGAAATATTTTTGTGTTAATTACCAATGAATTTTAAAAATTAATAAATATTTAATTGTCTTCGAATAGTTCTAGAGAGTTGGAAAAAAATTATAGTACTTTGCTATTAACTATTATAGACATAATTACTGATAGACTAAGTTCCTTGGAAAGTTCCAGAGAGTTGAAAAAAAAATTATAGGACTTTGCCATTGACAATTACATATCTAAGTCCCTCGAAAAGTTCTACAGGGTTGGAAAAATAATTTTAGGACTTTTCCACTGAAAATTATAAATCATCAATGGAATTACTGATGAAACAAAATTTCATTTTAAAATTTTGAAGAGGTTTTGGAAAATTTCAGGTTTTATTGAAAAGTTTTGGTGTTAATCACCAACAAAATTATCGATGGATGTTCAAAAATAATAAATTTTTATTCGTCTATTGGTAATTTTGTTAGTAAAAAACCCCAATAATAAAATATCAGAATCCCTAATTTCTTAAGAACAACCCATCTCCATTATATCTTCTCTTTGTGTCAATTTCTTCTCTCTATCTTCCCTCTCCTTCTCTTCCCCTCCCCCCATCCTCAGTGCTAGTGACAAGCAAACTTTTAAACTAATGCTCACCCCTGGAATGTTGCTTCTTTTCATTGTGATGCAGCTATGGACCTACGGTGTCATTTATGTAAGAAAAAATGTTGATGTAAAATGAGGCAAGTGTGCAAAGTAGATTGGGATGTCAATCTTGTAAAACCATTGCAATTATATGAATAGCTCAACAAAACATAAGATGGATAGTGACTCTTTATCCTAAGGAGATGACTTAAAATGCTAAAAGAAAGTGTTTAGATTGAGCTTTCTTGCATGTAGAATATGTTTTGCTTGCATTCCTTAATGTGAAATAAACTTTAAGGGTATATACTTAGCATTTATAAGAACATAATGACTTGGATTATATTTTACAATTTTGGTTGACAACTAATGCGTTACATTTCTTTTTAACTATATTTAATTTTTAAGGAATAAAATACATTTTAATTATGTAAATTTGGTAATTGAGATGATGTTATTATGTTTTAAATTGATTGGCATGATGATGGAATGTATTTAATTTGGATAGCAATAATGTGCAATAATTGAAAAATATATGAGGATGTTAATATGTTAATTGAATTTTGGAATGGTTTTAGATTAAATATTAGTCATAAATAAAATCAACTGGTTTGTGACTTTATTTATTGATGTGTATTTGTAGGTAATAAAATTTTAAGTAGACTCCCCATATAGAGGGGGTGCTGCAATTTTTTTTTAAATAAAATATAATGATAATGTTATTACCGTTTTATAATTAATTTGTTTAAAATTTAAAGAGAATATCATTAGAGAGTAATACGAACAAGAGTGTTGTTGGTTCTTTTAACAGCATTTCTGATGATCATAAGTAGTTAGGTGTCGACCATGACCAGTCACCTCAAGCATAGGCACCCTCTTTTGACATAAGCTCATCGAGTGCGAGGCCGACTCGCAGAGGGGGCGTTCCTTCTGAGCAGGATGTATACATTGAGAAGTATATGCTTAGTGGAAGCCTAACCACACATGTAAGTTTGTTTTCCTTTCTTGCATGATTAAAAAAAAACAACAATGAATATTTTTTTAATTAAAAAACTTAATGAATGAATAAAATTTCAGGTTTGCAAATGTGGAGGTTGCTCACATAATTAAATCAATGACAGAATCATCGATGGGAGTGTCTTTGTTTCAATAAAGTCAAGTTTCTAAAAATCCTAAATAGGCATGATTGATGCTTAGTTCAAAAGGTCCAAGGTTAGTATATACATAAACAATTTTTTATTTTTTATTTTTTATTTTGTTAGTTTTTTTAATTTTAATAAAATAATTATTTTACAAAATTAATGTGTAAGGAAACATTATACCGGGAGGAGGTTGATAACGTTGTTGCCAGAAGAGTATGGTAGAATCACAATACTATTAGATAAGATTGAATTCAAATTGTGATATTTTTTTTAAATGTTAAAATTTTATATTTTGTAGTCTTAATCGATAATTTTTTTTCTAAAAACCAGGTTGCATGATTTCTGGTACGAGGTAAAAAAAAGAAATTTGCAAAAGAAAAAGGTCTCCCAGGTTAGAAAGACGTGGTTGCGTGGAGAAATTTCAGACCTCTACACATCTCAAAGGGTATCCAGGATGCTTATATCTAGCATGTGATGTTTGAGCATTTCTTATGGTGATTGCAGTCTGATGCAGAAAACCAGACCAAGAAGATTCATGATTCCATTACCATATACACTAACGGATCCATTCCATTTGTTTTATAAGTTATTTTTAAAAAAAATTGTTGTATTATATGAAAATATTGAAGTAACAATAGCTTTCTTTTGTAGGCTACGGTGCTTGGATGCGATCCAATACCAATTAAGCTTTTTGTTGAAACCCACATGGAAAATGAGGAATGTCGGAAAAGGGTGCATCAGCTCATAGATAGACGAGCTCAGAAGTTTATGATAAGTTGGATTTCAACAATTTTTTTAAGTTATTTTTTTTAATTTGTTGACTTTTTTTTTCCATAAAACATATGGTTAGAGGCTAGATCTACTAATGGACCCAATAGAAATCAAGTTTGCAATATCTCCTACACTACGATTGAGGATATGTGAATGTGTTGTAATGTATCGACCATTGGTTCCTCACAATCGAGATCGAGCCAATAATTTTTGGTCGTCCAAGTGAATATATGAGAACAAGTTCAAGCTCAAACAACTCAACTTATTGCTGAAATGACCCAACTTAGGTCTAAGACAACCAATCTAAAGGATAAAGTGAATGTTCTCGAGTATCTATTGACAACCCTCACTGATACATGTAGTCAATCTCATCACCCTCTTGCTTTCGGTAAAGATCTGCCTTCGAATTCTATCCACTAAATAAATTATATTCAATAATATTCTTAAAATTAATAATGAAAATTTGGTTTTTTATATGGCAGTCTGCTTTATGTTGGAAAGACCAAAACCCATTTGCAGGTCCAAGCGCATATTCAATTCTTTGCACTTTTAACTTAATTTTGCTGTTAATAAATAAATATATATATATATATATATATATATGCGCGCGCGCGGGGTACACTTTTACCAAGTGCAACTGACAATGTACTTCGAAATTTCTTTATTTTTTTTAAGTATTTAACACGTAATTTAATGGTTATAAGAATAGATTCTGACAGTTATTCTCATTAGCATATGGAAGTGAAATAAATCTTTGAAGCATTTATAAGAGAGGGTGAGGAAGAGAGAGAGAGATGAACAAAGACATAAATGAAGAGAAGAGAGGTGGGTTGAGAGCATTTAACGGGAGAAAAAGTGACGAAGAAAGATGTTGAGGAAAGAAGGTTTTGGCGTTTCAATTCAATGGTCATCTTTGATTTCTGCATTTAAGTAAATTGAAGATGAGTTAATGAAGGCAGATAGACTTGTTTGAACACCTCTTTTCTCCATCAATGCCTATAATAGTTTGGTCCCTTTTATTTATATTGCTTTTCTTTTATTATTATTTTTTTTCTTAGTTTTCTACAGATTCTATGCTCAATACAGGTATGTAATTAAAACACCATTAGACGTTTGAACGAAATATAATTACTTGTCCTGATCTTTTGTGTTTTGACTACTAGCAATAGAATAGGGCAGGTTTATAATTATGTGATCTTGCAGAGTTGTCTATTTCAGTGTCCCTCTCTCATTTATATTAAGTTGGCGAAATTTGGTCAGGGACATAACCCAATGCATAACTCTTCACGCACACATAACTCATGAGAGATTTTAATATAATTAATGGTGTTGATGAAAAATAAACTTGTTTAATTAAGTTTATTTGTTGAGAAATAAATCCTCTAATATTTTATATAAAAATTTATAGAATTTATGATATTAGATTATGTATTATGTTTGAATTCATAGGTATAGCGAACTGGCCATATCCGAGGTGCAATGACAAAAATCCCTGGGTTCAACACCTTAGGATAACATAAGTCAGGGCAAGCCATTAAACCTAACAACACTTAACCCAGATGGTGCCTGGGTCTAGCATGTGCCAAACCCAGATTATGTTTGGACTTGGCGTATTGTTAGACCCAAGCGCTGGGCTGGTAGCATTTGCCAAACCCTTGCATTGGGTCTGGCACACATTGCCAGACCCTTACATTAGGTGTGGTAGCACTAGACCCATGCGATTGGTCTGGAACACGTTGTTATGTGTTAGGTCTGGTAGCGCCAGATCCATGTGGTGTATGGGTTTGGCAAGAGCTAGACTCAACGTCATTTGGGTCTGGTGTTAGTCGGACCCAACAATCACTTGGACCTGGACATTGCCAGACCTATCAACTTTTAGGTTTGGATTTGACTAGACCCAAGAACACTTGGGTCTGTCTAGTGTCACACTTAGCACGCCTTCTTGAGGACATGCATGTTAGCTCAACGCGCCTAAAATGCAAGAAACTTATACCTGTATATTTTTCTTGATCAAACTTTTTTCAGAAAAGATATATAAAGATGTATCTATACAATCTCGATTGATCACTATGTAATTAATAAAATTTTAGTAAAAAAGATTTGGATCCTCTCATGTTAGAGCTATATTATTGCTAAAATTTAAATTTTGATGTAGGAAAAAAAAAAACTAAATGATGGTTTGTATAAGAAAAGACTGATTGTCTATATTAGATATCTAGAAAAAGAGAACAAGCTCTTTATAAAATTATTAAAATATCAAAGTAATTGCTTACTATAATGACAAAAGTTTTTAAATACTAGTTTAATCCTTGTGTAAAACAAGATTCATGGTCCCATAAGTAAAACTATTTATAAAGGATATACTTTAAAAAGTCATATACTAATCACACATCTAGATTAATAAAGTAATCCTAACATCATGAAAAGTTTAAATAAAGCTACTACATCATTCTCATCGAGATAAAAGAAACTTGTTCTCAAGTTGAAACTATTTTTGCCTTTATCTCATGAATGTTCAATCTAGACTTTTTATCCCCTTTTCTTTGTTTGTTATAGGTGTATAACAATTCTAGATATTATTTTCAATCCCTTTGTATTAAGTTTTTCATGAAATAACATCAATTGATAACTTATTTTTTTTCTATTGTCTTCTAGAATTGTAATTTATGGAAAACATCAAACTTGCTTCATCAATATGTGTTGTATCCATATAATCATTAAACAAATCTATACTTATCATAATAGTAAACTTGTAATAAAAATAATTAATATATCCCAAATCAATAATTTCTTTTAAGAACCTTTAATGTTCTCTTTATACTCAACATATAACTTGTCAAAGAGTGCATCATTGATGACATCATTATCATCGTTATTGTCATTATTTATGCAATAATTCACATAATTATCATCAAAATAAATATCATAGATTGCTGAAGATCCCAATCCACCTCTATCTCATCATAAAGTAGTGAAGAACTCCAATTCGTAACTTCTTTCTTAACAAATAATGTTTGTTGCTCTTTAACTAATACAGATGAGAATAACACAAGAAAGACAGTAAGCACGAGCAAAACAAATTTTACCGAATAAGATCACTACACAAATATCCTAATTCAAAATTTTATTACTGAATATTTTTTGTTCAAGTAGTCCCCCCTCTAAGTGGTTTATAACTCCTTAAATACATCTAAAAACTAACCTAAACAAACTAGAAAACCCAAAAATAAAGTAAAAGCTTATGAGTCTAATTTAGAGGTCTTTTGGAAATCATCTAGTTATGGTGAGTTAATCTATTATAAAATTGGGTTTTTAGAATCTCCTAATAAAATTTAAGCATGATCTAATGATCTGATCAAATTTTATGGCCTTTTTCATCAAGCTGATAACTTTGCGCAACCCAAACCTTTTTTTAGGCGTAGTCCACTCCCATTAATCCATAAAATCCTTACAAAGCTATTCACAAAGTTTAGTTATGACAAATTCACAACTGACTCATCAAAATTACTTGCATTATTAAATCTCTTTATCTATTGAAGTGTAGTGTTTTTTTCTCTTCCAGTCCATCTTGCATTATATGGTTTATGGATCTAACATCATGAAAATAGTCTAGATCCTTGTGACTACCTTTCGGTATATCTAAGATATTTTAGTCACCTTCCAAAGGCTTCTTCAAGGCTTCCAATTTAATTTCAATAATGGTTAATGTCTTTTGCTTGAGTTGGTTTAGAATTCTTCATAACTCCAACATCTCTTTGTTTTTATTGAACTAGGAACACTCATTAGCTTGGTAGTCATCACCAAAAAACCATCAACTTTGATCTCTGATACCCATAGACGTAGGAAAAAAAGAGCAAAGATAACTAACATAATAAAAGGTTGGCTATCTAGGTTGAACATCTAGAAAAAAAAAAGAGAACAAATTGTTTATAAATTATCAAAATTGTTGCTTATTATAGTAGCATTACCTCTTAAATATAATTAAAAACCTAGATCCTTGCAAAAAAGGATTCATGGTCTTAGTTCACAAGTACAATTATGTTGCTTATTGTCATAACCCGATTTTTACTTCTTTTTCCAAATATTTTCCAAAAATCCAAAAAATAGTAAAAACAAATAAACATGTTTTCAATGTTTTTCAACCATTCACATGCACTTTTGTAGTTTTGAATTATTTTTCTCTTATTGATATCTTTTTGAAAAAATCAAATTCAAAGAAAAATGTTTTATATATATTTGTATCCATTTTGTATTTCTTGAATACTTTTCTTATCAAATTGATGTTAACGTTGTTTGTCAAATATATATATATATATATATATATATATATATATATAGAAAGAGAAAATCAAAAACCATAAGAAGAAAAAATAGACAAGAAACTAAAGTACAAAACAATAAAAATAAGGGATTAAGATAAAATGAAGTTGCTTGGGACCAAGTAAGTAAAAAAATGATCAAAGTCTAGTGGGCTAAAGTGTAAAACAATATAAATGAGAGACCAAAGTGAGATTGAGTTACTTGAGGGACCAAGTAACTAAAGAAAAGATGATGAAACTTATGACTTACAAATAGATGAGTAGGTTGTAAAGAATAGGGGTTATCTCATAAAAAAACATTACTCATCATCTCTTTCACCAAAGTCCTAACAAAAAAAATATTATTCATCATCTCTTCCATCAAAACCCTAGCCATTAATTTTTTTTTTTTGAGAAAATATGAGTTAAGATGGGGAGAAATAAATCCTAGAAGAAAATTATTCATCTTCTCCTACCTTTCTCCGACCAAAAAAAAAACCCTAGCCTTGTTTTTCTCTCTCTAAAGTTGAAACTCCCCATTTGATATGTCTCACCTCTGACCTCCAATTTTGATGAGATAACCATCATTATTTTCATCTTGAACCCCTCTATAAAAGCCCTCAATTAATTAAAGCCAACAGTCCTTACATCATCATCATTTGAAGAGAGAGAGCAAAAGATAGAGAATAGGCCTAAAAAGCTTCTCTCTTTGGTTTCTCTATCATCACACCTCTAACCTAGGCAAGACCATAGCCATTCTTCTTCTTTTGAAAATCACTACATAGCTAAATAATTCCCAATACCAAAAAACTATGTGTGAGCCGTTAAATGGAGAAAAACAAGATGGTAGTGAGAGAGTCACAACCACCATGGTTTTATGAAGTCAAATACCCCCCACCACCACTATAAAAAGAAGGAGGATGGTCTCGCGCACCCTACAAGATTCTCCATATAACGGTCTAAAATTGGTAGCTCGTGGAACAACATGCCAAAGTAAACAACTCCTTTCTAACATTTGGTAGCCACATGTTGCCACTGATTTTCTTATTTCCAGTAGTGTTTTACCTTTATTCTAACTCTTTTTAGTCATCCTTAGCCACCTTAAAAGGTCTATTTCAAACACAAAACTTCTCTTGAATAATTATCTTGCTTTACTATTGATTTTTTATATTTTTATAATGATGTTTTGATTGGGTAGTGTTCATTGAATGGATATTTGAGTTAGAATGATTTTAATCTTGCATTTTGATTTTATTGTTAATTTTAATGTGTTGTGATGAGATTTTAAGATTGAACAATATTTATGGGATTGAGATTTGTGTTTGAATGCATTTCACCAAATCCTTTAAATTGTGCATATTGTTTTCTTTCATGTTCTTGGCCATCACATCATTATTCTTAGCATTGCAATATGTCTTTCTTTATGTATGAACATGTACCTATTCAACATTATGTATTGATATGGTCTTTTGTATTAAATAATAGAAAATCAATGTTCATTCATGAATGTATCTATGTTGGTTTTTATAACTTGTTTATAAAACTTATTAAAAGTTCGGCCCAAATTAAATGGCTCATTAGGCCGACATTCTAAACTTTTAAAAAATCATTCTTGTTTTCTCACAAATCATGTTAATTTTTTTTTTCTATTCACTTTTGATATTTAGAGTAAATGGACTCAATATGGGCCATTTCCTTGGAGATTAAAAGGAGTAATGCATCCTCTTATTTTTTCAAACAATTAAATTTTCAGTCTAATATTCATCGATAACAAAATCAGGAGTATTAAATTTTTAGTCCAATATTCACTGATAACAAAATCAAAAGTATTAAGAAGATTTTCAATCTAATATTCACCAATTACATCAAAATATGAATCGAGAGTATTAAGTTTTTTCAACAAATATTGCAAGTAAAGCCCATGTGTCATAGGTGAACCTCATTGAAACACCTTCCATGGACATTTTCTAGGATTTGAACTGGGTTCAATGAGCCCAACATAGTCTCATAGATCATTCACTAACATGATTAACTACTACATTTAACATTTTTACCGACATAATATTTTATCGGTATTTACTTTACTATTCTATTGATGTGTATTTTACCGCTAAATTTATGGATGAAATATGATCGCTGGAAAAAACCTCATCGGTAATTTCTTATTTGTCGAAAAGTCCATTGGTAAAAAAAAAATCAATGGTTTTACAGACAGACAATGTGTGCAAAAACAAATTTACCTGCTAGAATATACCAATGAAATTATTCCATCGGTGATTGGCAGTGGCATTTGAAGTAACTTTACTCCAACTCTCTGTAAAATATCGACGAAATAATTTCGTCGATGATATAACAGTTAAAGTGGCATTTGCAGTAATGTTTTTCTAGCTCTCTAGAATAAACCGACGTAATGAGTCTATCGGTAACCCAGTTCATAATAATTAAAAAATATATTTTTTAAAAAAATCTATTAAATAGAAAAGGAAAATAATTTTTAAAATATATTTTTGTATAAAATTCATGTAAAAATAAATTATCTTAATATAAAAGCCATATATTTATTACAAATTTATACATTCAAAGACAATGAAACTAGAACAAAGGCGACCCTGGAGGAGGAGGACGAAGAGGGTGGTCGTTCCCGGGACCATAGGGCTAATAAGGGGGTGCACGTGTACCACCCATTTGTGATCTCATATCCATAACCATTCGACAAAATTCATCATAATCCGCAGAGAGTCATTCATATTTTTCATTTAGATAGGTAGTATATTCTTACACTCCTTGATGTAATAAGGTCATAAACTCCAGAGACTGAGTGCTCGGTATCGATTGCGAGCTCCTAATAGTTGAAACACTACTGACCGTCTACAAGTTCTCGGTCGTAGTGTTGGAGAGTATGTACATCTGATTTCTATTAGGTCCACCAGACGATCTTGCCTCCATCCACAAATCTAGATCGAAATCCAAGTTGGTCAAAGGATTGTCCCTGTATCTCCTTTTCAATTGGCTGTGTTATATATCTCCTAGAAATAAAAAGTGAGATATCAAATTCAAGAAAATAATAAATTACAAAAGAAAATGGTTGAACGAATGCACAACAAAGTGTTGAGCTCAGTTGTTGACGAACTGTTATACCCCTTTTCGGCGGTCTTCACTCCGCAAATGAATCTCCACAAAAAGCTCCATTGGGCTTAGCTCATGTCTAAGAGTCGTAGTTTGTAAAAACAAATGTTGCTAGTTAAATGTATTTATAAATATCAACAAATTAATTAAAATAGTTGTGATTAAAATAATTTTTATCATTCGCTTTACATGCAAAACGAATGGAACTGAGTCGGTGTGCATGGTAACGGAATCATAAATTTGCCATCTCTGGTTCCCCTCACTGGACTATGAGTGTCGTGTGAAATGCTTGTGCTGAATATGGTGGCCTAAAATCCTTCCAAACTGCCACGTCATTCCTTCGAATAGAGTGTTTTCTCTCGCATATTTTTTAGATTTTTTTTTGCGCCCAATACCAAAAATCATATAACCAATATGATACAAACGTATTATATATGAGTTAATGACAAATGAAATTTGAATATTTAAAATTCAAAAAAAAATTATTGTATTGTTTTTTATGTTACCTAGTTGTTGCGTGATTCTCTCAAACCCTCCTCGCAACATTATCAATGAAAGAGTTTAGAGTAATCAATGCCTTTTTACTAAGTAAAACCTCTAGTAACCAAGCGTACCTTATACCTCTCAATGCTACCATCAACACGACACTTTAACATATATACCCATCGACTACTAACAACATTCATCGAAGGATGAAAAGGAACCAAGGACCAGGTGTCGTTAGAGCATAAAGCCTAAATTTCCTCGCATATAGCACCATACTAAGCCTTATACCTATCAACATCAGAAAAAACAATAGGTTCATTGGTAGGAGGAGACACTACCCGATAGATTGGAGCAACAGAGGTAATTGTAGACGATGTTAGCAAGGCAGTTTTCAGCAGCCAAGGAAGGAGGACCATGGGATACTGACAAGCGACAGGTCAAAGGGGAGAAGAACCTGAACTCGTAAGCTTTTAGAGAGGATATGAGGAGAGATTGACACAGAGTTGCAAATTAGTAGAAGAACCTGTCGAAGGATCGGATTGCATAATAGCAAAGAGCGAAGAACTTGCGGTAGAACCAGGCATCTATATAGTAGTAGAACTAAAAGCATGCAACTCTAAAGAAGGAGATCCTGTTCCTGCACAATAATCATTAGAAAAACAAGCAGATTGTGACAGAGGAGCAAGGCTGGATGGCGATGGAATTGTTGCAGACATGGTGGGTGAGTGGTGGATCGAAAGGGGTGCGGTAGGTGGCCAGTTAGAGTTGTTGATTTGGTGAATTGGTGGGGCAGTAGGGTGAAATTTAGGGAAGGATTCCAGGTTGGGAGGTGTGTATCTATTCAGAATTTGCAAAAGAAAACACATCTTCATGAAAATAAACATGACAAGAGACATAAATACGTTGAGATGTTAAATCAAGACAATGATAACCAAGATGAGAGGAACTATATCCTAAGAACACACATAGAGATGAACAAAATTCCAACTTAAGAGCATGATATGGATGCAAAAAAGGAAAATAACAACACCCAAAAGTACGCAGAAAATCACAATCAAAAGTACGATGAAACAAACACTCTAACAGAGATTTATTTTGGAGGATAATAGTAGGCATGCGATTAATGAGATATACTGATGATTCAAATACATAGTTCTAAAATCTTAACGGAGCACTACATTTTCCTAGAATGGTAAGATTGGTTTCGATAATGTGCCGATGGTGACGCTCAATTGTACTATTTTGTTCATGAGTATGAGGAAAAATTAACCTATGATGAATACCAATAGTATAAAAGAACTGTTTAACTTATGATATTCACCACCCCAATCAGTTTGAACAGATTTAATTTTATGTGAAAACTGGAGCTCAACAAGTGTTTGAAAGCGATGAAATGTAGAAAACATATCTGATTTTGCAATAATAGGATAATACCATATATGTTTGGTATACGCATCGATAAAGATAACAAAGTAATGAAAACCATCAAAAGAAAACATAAAAGTAGGGCCCCAAACATCACTAAATATTAAATCAAGTGAGGAAATAGTTTTGTGACCCGTAGGTCTCAACGACAGACTCGACGACTTGCCTAGTGGACAAGTTTGACATTGAGCAAGAGAGCGTCTAGAAGTACAAACTATTTTATTTTTTGGAAACTAACAAATTTAAAATGTGGGAAGTAGGATGACTCAATCGACGATGCCCCAGATTAGCAGTCGCAAAGATGCAAGGAGACCAATAAGCCTGAGGAATGGACGTGGTAGAAGACAGACATAACATGGAGACCATCATTACTCTGACCAGAAAGGAGCACTTCCTTGGTGATGAGATCCTTTACATAAAACACAGGTGGTAAAAATCTATGAAATTCAAAATAAACATTATTATCATGATAAATTTTATGAATAGAAAGTAGTGGTTTGGTAATATGAGGCACATAAAGAACGTTAGATAATTTAAAAATGCATTTTGAGAAATGTAACATGGTATGTCCAATATGGGATATGGCAAGTCTCTTATCGTCACCAACATGCAAATGATCATTACTAAGATAGGATGCATAATCGGTTAGAGTTGCAAGATCAGGTGTAACGTGTTGGTTCGTATCGGTGTCTAGGAACAAAGTGTTGCCAAAAACGTTACCAACAACAAGGTGGACAGAGGGTTGCTAGCCACTACCTTGAAGTTTTGCACAATGTGGAGCTATGTGGTCGAAGGTGAAGCACAATTGACAATTGACACTTGACATTCTGCTTAGAAAACCGGTAAGTAGACCATTGTCCAGACCTAGAGGGGCGTCTGTTCTGCTGCTAGTTGCTCTGTCTCCAGTTGGTAGGAGTAGAGGAATAGAAGCCATGGTAGTCAAACTTGTTTTGGTGGTTATGGTAGTTGTTGTTGGGACGTCAGTTGCCACGAGAACGACCCTTGTTACGGTTGAAATTGGGGTTGTGCTGAGATGTGGCAAGGTGAGTAGAAGATGTTGGTAGTAGCGGTGGCTGAGGCAACAGAGGTGAGCTTGTATCCATAGATTGAAAGGAGGTCTTATAAAGAAATTCATGGGTAAAGAGATGGCTATGAAGGTCGGCATATGACAGCAGTTCTGTCTTAGTCACAAGGCTGGTTACTAAGTCTTTGAACTCGCCACGAAGACCACGAAACATATAAAGATTGAAGTCTTTAAGAGAGATAGGCCATCCAACAGTAACCAATTCGTGAAATAATGATTTTGCTTGATGTATATGTATAGTAATCGAAGCATCACCATGCCGAAGATCTTGAAAGGACCCATGAAGTTGCATAATGCGAGAATTAGACAGAGACGCGACTAACACGCTCAAAATAAATTGATCTTGTTGCTTCCAACAAAGAAAATATAGGTTAATTGTCAAAGAGGAACTATCAGAACTGTTAGAAATATGAGAGGGAAGACACTACACTAAGCCATCAATAAAGTGAAAAACACTTTGACCAAAAAAGTATGTCTTCATATGCATTCGCCAATAGAGATAATTTATGTTCATAAGCTTCAACGAAACATGCTGCCATCAATGCACCTCTGCTGCCCATGCCCAACACCCCCCTTAAGCCTTTGTCTCTCAATGCCAATCCTCTGGAAATTTTGGTCGCAACAGAGGCTGTTTCCATAGAGGATGGCGTCCCAACCAGTTCAGTAGTAGAGGGAATAGGTCTGCTGTATTCAGACAAAATTTTTGTAGCCTCTATAGCTCCTCTAATAGTGATGGCAGGCAAGGTAACTGTAAGGGAAATTGGCAGTGTAACATGGGGTAGAATACACGCTGCTAATTGGGCCAAACATTTGGCCATACAACCCTTCACTGTCCTTAACTTCAGCATTGGGATTATGGACAACAACCTGGTGCTAATCTGGTGCTGAGTAATGTCTCCTCAATAGGTACTGCCGATTGGTTTCCAAACACTGGTGCAACTTAACACGTTACACCTGATCTTGCAACTTTGGCTACTTCAGAACCATATCTCAGTAATGATAATTTGCATGTTGGTGATGGTAAGGGATTTCCCATATCTCATATCGGTCATACTAAAATATATACACCACAACGTTCTGTCACTTTGTCTAACGTTCTTCATGTTCTGCATATTACAAAATGTTTACTTTTGTTTAGAAATTCTATCTCGATAACAATGTTTATTTTGAATTTCACCCGTTTGTGTTTATGTCAAGGATCTTAACACCAATGAAGTACACAAAATATTTATGGTATTACCCTCTTGTTGCCATGTTTGATTTTATTTTGTCTTTCACCAATTTCAGACCTTGTTGAGCGTTAATTTTCATTAAAAAAAATTTTATTCAAACTGATGGGGATGGTGAATACCAAAAATTATCCATTTTCTTTCAGACCATTGATATTCATCATCATCTGATTTGTCCTCACACTCATGAACAAAATGACACAGTAGAATGTTGGGTGTGGGCAGCAGAGGTGCATTGATGGCAGCATATCCCATGGATGAAGAGGATGTTTTGTGAAGAAATTCATGCATTAGAAGATGTCTATAAAGATCAGTATACGAGAGAGGTTCTGCCTTGGTCTCAAGGCTTGTTACTAAGTTCTTAAACTCTCTTTGAAGGCCATGAAACACATATAAGTTGAAATCCTTCAACAAAACAGGCCGGCCAGCAACGACTAACTCATCAAATGATGCCTTAGCTTTTTGCATAAACTGAGTTACTGACTCATCACCTTGTCGAAGATCTTGAAGGGAGCCATGAAGTTGCATAATACGAGAATTGGACGTGGAAGCTAGAGCTTGTTCAAGTGTGCGCCAAACATAACTTGAAATTTGGCAGTTAACAACAAGATGGAGAATTGATTTACCTAAAGAGAGGTACCATTGGCAACAAGAACATGGGAAGAAGGACATGAGTTTGAGCCATTAACAAATTCGAAAACTCCTTGGCTTAGGAGATACGGCTTCATTTGCATTCATCAATATAGATAATTGGTGTTTGTTAACTTGAGAGAGATGACTTGGTGAGTGTGGGAGAGGGAGATAATGGCAGTGGCAGCAACAACAAAAATAGCAGCAAAAAAAGGCTATAACAGAGGAATATTGTTTGGGTTGAAAAGGGCGTGGCCATCATTTATAGGCTATGGCCAAGGCGAAATAGAGGCAGAGGAGGAAGAAGGTGCTGCGATAGAGGAGGAAGTCGGCACCACCAGTGCTGCAGAGAGGGAGGCAGCTGGTGGCTGGGATGAAGAGTCCATTACAGAGGGGAGAGGAAGTATTTTAATTTATTTAGGGCTTTGATACCAAGTTGAGAATAATAGAATGATTTAGGTTTTCTGCGTGTGTGTGTGTGTGTGGCAGTAACTGCAGGAAAATGTAGGATTATTCCAGTGTGTGAGTGTGTGTGGCAGTAACTATAGGAATAATCCTACATTTTCCTCCAATTACTGCCACACACACACACACACACACACACACACACACATATATATATATATATTCTATAATAAGTATTAATAAAAAATCATTAATAAAGCATCACCTAATAATTTAAATTTTTAAATTGATATGGTTTTTTAATGATTAAATTACCATGAGTTCGAATCTCAATACTTTTATAATTTTTAATTAAAACTATAATTTTAGTATAAGGTAGTGTAGGGGTACATATGCAAGTTTCATTCTTAAAAAAAAAACTTTTACTCAAGAGAATCTATTATTAATTTCTAACTAGTTCTTTGTTATTGTTTTTAATTTTTGATGACTAAATGACCGCAGGTATAAATATAACCTTTAAAATTATAATTTTAGTGTAAGATACTTAGCAAGTTTGAATTTTAAAAACTTTTATTTAAGATGGTGTGTTATTAATTTCTAACTAGTTCGATCTTCACCTCAGACATGAGTTGTTTTATGGCTGAGACTGTTAAGAGCTTTAAAAGCATATTTGTTCATGGGAAGTGATTGTTTATTAAATAGCCAGCTGAGGAGGGTGATGAAAGCTTTAAAAGTTTTAGTTGCTTTGAGCGACCCAATTGTGGAAGTTGGAGTTATGAGCTATTAAAGATTCATAAGCATTCAAGACGACCTTCAACCGTATACAGCCTTCCTGCATTTAATACACCCTCTCCACACCTCTCCTCCTCCTTCACTCACCGCCTCTAATTAAAGACTAGTACCAAGAGACTAATCGTGGCTCTGGTCTTTTGGCTTCTGGCTTGGCTTGGCTCCAAAAATAAATATATTTACACTAGGATAAAAGCTGATGATACTATCATATTGAATATTGTTTGTTAGTGCGTACTCCTAACGCGATCTAGCTGGTGTTAATGTTTTCTCAGTCAATTAGGAGCTACATATAAATATAAGCACTGCTTCAACTAATGGTTATTTTTCATTTGTAATTAAATTGTATCTAACTGCAGTAAATTGCACCACATATCGTATAATTACTACCTTCAACGGTTCAAAGTTTGTGAATACGCCCAAACTACCAATGCATGACTCAGTGTGGCGAATTGATGTTACTGTATGGTCCATTGAAAAATTCCTACGCATCGCTATGATTAAATAATGGCATGTAGGCACTTATAAGGTCTTGTGTGCTGTGTAAAATTATATAAATGGTTAGGTGTTGGGTATAATTCAACTGGTTAGGTCTGGATTTATTTTTTATAGGTCATCAGTTTGGGTCTCACAAATTTTAAAATTATTGAAGGCTTACATCATCATTAATTTCAGGGCTCGTGAGATTAATCAAAATATACATAAGCTGACCCGAACACCTACATTAATCTAAAAAACATTATATAAATAGAACAAGGTCAAGGGTGTGCACAAATGACCACGAAGAGCTGGTTAGGATTTCACATCTTAGTCATAATTTTAGGATCAGCTTGGAGCTGTGTAGTAATTCAAAGAGCCAACTTGGAAAGCACTTCATGCATAGGTAGGCTCTTTTGCCTTCAAAGTTGCCCTATTAGATTCTTCCTTGCAGTAATGTGACTGACCAAACAACGCAAACTCAGCCCATATAACTACCCAAGTCTTTCACCATATGGATCGCATCACTTAGAGTGAGAAAAGGTTAAAGTTCCTTTGTATAGTAGCTATATGGTCTCCTTTCAAGCACTCCCATCTCCAAATGGGAGAAAGTCAATCCCAGAGCTTGATGATTCATCAAAGAAGAGAAAGTGGGAAGAGTCGCAAACTGAAGGGATTCTCGAGAAAAGATCAAAACCAGAGAGCACAAAATCGTTCTTTGAAGAAATCGAGCTGCACCGCGAGACTCCATTACCTTTGGAGTGGCAAAGATGCCTCGATATTCAGGTATTATTACATATCGTATGATTTGTTTGTATCATAATCATACATGTGTGTGTATACCAATATAATAACTCTAGCTAGCAAATATCAAATTAAATTAGACTCTTGATCTTTTTATCTGGTTTTTGCATGCAGTCAGGGCAGATACACTTCTATAATACAAGGACCCATAAGAGAACATCAAGAGATCCAAGGAAAACCCCCGAGCCACCAAGTCCTGATCATCATATGAGCTTAGACCTTGAGCTAAACCTACCATATGATCAATCACAAAGGAAAAGGTTTGCAAACGACCATATTACAAAGCAGAATTCCGGTGGCTCCATCCGAGGTTTTGGTGATTTGTTCAAGGATTCTAGCAGAGATAAGGAGAGTTCAGGAGGACTAACACGGCGTCCCTCATGGTTAGCGTCTGAAAGGGATCAGGAAGAAATGGTAGCGACAGTGTGCACAAGGTGCCACATGTTGGTGATGCTTTGCAGGTCCTCTCCTGCCTGCCCTAACTGCAAATTCCTGCATCCACCAGACCAAAGCTCTCCTAAACTATTCAAGTAAAGGCTTACCCACTTATGTAGTGATGAGGTCGACAAAGATCAAAGCCAAGTTTCAAGTTTTAGGGTGCTATCTATCCGGGAAAACAATCGATGGAGTTCATTAATTCCCTTCATCATCATGGAATTGAAGGCTAAGAAATGACTGTTGAGAGAGAGTATGAGTACGTGGGGGACTAATTAACTTGTATGGTACACAAATTTATGAGAATATAAAAATTAACTCAAGGGACCCAATATTTATAATGATTCATGGTGGTGGTGGTGGTAGAGAAAATTTGGTTAATACTATATATATATATATTTGCGTGGCGTACTTTGGATTTTCCTTTTATACCTGCTAAACATTATTTCTTGGTTTTATTATGGGTAGAATATAATTCAATGTTTTTAATTAAAGAGTTCCATAATTAAGAACTGCTTCCATAATGTTTCTCTTTTCTTGCTCGGAACTCGGATAGGTCACCATTTCTCTACCATTCAACTTGATGGTGCGCGCACATACACACGTGTATCTTTCTTTCCCTGTGCTATCGGTACTGCATTTTGAACCATTATATGTACACAGCTTTTATCACAGTCTCATGCAGATTCGAGCCAAGAAACTCTCAAATATCAATCCAATATGACGACAAAAAAATCCTCGTAAAGACACACACACGCAGAGACCCCCGAGTATTTGCTTTAGCATCTGGTCTCCAATAACCCCGACATTTCGATCCGATCCAAATATCTAACATTATGATCCCAAATTAATATTATATAATGGATCAACCTAGCTGGTGCTGATTGGCAGAAATTAGAATAACAAATTCGCATGCATGGTACAGCGAGACATTTTATCCATCGGGCGAGGCTGAGAAATGTTGATGCGTACTTGGTCAAGTAGCAACTCAGAAGATTAGAACCATGAATCTGATGCACGGGACATGCATGGTTGCAGGATATCACCCGTGATTGGCTTATGATCTCAACTCGCAGGTGCTGGAACTTAGAAGAACCACTATAAAACTCTCATTTCTCTAGAAACCACGCTTGTTCAACAGAGGGAAAAAAAATTACAAGGGACCATTTTACAAAACCCCCCAAATTAGTGGTTTTGAGTACTTGACTCACTATTCAAGCATGTTCGATTGACTGGGAAAAGGCTTGATTGTAGAGCAAAATTCAGCTTCATCGTAACTCAAATCCCATATTTTACTTGATTGTGCCAGATGTGACTAACAGAAGAAAATACTACAATATTGGTTCCCATGTCCAGTGAAACAACAAAGAGGACAGATATTTCGACAATGTATTGAAACTGCTGTGGTTGTGATAGGACTGCACACTATGAGAAAGTAAAATGCCTAAATGTAATTCTGCAAAATTCTATAGAGATGTATCAGCCTATTATGCATGTCGTTGCTTGTGCTGTGGATTTGAAGGAAGTGGCAATGGATACAATTTCCAGGCAGGTGATGGTTAATTTCCAGATGGTTTCGGTCTAAACTTGCCATGAGGGAATTGTTGGAAAAGAATAATAGAGTGGGTAACTAATTTACAAAAACAAAGCTAAAAAACAAGAAGAAAAATGAGAGAAATGATATTTTTATTAAAAGTTATTTCAAAAGATATACTTTTATAGTCCTTTTCTATATCTCTCTATGCTTGTGTTCTATTTCTAATTACAAGTTTATTTATAGTTCTCTAAGTCCTAAATAGTTAAGAAATTATACTTTTAGGAAATCTTAATCTTATAAAGAATCTATAATATTCTAATTAAACAATAAATCTAATAAACTAGTCTTTTACAAATTCTTTTTCATCAAGGATTCCTACATTAACTAGGATTCATCGTTTAGCTAATATTAAAACTTTTACAAACTCTAAATCCTATTAGCCTAAATCCTAGTTAATATTGAACTTCAACACTCCACCTCAATATCAACTGTCATCATTCTTTCATCTTTTTTTTTCTCTTCACGATATCCTACCTTAATAGCATTAATGTTATTTGTATTCCATCATTACCAAAAATTAACAAAGATAGTTTCACCAATGCACTCAACATTAATTTTATTTTTCCAAACCATGTTTATGTTTCTAAACCTTCAACCACATTCATGACTTTTCCAAATAATATGAACTTTTGGGCTTGTAAGTCTTTAATTGATTATAGCTTACCTTTAATGTTATCGATTAAAGCAAAAAATTTATTGTAATTAATTCCTTGCTTTTCCCTATAGCTTTTTCCTCCAATCTCGCCTAGTACCTCTCTTCTTCTCTTTTGACATTCTTCTTTTCTTTATAGATCCACTTAACACCTGTTGGCTTCTTTTCTTTTGGTCTAGGAACTAATTTCCATGTGTTATTTTTCTCAATTGATTCAATCTCCTCATCCATAGCAATTCTCCACTTTTCATCATTTGTTGCTTATTCAAACACTATAGGATATGTAGCAAGGTAACAATAAAGTGTTACATCATTATCAATAGGATTAGCTATCTCATATAAGTCATTAAGGCTCCTCATCTTTCTTGGTGGACTTGGTGGAGTGCCATTACTTGAGCTTTCATTAGAAGAAGAAGAAGAAGTTAAGCTCATTGGTGTTTGTGGAGGTGTGACTATAAGTTCTTGATGATCTCCATATATTTCCTTCTCTTCATTAAGAATCAGTAAGAAGTCATATTGCTCACCATCATTTACCTTCCAATCTCATGCTCCTTCTTCTTTGAACTCAACATTTTTATTAATCACCATATTTCCTTCATTAGGGTTGTAAAGCTTATATCCTTTAGACTTCTAGTCATAGCCCACAAAGATCATCATTTTGCTTTTGTCATCTAGCTTGATCCTTACTTGATCATCTACATGCATATAACCAATGCTTCTAAAAAATTTCAAGTGAGAGACACTTGGTTTTCTTTTACTTCATGCTTCTTGTGGAATCATGACATTCAAGCTTTTAGTATGACATCTATTTGACAAGTAGATAGCACAATCTACAACTTCAGCCCAAAATTTTTTAGGCATCTTCTTGGTTTTGAGCATACTTTTTGCCATGTTGAGAGTGCTTTTATTCTTTCTCTCCACCACGTCATTTTGTTGTGGGGATCTAGACACCGTTAAGAGTCTCTTTATACCATGATCTTCCTAAAACTTATTAAAATCATTAAAACAAAATTCACCCCCATATCCGTCCTTAGTAATTTTATAGAATAACCACTTTTTTTCAATCGATGCCTTAAACTTCTTAAAACAACTAAACACATTAAACTTTTATTTTAAGAAGTATACCCAAGTCTTTCTACTATAATATCAATAAAAAAGATAAAATATAATTTTTACCAAACAAACATGGTTTGAAAAGACCACAAACATCGGCATGTATTTCTTGTAGGGGTTGATTTGCTCTTGATGTAGACTTATTTGGAAAACTCTTGTGAAATCACTTGCCCACTAAGTATCTTTCACACAACTGATTTTGATGTATAATGAATGGTAGACCCTTCAACATTTCTTTTTGTGCCATTATCTTCAAGATATCAAAGTTTACATGCCTAAGTCTCATATATCAAAACCAAGTTTCATCTTCCACACATGCATTTAGGCACATCCATCTTTATGTTTAGTAAGAACATTCTACTCTTTGTCATGGCTATCTTTGCAATCATATCTCCTTTAGTGTCAAGTAATGTCAAAGTCACGATCTCTTATCTTAATCTCATACTCCTTCTCCAACAATTGTCTTAAGCTCAATATGTTGCTTTTCATTGTTGGTATATAATAAACATCACCAATAAATTGATGACTTTCATCTTTCAATTTAATCAAAATCATACATTTTCCTTTGATGGCAACCTTTGAATGATCTGCAAAGGTGACATTACCTCTAATTGGTTCACCAAGTTTCATGAACTTGTCTTTGTCCCCACACATATGGTTATTGGCTCCATTATCTAGGTACCACATGTTCTTTTTATCTTGCACTCTTTCAATATGCACTAGTAGTAGAGTGACTTCCTTCTCCTCTTCTATCATAAGATTTGCATTCTTCTCAATCTACTTAGTTGAACTCCAGCAATCCATAGCATAATAACCTTTCTTTTGACAATTATAGTATTTAACTTTTGATTTGTCAAACCTGCTATCAAATCTAGATGTCAAATTACTACTGTTAGTTGAATCGGTCAATTGGTTCCCTTCATTTGATTGACCGTTTGATCTATTAAGGCTGTCTCGGTGTCCTCTTCCTCCTTGGAAATATCCAGAAACATCTTGCTTTGAAAAAAGTGCTTATGCATCCATATCCTCTTAAATCTCATTAACTCTTTCCTCATGGGCTTGTAATTTTCCTATAAGACCTTGTATTGAAAGAAAATCCATGTTTTATGACTCTTCTATTATGACCACCATATAATGGAACTTCTTTTGCAGTGAGCATAGGATTTTCTATACCATATGTGTCTCTTTTATCTTCTCCTCATATCTCTTTATTTGATTGTATATGGTCAATACTCTTGCAAAGTATTCTAAAATATTCTCTAATCAAGCATATGTAACTTTTCAAAGTCACCACGTAGTTTTTGTAGATGTATTTTTTTGACATTGTCAGCTTCTTGATTTGACTCTTGCAAAACTTTTCATGCTTGCTTGGCGGTGGTTACGGTGGCCACTATCTCAAAAGTGGCATTATCCAGACATTGGTGGATGATTGCTAGTACTAGTTGATCCTTCTTAGATGCCTTTTGCATTGCCTCTTTTTGGTTGAAGTCAACGTTGCTTCATATGTAGGCTCCTCAAAGCCTTTTTCAATTATTTCTCATACATCTTAGGAACCTAGCCAAGCTTTTACTCGAATACACCAAGTTTGATAATTGTCCTTTATCAATCTAGGACATTGAAGTGAAAAGTTTGAATTAACCATGTTAAATAATCAAACCTAAATTCTGATACCACTTATTGGAAAAGAAGAATAGGGTGTGGTAGCTAATTTATAAGAATTGTCACACCCGACATCGCGGCGGCCCACAAAATAAATAAAATCAATTCTTGTGGAAAAAGAACTGGTTTCTGGCACCATGTTCTTTTATGGGAAAATGTCTTGTTTGGGGAGTCGCCACCTAGTATTATGGTCACTAGGAACCCTAACTGGTCAACAGAGATTCTATGGTTCGGGACTGGTTACGTAAAAGGGAAGATATTATCACCCCTTAAACGTTCTGCCTAAGGCAAACTGCATTGCTATTTTTTTTGTCTTAAAATGCTAAAAATTTTTATTGGTTTACATTCCGATGATTTATTCACAATATTCCTGACTCTGGCGTCAGTGAATATTTGACTACGGCTAATTCCAACTCTGGCGTTGGTAACTATATCGTAGCTATAAAAATGAATTTAGATTAATATATTTTTTTCATTCCTGACTTTAACGCTAGTGAATAAACAAATAAATTAAATTTATTTTATTACGAATCCATATATTTCCTCTATTTTTTATGTAAATGAAAGAAAATACATAAATAAATAAATAAATAAATAAATAAATAAAATAAATAAAATTAAATCAGCGTTTTTTTATTATTCGACTCAAGCGTCGTTGAATAAATAAATCAATTTATTTTTTATACATACACCTATATATATATATGTTTTTTTTTGATAAATAAAATACAATATAATGAATAAGAATAATATAAATTTAAACCAGTATCTTACTCCCGACTCTGGCGTCGGTGAATAATCCAGTAAATTTATATTATTTTTATTCATGCTTAAACATATTTTCTATTTTTTTTATTTTTTTTAATTATTTTTTGAGTGGGCCCGGCAAACCTTATATGGGCGGGCTAAGCCCAACCGGCCGACCAATCACCGGCTCAAGCCGTTGACCGGCTGGCCTCAAAGACGCATGAACTAGCTTCATGCGTGCAGCACGTAATGCCAAGGTAATTAATTACCTTGGCACAGTGCCTAGTGCACTGAACAAAACAAGACGGAAAAAAACGAAGAAAAACAGAGGAAGCTTACCTTGTTGCGGTTTGCTTCGCCAGAGTGCTAGCGTGTCGGGCGGCGATCGGTGATGGCGTTCGTCACTAATAAACCAGAATCTCTCCTTCAAACTCTGCCTTTCGCCTTCCGTTTCCCCGCCGCCGTCTGAAGAATTGTCCCCGTGCTCTGTTTTTCAAGTTCTCCCAACTATCTCTCGGTTCGTTTTTGTTTTGGCAACTTTAGACCAATGTTGGTGAGGGGAGGCTCGTTCTCGGTATGGGGTTTCAACAAATACTCAAAAATGCAGCCGGTGTCTTTGTGTTTCGTGTTTCTTTATTCTCTCCCTCCTCTGTTTTTTATCACTCTCCGCCAACCCCCTCCTCTTCGGTGCTGCCCGGTTTATATAGGACATTGGCGGGTTGATAACGGGCGGTAGGCCAACGGTTGGCCACCATTAAGGCGTCCAACAGACGAGGATTCACTGCTGCAACGTCCCTCCCTCCATTCATTGCAGAAACGGTTACTGTCTTGAAGGAGAAGAAGATGAACAACGCCACTTTCAAAACGACGTCGTTTGGAGATAAAAAAGTGGCCCTTTTGCATTTCGACCCCTGCAGTTCCAACGTCTTGTAATTAAGTCCCTGGTTTAAACTGTAATTGGCCCCTGCATTTTCGCGCCTTTTTCAATGTAGTCCTTGGATTTTAATTTCGCAATTTAGACCCCCAATTAACCCCAAACTTTGCTATTTCTTCAATTAAGTCCCTGATTTCAGTAATTTAATTAAATTCAAAGTCCAATTAAGTCTAAAACTTATTGATTCTCTAATTAAGCCCCTGATTGGATTAATTAAATTAATTCCAAGCTTAATTAAGTCCCAAAACTTATCAATTCTCCAATTAAACCCTGGATTGGATGAATTAAATTAATTCCAAGCTTAATTAAGTCTCAAAACTTATCAATTCTCCAATTAAACCCTGGATTGGATGAATTAAATTAATTCCAAGCTTAATTAAGTCTCAAAACTTATCAATTCTCCAATTAAACCCTTGATTGGACGAATTAAATTAATTTCAAGCTCAACTAAGTCTCAAAACTTATCAATTCTCCAATTAAACCTTGATTGGATTAATTAAATTAATTTCAAGCTTAATTAGATTAATTTCAAAGTTTAATTAAACCTCAAAATTTCCAATCATGTTGCCTTTAACCCAAATTTTAATTCATTCTTCATTTATTTCATTTTACTTGTTTTTCCATCATTATTATTATTATTTTTCATCATCATTTATTTTATTTTTTCAGTAAAATAATAATAATAATATTGATTGAAATAAAAATGGTAAAAAATTGGGTTATGACCAGTTCCCCCTCTTTATAATATTTACTATGCAAAGATATTGGAAAATTTCATTTTCTTTTAGCTTTGTGTAGTAAATTTATAAAGAAAAGTAGATCTAGAAAGAATATCTTCTCTTTTTTTTTTTTTTTTGAAAACCTTGAAAACCGTAGATTGACGCACGACCTTTGCAGAGAGATGTAGAAATCAATAAACAAGACGATCCACCCCCCTTTTTTTTGTTTGTTGTTTTTTTTTTGTTTGTTTTTTTTTGTTTTTTTGTTTTTTTGTTTTTTTTGAAGTGGTCTCATTGTGATGGGTGACCTACCCAAGTAAAAACGAAAGCGAAGGCTCAGAGGCGCGCTCGAAGGGAGAAAGCGAGGGCTCAAAGGCGCACTCGAAGGGAAGCGAGGGCTCAAAGGCGCACTCAAAGGGAAGCGAGGGCTCAAAGGCGCGCTCGAAGGGAGAAAGCGAGGGCTCAAAGGCGCACTCGAAGGGAAGCGAGGGCTCAAAGGCGCGCTCGAAGGGAGAAAGCGAGGGCTCAAAGGCGCTCAAGGAGGAAGCGAGGGCTCAAAGGCGCACTCGAAGAGAAAGGCAAGTGCTCAAAGGCACTCGAAGAGGAAAGCGAGTGCTCAAAGGTACTCGAGGAAGGAAGCGAGGGCTCAAAGGCGCTCTCGAAGAGAAAAGCAAGTGCTCAAAGGCACTCCGCGAGGAAAGCGAGTGCTCAAAGGTACTCGAGGAGGGAAGCGAGGGCTCAAAGGCGCTCTCAAAGAGAAAAGCAAGTGCTCAAAGGCACTCCACGAGGAAAGCGAAGACTCAAAGGCGCCCTAAAAATGATGATCAAAGGCTCGAGGGTGCATTTGAAGGGAGGTAAGGCTCGAAGGTGTTCTCGAAAAGGGAGGTAGGGCTAAGAAACGCAATACCTTGGATGGTCAAGGGCTCGAAGGCGCACTTGAAAGAAGATAAAGACTTGAAAGCGCCCTAAAAATGATAATCAAAGGCTCGAAGGCGCATTTTAAGGTGATGGAAAAAACATAGAGATTTTTCAGATGGCCTAATTCTTGTGGGCGGCCTGCCCAGGTTGAAAAATTCTCAAAAGTGAAAATTTTTCAAAAGCAATTTCAATCCTGGCCATTTCAAGTTGGCCTTCCACTTGATGGATTCCGTTGGAATTTTCTGTAATGAAATTTGCACAACTCATTGTTTAATGTCTCAAAGATGATATGCATGCATCTTTACCTGTTTTGAAATATAGGCCCCCATTTCTTCTTAGTCTTCTTGTTGCTTGACTGATAAGGACTTACTATCTTTGATTTGAGTCATCTTTGTCACTTGGCTTCTAGCCTACTCGAATTGGCCCATGTAAGTCTATTTCCAGATTTGTTTGCACAACTTAGCCTTTTAGTTTGCCCATCACGACCCACTTGCTTGCTAAAAATCTTTTGACTCGTTAAGCAATTTGAGAGTACCACTCATTACTCCTCGTCTTACTGGTAAAAACATTCGGTGTCACTTGCTGAAAGGATCAAGCTGTCTTTTGTAAACCAAGATGCCCCCTTGTCTGGTTGAAGGAAATTACCATCTCATTTTCTAGAAATTTTTTTTCTAAACATAATATTGCCCCCTTGTACTGGTCATTGCCCCCAAGTGTGCTTTGCCAGCGAGTTTAGACAAATAATGGTTTTAAAAGACCATTCTTTTTTTTTTTCATTTTGGTGAAGGAATATGGGTCGAGAATAAAGCTTGAAATCTTGATCTTGCATTTTGAAAACAAAAATTGTTTCGATGTGAGCCTAAAACAAATTGCTTTTGAAATCTTGCAACTCCTTGGTTATTTTCTTTCTTGGAAAAGAGATTATTTGCTCTTGTGTTTGGTAATGAGGTCTTCAGTGAAAATACGTCATGAGATGACCTTTTGTTTCAAAGTGAAAGTCTCGAGAAAAAGCTCGAGGTTTTGTATGAGAAAAACTTGTCTCTTTTTGAACATGTGTTTTTATCAGTATGAATAATAATGACTAGTTTATTCTTGATGTCATGAATCTCATGAAAAAGTATTCTTTGCATTTTGAGAGCATTGTTTATTGTTCTAGGTTGCTTGCTTGCTTGATTAGAAAGGACTTCTACAGGCACGTAACGTGGGCCGTGGTTTTTGGCTATGAAAGAAAAAGACTCATAAGGCTCAAAGAGTGTTTCAGGGTTTCAAAGACTGAAGATCACTATCAATAGTTTGACTCTTGATGTCATTCATATTTTCTTTTGCCGCTCTTCTTTGATTTGCCCTTTTTTTTTTATAGCTTTGCTAGAGCATACTCCCTTTATCTTGGTTATCACTTTTTCTTGTGATTTGGGTATGTCCATTAGCATTTGAGTTTCTTGGGCTCTTTATGCCTTTTTTGGCTTTCTCACGGCTTTTCTCATTGAACTTTTCTCTTGCCCCCCAGTGTGGGGTGTGATCCTAATCGGGATTTGTTTTCATGAAAGAAAAATTACTCAGGCTCAAAAAGGGATCGCAAAGGATGTACTTATTTCAGAAAGTGAAAGGAATAACAAAGATGGCCTTTCCTCATTTCAAGCGCAAGCAATTATGATCAATAAACTTTGACCTCGTCAAGTGTGATGGTTTGATCTTTGCAAAGATGCATTTCATGGGTCATGAGCAACGAGTTTACTACATACCATTATTCATACATTTAAAAACACATGATTCAAGAGTCATGAGGTAAAGGTGTTTATTCAATTCTTTTTTCTTTTCTTCTTTTTCACACTTTTTGTTTATAATTTAGTCACCTCAATGATGGAGTTGCTTGATTCACTTGTCATTTTACAAGTAGAATGTGAAAAATATATGTTTTTGGATAAACATCAAATTATTTTCGGAATCAAAATGCAAGATCAAGTTTTTTTTTTAAACTCCAATAGGGAAATGGATTTTGGTAAAAGAGATCAATTAAGTCTATGAGATCATGCGAGATTGTAATGGTATATATTTTTGGTTTTTTTCTTTTGGGTTTTTTTTGGTTTTTTTCTATTTTTTTTTTTTTTTGCAGGCACCTTTTTATGAAAAATATGCAAAGAGAAATCATTGGCCCAATCTTATTTATTGATTTGATAAAGACTTATACATCATGGATAATATTTCTTTACAGAATCGGAGTTTACAGGCCTAACTATGTCCTCCCCATCCATTCTTGTTAGCATCAAAGCCCCTCCCGAAAATGCCTTCTTCACTATATAGGGTCCTTCATAATTGGGTGCCCATTTACTGCGATCTTCTCCTGGTAGTGACAGAATTTTCCTCAATACTAAATCTCCTTCTTTGAACTCTCTTGGCAGAACTTTTCGGTCATATGCCTTGGCCATCCTTCTTTGATACAATTGGTGGTGACAAATTGCTGCTAACCTTCTCTCGCTGATCATATTTAGCTGCTCATATCGTATCTTGACCCACTCAGTCTCCTCGAGTCCAGATTCCATGAGAACTCTTAAAGATGGAATTTCTACTTCCAATGGTACCACTGCCTCCATTCCATATACTAAAGAGTATGGTGTAGCCCCGGTCGAGGTCCTTACTGCTATTCGATACGCATGGAGAGCATAAGGAAGCCAGTCATGCCAATCTTTGTAAGTAATCACCATTTTCTGAACAATCTTCTTTATATTTTTATTAGCAGCTTCAACGGCGCCGTTCATCTTAGGCCTGTAAGGGGATGAGTTGGAATGCTTGATCTTCCACTTTGTACATAGCTCTGCTATCATCTTTCCATTGAAGTTTTGAGCATTATCAGTCACCACTCTCTCGGGTACACCGTATCTATAGATTAGATCCTTCTCAATGAACCGTTTGACCACTTTCTGAGTCACATGGGCATATGAGCAAGCTTCTACCCACTTGGTAAAGTAATCAATCGCTACAAGGATAAAACGATGTCCGTTACTGGCTTTTGGATTAATAGGCCCGATCACATCTATTCCCCACATTGCAAAGGGCCAAGGAGACACCATGTTAAATAGGGGTGCAGGAGGCGCATTGATTTTGTCGCTATACACTTGGCATTTGTGACACCTTCGGACAAAATTTATGCAATCTTTCTCCATGGTCAACCAAAAGTAACCTGCTCTTTGCAATTGCCTAGCCATCATGTGTCCGTTTGTGTGGGTAGCACAAATTCCACCATGCACTTCTTGTAGGGCCTTGTTGGCTTCCAGATCACTCGGACATCTCAAAGCAAAGTCCCATCAAATGACATTTTATACAAAACATCTACATCTATGTAGTATTCAATCGACATACTTCTCAAGGTCCTTTTATCTATCTTGAGGCTCCCGGACGGGTACTCTTGATGCTGGATAAATCTTTTTATATCCGTGTACCATGGGTCATTGTCCGTTTCTTCTTCTATTAAACAACAATGAGAGGGAGAATTTCTGATCTCGATGCTTACAGGTTGGATTTTTGCATCACACTCAATTATAGCCATAGAAGCTAAGGTAGCTAACGCATCGGCAAAACTGATTTTTATCTCTCCCCAAATGAGTAAATTCTATCTCATCAAAGCCTTCAGCTAATTTGGAGAGGTATTCCTGGTATGGTCTCAACTTTTCATCCCTTATCTGCCATTCACCTTTTACTTGACAGATTATTAGCATTGAGTCTCCATATACTTCTA
Source organism: Populus deltoides (assembly GCA_015852605.2). Classification (NCBI taxonomy): domain Eukaryota; kingdom Viridiplantae; phylum Streptophyta; class Magnoliopsida; order Malpighiales; family Salicaceae; genus Populus; species Populus deltoides. Next base: position 16,310,344 of record CM027574.2, on the reverse strand, counting down.
ATTTCCCTACCTTCATCTCTAATGCAGCTTCCAATCCATGGATGCAAGCTTCATACTCAGCTGTGTTGTTTGTACAACTAAAGTGCGCTTTCCTGAAATAGGATATTGCTTTCCTTCTGGGGAAATTATCACAGCACCTGCCCCGTTGCCCGATACATTTACTGCACCGTCAAAATACATGGCCCACCAACCACTCTTCTCTTCTTTTTCCGTTACTAGCACATCTTCATCAGGAAAGTCAAAGTTCAAAGGCTCATAATCTTTAATAGCATTATCGGCTAAATGATCAGCAATTGCGCTTCCTTTTACTGACTTTCTTGTCATGTAGATGATGTCATACTCGGCCCAAAGAAAGACTTGCCATCTGGCTATTCTACTTGACATGTATGGCTTTTCAAAGATATACTTTAGTGGGTCCATACTTGAGATCAACCAGGTGGTGTAGTATAACATATATTGCCGCAACCTCTTCGCACTCCAAACCAGACTGCAACATAACTTCTCTACCATACTGTAACGGGATTCACACTCGGTGAATTTCTTACTCAAATAGTAGATGGCTTGCTCCTTTCTTCCTGATTCATCCTGTTGCCCCAATACACAACCCATAGCTGATTCGGTCACAGTTAAATACAGGATGAGTGGCCTTCCGTACACGGGTGGTACCAACAATGGAGGTTTTTGTAAGTACTGCTTGATCTTATCGAAAGCTTTTTGGCAATTTTCATCCCATGTTCCAGGATTCTTCTTTCGGAGTAATCGAAAAATCGGTTCACATGTGACTGTAAGTTGTGAGATAAACCGGGCAATATAGTTCAAACGCCCCAAAAAGCCTCGAACTTCTCTTTCGGTCTTTGGAGCGGGCATGTCTTGTATGGCTTTTACTTTGTCGGGGTCCACTTCTATGCCTTTATTGCTCACCACAAATCCTAATAATTTGCCTGATTTTACCCCGAATGTACACTTTGCAGGATTCAACTTCAACTGATATTTTCTCAACCTCTCAAACAATTTCCTCAGAGCTGGGATATGGCTTTCTTCATCTTTGGACTTTGCGATCATGTCATCCACGTAGACCTCAATTTCCTTGTGCATCATATCATGAAAAAGTGCTACCATTGCCCTTTGGTATGTCGCCCCAGCATTTTTCAATCCAAATGGCATTACCTTATAACAGTAAGTTCCCCATGGGGTGATAAATGTCGTCTTTCTCTTATCTGCTTCGGCCATTTTGATCTGATTATAACCGGAGAAACCATCCATGAAAGAGTAAGTGGAACTCTTAGCAGCGTTGTCTACCAACACGTCTATATGAGGTAACGGGAAGTCATCCTTTAGGCTTGATCTATTCAAATCCCGAAAATCCACGCATACCCTGATTTTATTGTCCTTCTTGGGAACCGCCACAATGTTAGACACCCATTCAGAATATTCTACTACTTCCAAGAAACCTGCATCCCACTGTCTTGTTATCTCTTCTTTTACTTTGAGCAATACATCAGGTCTTGTCCTTCTTAGCTTCTGTTTGACTGATCGGCAACCTTCAATCAAAGGTAACCTATGCACTACTATTTCAGTATCCAAACCAGGCATGTCAGCGTATGACCAGGCAAAAATATCCACATACTCTCGTAAAAGGGCGACCAACTCACTCCTCATATCTGTAGTGATCAACATCCCTATTTTTAACTCCTTTTTGTCATGCTCGGTATTTACATTTATTAATTCTAATTCCTCTCTTGCAGGCTCCCATGCATGTTCGGATTGTTTTACAAGCTTCTGGAACTCCTCAATGTCATCTTCACCATCTTCTTCTTCATCCATTAAAGTTATAGTTTTATCAAAATTAGGCCAATTATTCTCGATGCAATGGTTTTGTAAGTTTATCGTTCTCCCGCTTTCAGATTCCCTGAAAGCGGAAAGTGCCTTTGTTATGAGTGCATAATGGAAAAGGTGAAACTAGAAAGCATGATGAAGGGAAAAGCAAAGCATGATCTCATTAAAACTTGAAATGATAGAAGGGCTCAAAACAAAATCTTGTTGCCAATATCTTGAGCCACGATTATTGGCAACGCAAATTTATTCAAACAAAATGCAGCAAACACAAAAAGGCAGACAAGCAACAAATGTTTACTTTTTAAAGATAATTGGGACTTTTTGAATTTCCCAATTGTTCAACTCTTCCCCTTCAGCTAATCTTGTCACAAAATCAGGTAGACCATCCTCTAGAGCACTCACAGTCAGTTGGGGTAGTTCTTTATAGGGGCTCTCTTCGTCTTCAAAACCCCCTTGGTGTTCTTGTTTGTTGATCTCTTCCAGATAGTGGATGGTAGCACCGCTAAATTCTTTGCTCATCCTCTCAATTTCCCCCCCAATATTGATCACTTGTGCAGGTCGTGGGAACATTATGTGGATTGGAGGGATCTGAATTCGACCTTCATTAGGCTCCCTTCCTTCGATTCGAGCCATTCTCCTTTCTCTTTTAAACTCAGCCGCTCTCTTGAAATCTTCCTTTCTAGGTTTAAAACCTAAACCGAACCTCTGATTGGCGCATTTCATCTTTATTACGTTGATCCTCTCCAGCATTCCTGTGATAGGGTCATACCGGAATGGAAGTCCGTGTTTCAGGAAATATTTAGCAGCCATCCTTGCAGCCTCAGAAACCTCTGGTTTTCTCCGCACTGTATTCTCAGGTACCCATTCAGCATTTACTACCTCAAATGCATGTAGGTTTCCGTCCTTACTCTCTTCAGCCTCTATATAAGGAATCGACACGTTTCTCACCATAGCTAAAGCCTCTTCAGCCCTTACTGTCACCAAGTTCCCATTGATGATGAACTTAACCCGTTGGTGTAATGAGGATGCAACGGCTCGTGCTGCGTGGATCCAAGGTCTTCTCAATAACATGCTGTACGTGGGATGAATATCCATCACTTGTAAAGTTACTTGGAAAGGTTGGGGGCCAATTACAAGCTCAACATCAATATTTCCCATAATCGGCCTTGGCGAACCATCATATGCTCTAGCTGTCATGGTACTTGGCTTCATATGGGAGACGTCAACTGGCATCTTATCAAGCACATGCCTTGGCAACACATTCAAGGCGGAACCATTGTCTATCAGCACCTTGGCGATCACACAATCCTTACATTTCACAGTGATATATAACGGCTTATTATGACCAGTTCCTTCATGATCTAGTTCATCATCTGTGAAGTAGAGATAGTTAGTGGCTTGAATCCTTCCCACCAAATGTTCTATAGAATCCTGTGTGATATCTTGAGGAACATATGCTTCGTTAAGGACCTTCTGAAGAGTGTTTCTATGCAACTCCCGAACTCAAAACTAATGATAATAGAGATTACGGCGGGGGTCTTTTTCAACCCGGTCCACCACACGTATTCACTGTGCTTCATTAGCTTCAAAAACTTCGTTAGCCTCCTCATCGCTCCATTGGTTTGTTGACCTCATCAGTCTTGGCCAACTCCACCACATTCTTTCCTTTTGCTCTCCGTTGGTCTTCTAGCTCTTCAGGCGTGTAACATCTTCCACTTCGGGTTAACCCCCCAACTTCAGCATGAAAAGTAGGAGCTGGTCTCATGGTATGGAAAGAATAACCATAATTATGAGGTATGGCATTATAATTTCCACTAACCGTGCTTGTAGGTCTAGCCAAAATCATTCTTGGGGGTCCTCTCTCCGTTGGTTGATATCTACAAACTTCAACTTTCTTGTCGAAACAAGTCATGGTTCCTACTAGGTTTTCCTCAGGCATCCCTATCCGCAACATTCCCAATGTCATCATGTCTTCTACCTTCACCCGAAACTCTTCACAAGAGTTTACATGGTGTCCCATATGCTGGTGATACTCACAATATTCACCCTTGTGCTCTGCGGCTTGCTTTTTTATGGGTGTTTGGAGGTACCGGTTTGCTCCAACATTTTGTACAATCTCTCCATTGACAACTTTAAGACATTAGTACCCCTCTCTTCTTCTTCCAAAGCATTCACCCCTCCACTTCCAGAAGCATGGTGCGGTAACGGGTTAGATTTTACGTTTGGAAAATCATCAAAGGAAATCCAACCTGCCTTGATGAGTTGGAGGATTCTCCTTTTGAAAGCCAAACAACCATCAATATTATGGCCGGTGATACCGGCATGGTACTCGCATTTCTGGTCTGGCCGGTACCATTGAGGAAAAGGTGGTTGCAAGGGTGTTAAAGGAACAGGTGTTACTTGGCCAATGCTGAGCAATCTTTGATACATCTCACTAAGAGGTATGGGAAGTGGGGGCAGTTCTTCTTGGTTTGCGGGGGAAGTTTCTGCGTGGGTGAAATGTGTTGCTTTGGTGGTACGGGATATTTTGGGTATTGGTTTGGTTTCTTTGATAAGGCGAAGAGAAATTTATATTGGAGGTGGGAGGAATGGTCATGGGTGGCCTGAAATTGTGCTTTCTTCCCTTACCTTCACCTTCAACGTTGTGGATGTCAGCCTCCTTTCTGCGTCCAACAAAACCCCTTTTTTCACTTGGGTCTGTGATCCTACCCATCCGAATGGCTTGTTCAATTCGTTCAGCTATAACAACCAAATCAAAGAAGCTTTGTGCAGCACTTCCCACCAAATACTCAAAGTATGGCGCTTTAAAAGTATTGGAGAACAAACCTATCATTTCCTTCTCCAATAGGGGCGGATTAACTTGTGCCGCCGTTTCGCGCCACCTTTGTGCATACTCCCTTACAGATTCCTTATGACCTTTCTCCAACGAATGCAAGCTTGATCTATCAGGGGCTATGTCCATATTGAATTTATATTGCCTAATAAAGGCATCAACTAGGTCTTTCCATCCCTTTACCTTGGTGTTGTCCAAACTCATGTACCAAGTGAGAGCGACATCGCTCAAACTATCCTGGAAGAAGTGGATCAACAACTTCTCATCTTGTACCACTTCAGCCATCTTATTGCAGTACGACTTAAGATGTGTTATTGGACATTGAGTTCCAGTGTATTTGATGAATTCTGGCACCCTAAATTTCTTAGGAATGACTACGTTAGGTACTAAACACATCTCGACGGCTTTCACTGGGTCATACAAATGATTTCCCTCAACTGCCCTCACCCTCTCCTCTAGGGCAGCCCACTTCTCCAAACCTTCAGCTCCTATCGTTTTGTCTCTAGAAGACCCCTCCAAGGTTAACTCATCAGTATGAGGAATCCTCATCGGATATATAGGCTGAGCTGGGAAATGCGTAGCATATTGAGGCTCATGCAAAGATCCACTTGCCCCCATGTTTGGTAGGTTGAAGAATGTCGGAGGCGTTGGTGGTATCTGAGCGGTAAATACTGGTTGGGAGGATGTCCCTTCTCCTGACTTAGATCTCAGGGCTTGTTCGAGTAAGCTAGTAAGTCTAGCGACATCTTCCTTCAGACCGTTCAACTCCTTCTGATGTTGAGCATCCAATTGAGTTCTTTCCTCATTTTCCATTTTTTTTCGCAACCGTGTGTTATGAGTATGTTTTGATGGGGGACCTATATTTCACCTGCTGTGCAGTATTATGACAATTCATAAGTGTATGTTCAAAAATGCATGAGTGTGAATGCAATATTTTGGGCATGGATTATTTCATGGAAGGGTGACATAACGATCGTTATTCTTTGGATGTGTGGTCGGATCTACATCTGATACTTATTGCGATGCCGAGAGGAGATCTGTTTAACCTTTTACCATCTGAGCTTTCAGCCTTGTATACACACTTTGAATAATAAAGATCTCCGTTTTTTATTTAACCCATAAAAACTTTCATTACAACAAATGATTCATCTTAATCTATTACAGGGGGAAAGGCACTGCCTCTATTAGCTATAGCTTTTAGAAACATATCGGTGTTATTCATGCTCCTTCGATACTTTGCGATGTCCCCTCCAACTTGACGAGCCTCCACTCTTAGCTAGTGAGCCTCGGCCGCAGCTCGGTCAATTTGCTCTTGAAATTCCCTTATTCTTTCAGTATGGATCAGGTTATTTCTGGATAGAGAATTATTAGCAGTATCCAATATTTGAATGTGACTCTCCATCATTTTCTGACTTTCTAGCAATTGCTCGGTCTTCGCTTCTCCCTTTGCCAACCTTGTCCTCAATGCTTTTGCTTCAATTTTAACACTATTGAGTTCAGTTCTCACATTCGGGTGGTTTTGGCTATCTTCTTGGTTTTAACCAACTCCGATTCAACATCATTCAACTGACTCTTGAGTTCTTTTATATCTGTTAAACGTTTGCTTGACACCGCTTGAGTTTTGACGGCCAATTCCTCCCAATACTGTGCCTTCTCCACTTGAAGTGTCTTCTCCTCATTAATGATTTTTAGGGATTCTAAGTCGCTCATTGATTTCATCCGATCTCGGCCCATCGAGTCCCTTTCTTCCTCAGCCAATTTCCTCATAGCTCTTTCTTCGGCTAATTGATGCTCTAATGATAGTCTCAAATCCTCCTTCGTTTTAAGCTCGGCTTGTAATCGTTTTACTTGTTCTCTTAGTTCTTCTTCACAACTCACCCTCTTTCTTCGAGTGCCCACGGATTCTGAAATCTCTACCATGTCGGAGACTCTTCTGTCACGCCATTCAGGATACTTTTCACTAACCGTGGGATTCCTTGATCCATTCTCCTTCTTTATCAGCAATAAAGAATTCCAATCTTGCTTAATGCTTTCTAACATTTCCATGGTAGCCCCTTTATAGACCCCGGTAAATTGAGCTATGTCAATTGTCCTAGGAACACTTTGTATGCCCCCAAGCTGCCTTGCAACTAAAGCAGGTGCGTAACTGACGTATCCCGTTATTCCAATTAATGGTACCCAAGGCTTTTCTCCACAACTCATCAAGCTTGTCATATTCCTCATCCAAGGAGCTCTCCAATTAAAAATGCTTAATGGAAGCCTTTGCAATTTTACCCTCCAATCATCTTCCGAAAAGCTCTCCCACTCTTTTGATACGAACAACTCGAGTGGCTTTTGGTCAAACCACCAGAAATTATTGAATATTGGCATCTCTGTTTCTATATGACTTAACAACCAGATGAATAGTAAAGAGACACAACATCTCATGGAACCTTTACCCGTTTTCTTGCAATGACTAAGAGATAGGAAGGTTTCGAGCCAAAATTGCGCACACGGGTTGATCTTTGTCCTTTCATATTCCACAAACAAATTGGCGACTTCTAAACCGATAATTCCCGTAGTAGAGGGACATAGAACTAAACCAAATATTCCCAAAGCCAATATTCTATGTTTCTCTAATTTAGCACTCGGGTTAGCTTTTTTAGCAACCAACAACTCCTCTAGTCGTTTCCATCTAAGACCCCAGAGTTATCTTTCTCTTTATATGGTATTAGCTGAGGAATCCCTAGCAGTTTAGCAAGCTCATCCATGGTGTCGTCAATTCTCTGGCGGAAGTACACTTTGTAGGCATCTTCGGGGAATTCAGTCAACACACTATACTCTTCAATGGTAGGTGTCATGTCGACATTTCGGAAAGTAAAACGACGGTAATCAGGATCCCAAAAATGTATCATGGCTTTTATAGCTGATGGCAAAACGGCACCTTCAAAAGGTGCAAAATCCTCCCATACTTCATAGCAAATTCAGCTTCATCTATCTGATACTTAGTGAGTGAAAACAATCTGCTAGTGTCGTTTATTATGCACCCGACATCCTTGAGTAGCAGTTGTCCCACCGGTATTTGGTCTAGGGCGGTCTCCCTCGGTCATTTGCAAGGATTCAGATTCGAGTCCATACTCACGGTGGTTACCTCCGAATAATGGTCATTATGTCACCCGAAAGTCCTCAGAATGAAAATGCTTAAATGTTATGCTTATCTTAGTGAAATTATACATGGACCCACCTAAAAAATATGTTCTAACCATTAAATGCATCTGGGTAGTTTGACTATCTAGTCTCAAAGGTCTTTCGTCATGCTCGTTGATCGCCCTCGAAAGGTTGATATGAGGTTTACAAGCGGTGTGAAGATAGAGGCCCCGAAGCAAAATCGGTTTGGCATATCAACCACCATCGAGCAAACAAATCATGCGAGAGTTGGATAGTTTCGCGAGCCTTACCCAGGCTAAAGTCATTGGGGTGCCGGTACTCCTCCACTTATCCTAAAGTTGATACCACACGTATATATATAAAAAAAGGTGTTTGAGTGATGTTCGATTTAACATATATGCATGATAAATATGAATGATTATGCATGCTAAAGCAGTAAAAAGAAAAAAAAAATGCATAATAAATAATAATAAACAATAAATAAATAAATAAAATAAAAACTTGATAAGCTTCTTCTTCCTACCCCTTCCCTTGGTCACTGAATCCTAATCTGACTCCCTGAGGTCACTTGGTCTGGGATCGACAATGGCCTTAGTTATTTATCTTAAACCTGCTACGTCATCGCTGCCCACAAAATAAATAAAATCAATTCTTGTGGAAAAAGAACTGGTTTCTAGCACCATGTTCTTTTATGGAAAAATGTCTTGTTTGGGGAGTCGCCACCTAGTATTATGGTCACTAGGAACCCTAACTGGTCAACAGAGATTCTATGGTTCGGGACTGGTTACGTAAAAGGGAAGATATTATCACCCCTTAAACATTCTGCCTAAGGCAAACTGCATTGCTATTTTTTTTGTCTTAAAATGCTAAAATTTTTTATTGGTTTACATTCTGATGATTTATTCACAATATTCCTGACTCTGGCGTCAGTGAATATTTGACTACAGCTAATTCCAACTCTGGCGTTGGTAGCTATATCGTAGCTATAAAAATGAATTTAGATTAATATATTTTTTTTATTCCTGACTTTAACGCTAGTGAATAAACAAATAAATTAAATTTATTTTATTACGAATCCATATATTTACTCTATTTTTTATGTAAATGAACGAAAATAAATACATCAATAAATAAATAAATAAATAAATAAATAAATAAAATAAAAATTAAATCAGTTTTTTTTTATTCCGACTCGGCGTCATTGAATAAATAAATCAATTTATTTTTTATACATACACCTATATATATATATATATGTTTTTTTTTTGATAAATAAAATACAATATAATGAATAAGAATAATATAAACTTAAACCAGTATCTTACTCCCGACTCGGCGCGGTGAATAATCCAAAGAATTTATATTATTTTTATTCATGCTTAAACATATTTTCTATTTTTTTATTTTTTTTATTTTTTTAATTATTTTTGGGCGGGCCCATTCCGCCTTATATGGGCTAGGCTAAGCCCAGGCCAGCCCGCCATCGGCCCAAGCCGGTGACCAATTGGCCTCAAAGACGCATGAACTAGCTTCATGCGTGCAGCAGCAATGCCAAGGTAATTAATTACCTTGGCACGGTCTAGTGCACCGAACAAAACAGACGGAAAAAACGAAGAAAAACATAGGAAGCTTACCTTGTTGCGGTTTGCTTCGCCGGAGTGCTAGCGTGTCGGGCGGCGATCGGTGATGGCGTTCGTCACTAATAAACCAGAATCTCTCCTTCAAACTCTGCCTTTCTGCCTTCCGTTTCCCCTGCCTTCGTCTGAAGAATTGTCCCCGTGCTCTGTTTTTCAAGTTCTCCCAACTATCTCTCGGTTCGTTTTTGTTTTGGCAACTTTAGACCAATGTTGGTGAGGGGAGGCTCGTTCTCGGTATGGGGTTTCAACAAATACTCAAAAATGCAGCCGGTGTCTTTGTGTTTCGGGTTTCTTTATTCTCTCCCTCCTCTGTTTTTTATCACTCTCCGCCAACCCCCTCCTCTTCGGTGCTGCCCGGTTTATATAGGACATTGGCGGGTTGATAACGGGCGGTAGGCCAACGGTTGGCCACCATTAAGGCGTCCAACGGACGAGGATTCACTGCTGCAACGTCCCTCCCTCCATTACTGCAGAAACGGTTACTGTCTTGAAGGAGAAGAAGATGAACAACGCCACTTTCAAAACGACGCCGTTTGGAGATAAAAAAGTGGCCCTTTTGCATTTCGACCCCTGCAGTTCCAACGTCTTGTAATTAAGTCCCTGGTTTAAACTGTAATTGGCCCCTGCATTTTCGCGCCTTTTTCAATGTAGTCCTTGGATTTTAATTTCGCTATTTAGACCCCCAATTAACCCCAAACTTTGCTATTTCTTCAATTAAGTCCCTGATTTCAGTAATTTAATTAAATTCAAAGTCCAATTAAGTCTAAAACTTATTGATTCTCTAATTAAGCCCCTGATTGGATTAATTAAATTAATTCCAAGCTTAATTAAGTCCCAAAACTTATCAATTCTCCAATTAAACCCTGGATTGGATGAATTAAATTAATTCCAAGCTTAATTAAGTCTCAAAACTTATCAATTCTCCAATTAAAACATGGATTGGCAGAATTAAATTAATTCCAAGCTTAATTAAGTCTCAAAACTTATCAATTCTCCAATTAAACCCTTGATTGGACGAATTAAATTAATTTCAAGCTCAACTAAGTCTCAAAACTTATCAATTCTCCAATTAAACCTTGATTGGATTAATTAAATTAATTTCAAGCTTAATTAGATTAATTTCAAAGTTTAATTAAACCTCAAAATTTCCAATCATGTTGCCTTTAACCCAAATTTTAATTCATTCTTCATTTATTTCATTTTACTTGTTTTTCCATCATTATTATTATTATTTTTCATTATCATTTATTTTATTTTTTCAGTAAAATAATAATAATAATATTGATTGAAATAAAAATGGTAAAAAAATTGGGTTATGACAAGAATAAAGCTAAAGAACAAGAAGAAGAATGAGAGGAATGTTATTTTTATTAATTGTTTTCTCGAAAGATACACATTTATAGCTCTTCTATATTTCTCTCTATACTTATGTCTTATGCTTATGATTACAAGCCTATTTATAGGCTTCAAGTCCTAGATAATCAAGAAATTAAACCACTCAAAGGAAATCATAATCTTATAAGAAATCTAACATTATAATTAAACAATTATTCTAATAAACTAATATATTACAAATCCTTCTTCATCAAGGATTTCTACATTAATTAGGATTCATCCTTTAGCTAATATTAAAACTCTTATAAACTCTAAATCCTATTAACCTAAATCCTAATTGATATTGAACTTCAACAGCAATATGATTAGATGACCATGATTGTGATGGAAGGCTAACACCCACACTTTTGGTGTCAAAAAGCTCCAATAGACTTTCAACCACCAAACTTTTATATGTAGGAAACATAGAGATGCAATTGTGATTTATGTATTACATTTGTTTACATCATAGTTGCTTGACTCCAAACTATACCTTACATAAGATTAACAAATACACACTAAAAAAGGAGTAACTTTGGAGGACAGTTTTAGAAAATGTTAAAATCCATAATTTTATGGCTATTAGTAGAGAACTGCAGGAAAATAAATAAATAAAAATACATAAACCAAGTTTTCCCTCCTCTCATATCCTGTTATAGGCAACGAAGTTGATTAATTACCATGGCTATAATACATTCTAACATGATAAACACACTCATTAAGCCAAAGTAAATGACAAGTAGACCAAGCTCTAAGATGTAAGAAGTTCTCAGATGAGTGTAACATTTTATTTAGGGTAAAAACCATGATATATCATTAACTATACCTATGTAAGGAATATAATCCAATGTTCCTAAGAATCCTGATGTGAAGTTAGTGAATGAGAGCTCATGGTTGTTGGATTAATATCCCTCAATTTCTGTTCTCCAACCTGTTTTTTGAGACAGATAAGGATGCATATGCATATGCCAAAATAATACATAGAGGATCTATCTTAGATGGAAAAAAATTCTTCAAGTAATTGATTCCTTCCTTTTTAGTGAATTCCTAATAAATAAATGATGCCTTATATCTTTCAATGTTGCCTAATGAGTTTATTTTTATTTTAAAGACCCATTTATATCCAATGGCTCTTACATTATTAGGCAACTCAACAAGTTCCTAAACTCCATTACTTTTTATAGAATTCATCGCTTCTTTAATAACATTGTACCATAATTTTAATTCTTTGCAACTTATGACCTATAAAAATGACTCAGGATCATTTTCAGTTTTAATATTATAGTCAAATTCTTGTAGATACACAATGTAATCATTAGAAATTGTTGTTCTCTTCGTTCTAATAGATCTTCGCAATATTATACCATCATATTTGTGTAACCCAATTTTGGCCCATTGGTTTTTAATTTGATTTTTACGGGGTTTAAAATATAAAATTAAAATATCAGAGATTTATTTCGATGAAAATATGATTTGTCAGCTTGCACGGAAACTAGGGACTACAATATGCTTTTGTCATTCTATCTTTATGTTCAAGATAATCCTTACCTTCAAGATAATGATAGTTGTGTGCTTTCGAATTTGATTCTAATTCGAACTTAAAAAAAGAGAATGAATTTGATTGAGACTTTACTTTTCGCAAGCGATGGAACTCTTGCACTATAAATACTGATCTCAGTGTATGCAGAAAAGGGGACGATTAGAGAGAAAAAAACCCTGGAGGCAGAGAAAACCCCAAGAGTAGGCCATTACCAGAAATCTATAAAAAATTAAAAAAGATATTTACAAAAAAAAAAAAAAAGAGAGATGGGGCACGGCTGAATCCTAGAATAGTCATCGCTGCCCCCTTCCCCTGCTCTTTCCTCTCTTTTTCCCCGGTCTTAGTCTCTCTACTATTAGACTAACTTTTCTGTTATCTTCAATCAGCCCAAACCACAACTCCTCCTTATCGGGAGGAAGCTAATAAAGTTCAGAGCCCACCTTTCTCTTGCCCTAGTCTCTAAACCAGACAAATTGCATCATGAACGACTCCTCTCATCAGTAGCAACAGAGCCATCATTCTCAGTCACGCTAACAGTAGAGCTTCATCACCATAATCGCAGCAGTAACGTTTTTTCCTTTTCTATAACCCAGTCACGGCGTGCACCTCTTTTAAACAGCACTGTCATTCGCCAACTCCACCTTGCAAACCTCTTATCCCCCTGGGATTAGAGGCCCCTTTTTTCTGCATGCTTTGTTACACCAACATGCAGCCATTACCTACCGACTGTCCTCCTTCAGCAACAGGAATGACCACTGCTACTCATCTTCTTTGTATTGGTTGTGATTTCCAGTAGCCAATGACTACAACCATAACATCATGTCACCTCTCTTCGGTCCAACACTTGGACAACCCCAACATCGCAAGGCAGTAACGATGGTGAAAGATCTTCCTCCTAGCAGAAGAAACAACATTTTCTTTTCCACGCCATTGCCAGTTATATTATCATCTTCTCAGCCGACGACTAGAAAGAAGAAATGAGACCGAAACAGGGAGGGGAAAGTATTGACCAACCCACGTACGAGCACCAGCTTTGCCTCTAGCTTCACTAACGTCTCCATGGCCAGCATCAGGTAAGTTCTTTGCCTCAATGAAATATCAATATTAGATTCATAACAACATACAAATGAGATTGGAGTATCTTTATTTTCAAGTCATTTATGAAATTTAGCATATTGTTTCTTCATGTATCCATTCTTTTTACAGAAAGAACACATGGATTCCTTCTTAAAGTTAATTTTTGGAGACATTTTACCTTTCACTTTATTATTGGCTTGAGTTTTGTCCGTCCTATGTTGCTAGTAGTGCACTTTCTCTCAGTTCCATTACTAACCTCCCTTTCTCTTGAACACAGATGGTCATGAATTCATTGATTGACTATTTATCTTTATGTGTGTTGTGATTTTAAAAGGTCTATATTGCTGTGGAAGGGTATTTAGGATATATTGCATAAGGAAGAATTTTTACATCTCTACCTCAAGATTCTTCAATCGAGTCACAATATCCTTCATCCTGCATGATGTGCTTGTGAACACCTCTCACAATGGTGATGCTTATGGATGAGAACTTCATGATTAGGGTGCTTGCAAGTGTGTTATTAGAAGTGACTAATTAATTATCAATTGCTTTTAACAAATCATGAATTTTCTCATGTTGGTCAACTAAATCATGTATACCAATGAAAATTCTAGTTTTTATCAATATTATATTAATAACTACATATGATTTGTCTTTTCTAATTGAATAATCTATGTACATCCACCCTAAATGAAGGAGAATTCTTTTCTTCCATACTTTATAGTTATCACCCTTTTGATCAAGAATATCACAATGAATATCAGAGAAATTAGCAAGTTATATAACAACAAAAATAAATTTAAAATACATGTTTAAGTCAAAATTAAGGGAAAAAAATTTCATGCTTTACCATTTTAATTTATACTGAAATTGAATCTAAACACATAAAAATCACTTATGGGCTAAGGTTTTAATTCAAACATATTCAAATATATTATATGATAAAATTATCAAATTATGTACTTAATTTATAATTTTATGGGTATATATTATGAGAATAATTTGATATTCTATCCAAAACCTTACAATAAAACTATCAAATTATGTAATTAATTTATAATTCCTGTGGGTATGTTATAAAAATAATTTGATATTATATTCTAATAAATTATATAAATAAAATGAAAAATTCTCATGGGATAATATTTATTATATTTAGTATAATTAATTAAAATTAATACCTATAATTCTTTATGTGATCATAACATAGCATAATGTATAATTTTATTTTATTAAAGATGTTGTGGCTAATCTCTAATTATTTAAAATTATATAGATCACTAGATATTATATAAGTTAAGGCATAATTTTATATAACATATATAAAATAATATGCTACCTTTTTTAATTTATAAAAGAAGCACCAAATAAAACAAAAATAAAGTCATCAAAATAAACCACACAAAAAAACCAAAGTGACAGCCATGCAAATTAAAATTACATAGCCCAAAGAAAAATAAAATAGATAGCCCAAATATCAAATGATTAGAAATCAGGGTTTTTCTAATGATTTATAATCATACAAAAAATTAAAAAACAATTCATAAAATAAAAACCCCAAAATGTTTATTTTTAGAATAAATGTTTTTCAATTTATTCCTTTACTACTAGGCATGTTGATGACAACTATTTCTTTTGCTACTAGGCATCTTATTCATGGTAATTATTGAAACTCATTCCACCATGAAATAGATTTTCAAGCCATAAATAAAGTCAAGTTAATAATTAATTTAATTTGGGAACCAAGGCTATTCCTAAAATCTTTAGTGTAGATAAAATATTGTGGAACAAAAAAAATCAATTGACCACTAAAAATTTCATGAAAAATATAATTAAATAGATTAATTAATTTCTTTAAGCACAAACATTCCTAGACTAATATATCAATATAGATGTCAAGGCAAATATCTTATTATCTTATTATTGTGGCTCTGATACCAACTATTAAACTTGATAGATCTAAACATATTTCTAAAACAATTTGCATTTAAATCTAATAAGATAGATGGTTCGCACTACTCACATAAGCCAACCTTTTATTTTGGCATAAAAATATCAAAACAAGGCAAATATGTTTTTACAATAAAAAAATATAATATTCAGGTAATCAGGTCGAGTGAGTTTAATAAACTCTGTTCATATAATAACATCATTAGAAAATAAGATATCGATAACAAACAAAACAAAAAAAAAATAATGATTTAATACAAAAGATGAATGCTTGCCAATATTATGCAAATATATATTCATAATATCTCAAAAATATCTCAATGATCTTATTTGATAACAAAGTAAAAATTAAATGAGAATAGAATAATTTCATAAAAAAGAAAATGAAAATAATATGAATATAAAAAAAAAGATAAAAAAAAGTCAATTCTGTTAACTTTTTAAATCATGACCTGGGTTATAAGACCGAAAGCACTATATATAAAATATTATGATGGTTAAAATCACAAAAAAAAACAACACAAAAAAATTCAAAATAAAAAAAATACAATAAAAATAATTAATGTTACAATTGCAATAAAAAATAAATTAAAAGGCAACAATAAATTTTAGATTTCAGAGTGAAATCAAAAAGAATAAAAACATTAACAAAAAAAAAAAAAAAGATAAAAAAAAACAATACACTATAAACTTGAATAGAAATCTGAAACTAAAAATGAAACTTTCATAAAAGATTCAAGAAAAAATAAAAAATAAATCATAAGAACAAGCATCAAATCCTAAACATTAAAACATTATAAAAAAAATTGAATATACAAGATTCTTCAACGTGTTTTTTTACACTAAAAAAACTCCTAAATGTAAATTGAAAAACTTATACACGCATCTAATTAAACAATCCAATAAGCATTGTGTAAAGTAATAAATAAAAATTATTAACAATAAATAAAAATTAAATTGAGAAAACAAAGCAAAAAATGAAGATCAAGATATCTAACATGCAATACGGGTAATTCACCTAGTTATATTTAATGAATTCCTCTATCAAAATAAATTTATAATAGAAAAACACATAAAAATGGTAATAGAAACCGACACATATATAAAATTTATTTAATAATAATTAAAAAAACAATGCAAGGTTGCACATATAAAATATCTTATAAAAAAATTATTATTAAAAAAAATTAATCTATATAAAATTAAGAAAAAATCACAAATGAATAATATCTACCTCTCTAAAAATTAAACACACCCAATATCATTTAAAAATAATCACAATCTAATTAAAATATAAACCAAAAATTTATTTGAAAAATATATACACAAATAATGCATTACTTTTTTAAAAAAAGCTAAAAATTAAAAAAAGAATTAAAAAAAAAAGGAACCGGGCCAGGGCATTGTTGGGCCTAGTAAGCTAGGCCAAACGGCCTAACCAAAAAGCAACGGCCCACTCGCGGGCCTCTATTTTTCAAAAAGTTCAATAGGGCGTCATCCGCCCCAATTATTTCAAAAACAAAAGACGCATTACCTAAGTCAATGAGACGACGCTAGCATTTAAGAAACTCAAAATCTAGACCTTTGTGGTAGCCGTAAAAATACGGTCCTTTGCTTTTTTCACCCAAAATTCTATTTTTGACCTAAAAACTTAAAAAACCTCTAGAGACTTTGTTAAACCAATCCATGGCCACCAAAAAGCCAACAAATCGCCCCAAAACCCGAAACAAAAATTTTTCTCGAGCTCAAATCTATTTTTTTAGGTGTTTTCAAGGTAAAAAAAAAAAATACATAAATATAACCCCACATCATATGAAACCTTTTGACTTAAAAATCAACCGTTTTGGTAACTGGAATCTTCCCCAACAACAACTTTCTCTCTTTAAGTCGAAATCATGCGACTCCCCTCGTTATCTTAATAGAAAAAGGACTGAAAAAAAAAGAAAAATAAAGTTAGGTATCAAAATATATTGTCTTCAAATTCAAGAAATTGGTCATCTAATATCTAAAAAAATATGGGGGATTAAAATGAATGTTCTAATAAAACTTTCAAACTATCCCCAATGTTACTCAAGATTTTCACTTAGTTCCTTAGCTTTTAATTTAACCCTCTTGCTTAAAAAAATATATGTAATTGGATGCTAATTTGAGCTTAAAAGGATCAAATCATGCATAATAAAAGTTTGAGGACCAAAGTAAAAATTACTAAAAAATACACTGCTCCAATCCACAGTGTATTATGAAAGAGTGCACAATAATTCCAGTACAATAAAAGGCTAATGTTTTTTTAGTTATAGTTAATGTAGAAAAATAAATAAATCAAAATAAAATACTCACATATTTTTTTTAAGGTTTTGGTTCTTCTAAACTTTGACACATTTAAATTTAATAGTGTATTTTTATTGGTAAAAATTTATATTTCAATGTGTGAGTTTAGAAACCAAAACCTATATTTATATAAAAAGAGTTCCATTAAAGTTTTATTAGTATAACTCCAATACCATAAATTTAAAAAATATTAATTTAAGAATTAATTTATTGAAACAAATATTAAAGTTAAATCCCATGTTAATCCAAAAAACATAACTTTAACAAAAATATCTCTTGAGAGCCTCGATTCTACATCTCTATTCACCTGCAAACAGAATTACTGTCGACATCGTTTATTTCTGCGATACAAAACTGCTTTTTTAAATAAAAAAAATTGCTTCAAATAAATTATTTTTAATATTTTTTTTATTTTAATATACTACATCAAAAATAAATTAAAAATAATATTATTTTAATACATTTATAAATAAATAAACCTCTGCCGCAGTACCAAAAATGCCTCTTACGTGCGGCGGTAGAAACGAAGCCAAAGCATCTCAAATCCGCCATTTCGCTCCCCCAACTAGTTTTCCCTTTCTCATTTTCCCCCAGACCCCAATAAACTCCTCTCAGTCTCATAAAAATGCCAGGATTTGAGATATGGCCGAGAAATTCACAATCCCAAACTCCATCCTCAATAGATTTAACTCCCAGCTCTTCTAGCTCATCCACTTTCGGTGGCATATTTCTGGAGCCAACCGTTTATTCTTCTACTGTTAATTTTATTTCTCATAAATGCTCTTCAATCACCATTTCAAATCCCATTTCCTTTTATAAACACGCGAATTTCGGGGGCTTAAAGAGAGGAAGGAGGAGTAGAGGTATTAATGAAGTGGTGGTTAGTGGTGTTTTTCTGTCAGTGAGCTTGAGAAATGATGGGCTCCTGCAGGAATCTAAGGTGTGTTTGGTTCAAAACGAAGATAGCAAGAGCCTGGAGGAGGAGGATAAGGTGGCAGAGGGAGGTAATATTGTTTTGGAGAGTAAAGAGAACCGGAAGGTTAAGGCGCGAGGAGGTTTTGCTATGAATACCACTAAGCATCTGTGGGCTGGTGCCATTGCTGCCATGGTTTCAAGGTTTGTGCTTCTTGTCTCTCTCTTTCTAATTTTCTTGACCTTTTCATTCAATGCCAATTATGGGCTTTTATTATTATTATTTTTTTTTTGTTAACTTACATGTTGAATATCGTTATCTCGATTGCAAAATCCGTGTTATAGCTGCGATGCTGCACCAAATTTTATTTTTCCGGGGTGGTACTATGCATTGTTATTTTTTCTTACTTTGATAAATGCCGTTGAAAATTTACTGTAGTGATGTTATTGTATCAGAACTTGTGTGGCTCCGCTTGAGCGATTAAAACTGGAATATATAGTTCGCGGTGAGCAAAAGAATATTGTTGAGCTAATCAAGACAATTGCTACTACTCAAGGCTTGAAGGGTTTTTGGAAAGGGAATCTTGTTAACATTCTTCGCACTGCTCCATTTAAAGCGGTCAATTTTTGTGCTTATGACACATATCGGAAGCAACTGCTTAGATTCTCAGGAAATGAGGAAACAACGAATTTCGAAAGGTTCATTGCTGGTGCTGGTGCTGGCATTACTGCGACAATTCTCTGTTTACCACTTGACACGGTATGTGGAAACTTGAGATTCTCTTCCTTTCTTCTGCTGGCACGGGGCTTACTCTTCATTGTAGAAGTACTAACATAGCACACTGATTATGCAAAGCTAGGATCAAGTGGCCCAAGTTGATTGCATATAGCCATTTATTTTCACCTGCTGAATGATTTTGGTTTTCAGACTGGTACGAGAGCGCAGTAATCTTGCTCCCATAATTTCTTCTATATTCCTGGCATTAAGCTTATATTAGAGAAGATTTATATCAAAATATCCATGGGAAAGGAAACAGTTTGAGACTGTAGATGAAACAACCAACCAAGTTGGGCACCTTTTGCCCCTTTTCTGAACACTTGTTTGCTGGGAATATAAGATACGTCCTTGCAATGTCTTGCCAAATTTACTTTACATAACTTGATAAATTTACTTTATATGACTCGATGGCGTGTCTCAGTAATGTGATATTTATGATAAGAAATCAAAATGACCTGTTTCATATTCTGTATGCCAAAGAAAACATAACTCTTGAGTGTTTTATTGGGTGTGGAAAGTTATTGATAAACAATCATGTGGACAATCACCCTAAGCTTTGGGTGGAACTTGGAATGCAATATATACCATTTATAGCGATACAATGTGTTAATTGTAGTTTTTCTGCTATCTAGTTACACTACCATGTAAAATATTTAGCTTATAATTGTAAAAATTAACCTCTTCCGCTCTGCTCCTGATAGAAATAGCTAAATATTTTACATTTCAGGATTTCATTGTTATGAAGGTGCACCTGGGGGCCCGCAGCCACCTATGGATTCTAACGTGCTTTTAATTACTTTATCTTCTAGATCCGGACCAAGATAGTTGCACCTGGTGGAGAAGCTTTGGGTGGTGTAATTGGTGCTTTTCGCCACATGATACAAACTGAAGGTTTCTTTTCACTTTATAAGGGCTTAGTACCTTCTATCTTAAGTGTGGCACCATCAGGGGCAGTTTTCTATGGTGTGTATGACATACTGAAATCAGCTTATCTTCATTCACCGGAAGGTCAGAAGAGACTTCAGTATATGAGCCATCACGGGCAGGAATTAAATGCCTTGGACCAACTGGAGTTGGGACCAATCAGGACATTAGTGTATGGGGCAATTGCTGGTGCTTGTGCAGAATTTTCTACATACCCATTTGAAGTTGTGAGGAGACGGCTTCAATTGCAAGTCCGGTCTACCAAGATGAGTGCATTGGTGACCTGTGTCAAGATAGTTGAGCAAGGAGGAATTCCAGCTCTTTATGCTGGATTGTTTCCCAGCTTGCTGCAGGTATAAAGTTGAAAGCTCTGTATACAACGGACTTCCTTATGAGCTGTTATGCCAGAGCTTTATGCTATTTATATGCATATTGCTTGGTTATTATTATAAGACATGCAGAATTTGATGATATTTAACTTTGGAAATAATTGTATTCTTGACTTAAACAAAACCATACAGATAGCCGGGATAGAAGTTCTGCTTATGTTAACTTCATATGATGTTAGGTTTAACAAAACAATGATCTAGAGTCTCATCGATTACAAAACATTAGCACCATAACATAATTGAAAGGAGAAGACGGATCCATGGATCTAGCACCTAACTAGTCCGGGTTGTGGTTAGTTGAGCTTATGGGAGTTTGGAACTGAAATCCACATGGTTGTACCTTTGGGGCAAAACCTCTTACATTCCACTCTATAACTGAAATCCAGATGTTCTGGAACTTGTCATGCTTATCTTTTATTAAAACAAGCTATTACTTTTATTGCAATGCTGCTTACAGAGTTTGCACGGTCCTTCCAAAATTTTGACAGTATTGTTCTTTTCCAATATGTTTCATCTTCAGGTACTTCCTTCAGCTGCAATTAGTTACTTCGTCTATGAGTTTATGAAGATTGTTCTCAAAGTGGAATGACAGAGGAAATATGATCTATTAGAGAAAACTTGTAGGTGGTATGTATACTAGTGACTCAAGATGAGCACTGGATATAAATCAGAATGGTAAGACCAGTCATTTACACAACAAGTACCATTGATTTAACAACATATTCTTGTTATGCAAAAAAGAGGAACCGCAAAATTTTCAATATCTATAATCTTCTTTGCTTGATTTGATTACTATTCTATCTCTTGGCCACTATCCAAATTTTAGGCTTTTCTGCTTTAAAAAACTTGATTTTGGTGAAATATACTTCAGATCTGAACGTCATTGGCAAAAATTCCTTGTTGTTTAGTGGTTTAGGCATGCATAATGTGATGGGGCATTTAAAGTAGATCCTACATGATTTTACTGCTGTCCTTATGCTTAACTACAGCTCTAAGGGAAACGAATTACATGAACAAACTGAAAGAACAAAGTTTCCTTCTGATATTGGTGATTTATCGTACGTGTTTCTATTTTGGTCACAGCTCATGTACTTATTTTGATCATCGTGATTTGGTATCCTTTCCCAGATGGTTGGGAAAACGTATTGAAAAGGCCATCATGCATGCCTATGGACTATAATTTTTAAGCACGAGAGTTTGTTTTGCAAGTAGTTTCCATCTGATTCCATTTACATGCATGTCTATCTTATTTAGCTACCTGAATACAAATTCAATCAATTCTGTATGGATTAAAGACCAATAAGAGGACTTTTCACAAGGGATGCTAGTTTTTCTTCGCTCATAGAAGTGCTCTTTAAGAACTTTCTTGATGTTTACCTTTCAATTTTCTATTTAGCGAGGGCTGGTGGTGGGAAATCGATATCAAAAGATGCGGAAGACTGGCTTCCTAAAAAAAGATTGTTTTGACCAGGCAGTTATGAATCTCATCTCCATCCCGATATGATATGAACAGTGTTTCAAGCTTAGCCCATTCTTTCGAGTAACATTTTGATGATGATTACTTCATCGTAGATTTTTTTATTTCGATTACACTTGGATACTTTTGTTGAGGTAATCCATAGTGAAGTTCCGCCAAATTTGAAATTGCACATACTGCTGCTTTCAAGTTCCGCCAAAATGTTTTTGAATTTTTTTTGTTTCAAATTAGTTTTTTCTTATAATCTTAATTTGTTTATTTGTTTTGATGTGCTATGTTAAAAATAATATTTTTTTAAAAAAATATTATTTTAATATATTTATAAGTTAGAAGTATTTGAGAAATAATCACTACTATCATCTAAAATAATACCTAACTATTGGATGACTCTTTTATATACATGTATATATTATATATTTTGATATATTTACAAGGAAAAAAATATTTTAAAAAATAAATAAAATATAAATAATGTGGAGTTATGATGCACTAGGAATGTTCTAATGGGTCATGCGTGAGTGAATATGTCTAATAATTAATTATTTGGTTAAATGTAACACTGATTTTATTTATGTAAAATATATTTATTACTAATAATTTTTTTATTTTTAATACTTATTTATATTTAATTAATTTATTTATAATAAAGATAAAATTCATGAGATAAAAATGATATGTAAAGTAAATTATAAAATTGTTATAATTATAAGATTTCTATTACAATAAAATATTATTCATAATTGTTCTTAATCAATATTTTATTAAAATTGAATATTAATTAAAAAAAGTTGAGATTGATAAATATTATATATTTTTTTTAAAAAAAAAAAGAGTTAATGTGATAATCTAGATATGATGAATAGCTGGGATTGAGATTAATATTATGTACTCTGAATTTGAGAAATACCATGTTTCCTACCATATACGTTTTCTGCCTTCACTTGAGTGACCTTTCAGTTGTGATTTGCTTGTAGCCTTGAATGTCTTGATGGTCAATGCGACAATAGTACCTAAGCTGTTTCTTGCCATAATAGTATTTCTTTGCTTGGATTCCATTCTTACACGTCCGTTTCTTGCCATTTGCTCTTTGTGTTTTTTCTTTTGGATTGCAGAAGGGAAGACATCTAAGACAAGCAATGCCTCGTTGCACTTTAACAGTGACAGAGAGCGAAAAAATTAAGAGGGTAATTGCGCACTTATTTGGCTCCAAAGGCCACTAGGAGAATTGTGAAACAAGAATAAACCTTTCAGTTTTCGCATGACCATGATTGGCAAGCCAATCAGCACATTTGTTGCCTATGTACAGGAGTGAAGAACATGCACCACCCACCGTTTGTTAATCAGTGCTCGAATTTGATGGAAGATAGGGCCGTTAATATTTACCTTATTCCTTTCCCCCTTTTTTTTTAATTAATGTGAATATCTGATCAGTTTATATACATTTTAACTAACTCTACGATTAAAAGTTAATGATATATAAGTTTTTGATAATTTTAAAAAAGTTCAAACTCATAATTATTAAAAAACAAATCTAAAATATAACCAATTATACTAATTCTCAGTTTCTTCGTGATCAAGTCAAACAATGACTTTGATTCCACCTCGAGGCTCTAACTTAAGAGATGATCACGATACCCCATTGGCCATGCAATTTAAAGTCTCCGTTTGACTGCCCACAACTCTGCACAAACACCGTTCGCTCTGTTTTATGACAGGCGCACCTTCCTAATCTTTTCATGACATGAGATTTTATGGAGATACATAGTGGAATTTTAACAATGAGTTAATGTTGTAAAGCTCACTACATGGGGTTTCTCCTTGTACACTTTATTGGTTCACATGTTTGTATTTGTCCTCGTGCAGACCTCGCAACATAGCTGGGAAGGGTCTTCTTGGTACTGCAAGATCAAGCTAGTTTGTATCTGTATATTGTTCGTCTGCCTCTATTGTATTACATGCTGAACCTTTTCCGTTTGGCGTTCCATTTTAGTTTTAAGGAAACAGCTGGCACCTCCGATTACTATATTGCCTATCAAGTGACATGGTCATGGTGCATCAAAATCACACCTAGAGATGCAGAGTGTTCCGTGGGCACCTGGTGCGTGCCTGTGGTGTGGTGGCTACCACACCTACAATGAAAAGTACCAATGGTTGGACCATTAGAGATGTGGATAGCAGTATAATGAAGTTTATGCGGTGTGTACGTAGCATGATTGAAAATTAAACCATTCAACCAAGCTGCCTATTTTGGCACCTTTATGACGCAGTTCAAGCTTTTGTTTCTTGATCTGAACTTCATTGGGATGTTACTTCTGTTATTCCTGCACTGCATTCCGATGAAATGAGAAGACATGAGAGCAAATTAATATTATACGTATTTAAGCATCATGCATTAAATATATGGCGTGGGTCAAGATTTCGTATTTGCAAGATTGTTAGGGCGCGATTGTTGGTGTTCAATGACAGATTTTGTAGGAAATTTGTCATTCTGACAAGCCTGCATTGATGTTTATCCCAGTAACCCCTCTTTTCTTTTATTTTTTTCTTTTTTGGTCATTAGGATGTGGACGTGCCTGCTCTTTAGAATCTTCAGGTGGCGTACCACTCCGATGGTGGCATTGGGGACGGTACGGACTTCTTCCAATATTTATTCAAGTAGGGATATATGCATATATCTACGCGTGTGTTGATGCTTTGCTTTGAATTATCGCTTGTTATCCTGTTCAGTTCCCTATTGAGAAGAAAGGCACGCGGATTGAAAGATCGCTTTATTGTCTTGCTCGGGCAATTGAAAGCTTCTTTAACTACATGGTCGATGCAGGACATTTGCCGCAGTCCAATAATTTGAAGAGACCTGATGTGGTAGTTTTTTCAGCATCTTGACAGCTATAACAATGTATTGCTCTGAGCAGGAGAGGGAAGTGTTCCGGTCCTCCTGGTGAAGCACCATCTCGCGACGAGGATGGATTGAAAGCAAGATGATTGACCTTGCGGTCTAATTTGATTTATTCACATTTGAGTATGTACTTAAACAGAGTTATATATGTTTAGATTCATAAATTGCTCGGATTGGAGTAATTGTTTCCCAGTGATACGCACCCATATTTGTTAACTGAGCGATCCAGGCAACTGTAGACTTGTTTCCAAAACTGATGGTTGCATCTGAATACTGCGGCATACAAATCAGGACATTCAAGACATTTGGTGCGATAACAATGGAGGACAGAAATTCATGTCTAGGATTCACTTCGAAACAAATAGATTATGATAATACACACACAAGAAACATTGAGGCAAATGCAATATTTTCTTTCCACAAATCTTCATAACCCAAAATGACAGTATCTAAAGAAAACCCCAAAACCCTCAATCCCCCAAAACAAGAACCCTAATCTGAAGAAACAACAAACATCTCAAACCTCATCTTCATGAAGAAGCATATTGGGTATCCCTTTAGTAACCGGAAACTTTCTTCCTGTCTCAGGACAAGTCAAAGCCCCCTCTTCGAGGTGAAGCTCCAAAAGAGCGTGGTGAACCTTCCTTAAGAATTCCTCAGACTCAAGCATCGATGAATCGGCCTCCTCGGGAAGCTCAGCGTAGCCCAAGGTTCGTGCGCCGTCGACAAGGGCTTTCCACTCGAGCTTAGGGAACAAGTTTTTGACGAAATCGGGATTGAAGTCCACTTGCTTTTCGAGCACTTGCTCTACCTCGATTCGTAAAGGGAAGCCGTTGGAAACTCCCTTGATATTGGAGGATAGCATGTTGTGAGTAAATAGCCTCATGTCCGATCCCTCCCTGTCTCTCAAGCCTCAACAGTAGCTGCAAGCAGGGCAAATGGGTTTTTAGAGTGTTGCAGAGGAGGAAGGCAGGGAAGGAGAATTGTTTTCAGAAGGACGACCACGGCCTCGCTTAGCTGAGGACTAGCTAGGGTAATTCAGGTGGTGCAAGAGCTAAACCCTAAGCCTGGTATATGCTGATTCTGGGCCTTCTTAAAAGTAGGCCTGTTCTGTTTGCATACTTGAGCTTTTTAATTCAGTATCCAAAGACAATAAAAAAATGGTATTTCACAATTTATTAACAATTAACAAACAAAACTAAAATAACTATGTAGAGGTCCCTTTTCTACTGTTCAGAATCACTCATTCACAAAAACTGTCCATTTACTAGACATTTTTTTCCTGATTTTTCCATTTTGATTCTTTTTTTTCTATCTACAATTCGATAACTTATTATTTTTTAATTTAATCTAGCCAAATTAATTTTTTTTTATGTTTTTATGCACTTAAACATGTTCTGGTTTCTTTCTCTCTAATTTATCTAATATTTTGTTAAATGTTTCAATATTTAATTAACTATGAATTTTATAAAATTGAGTTTTGCTTTTATTTAAAAGAATAAATTGAGAGGTAAAGGAAAAAAAATTACATTAAGGAAGAAACAATGGACTTTTTCATAAAAAGCATGCAAAAGTTTCGTCTGATTCCTCGAGTTGTTGTTTTTTTATATTTGATCCCCTTATATTTTGTTGTTATGTTTTGATCTTAAATTTTATGTTTGTCATATTTTAGTCCTTGGAAGTTGAGATTTCACTCGAAAAGCTTGAAGATAGAGAAAGTTGTCGGGTGCCTTGATTTTGGTTACCAATAACATCAAATTTGGAGTGCATGGATTCGACTTTAAGAGATAAATTCAATGGAGATGGTTTTAACCTTTAATAATGTTAGAAAAGAATAGTTTGAGCCTTAAAATCTTTTTATTTAAATTTAATTTGATTTTTAGTTTTTAAATTGATTAAAATATGTTTTGTTGATGGAAATAAAGTTTAGAGGTCTATAAGATTTTTTCCATGTTTTGGAGTGAAAATTGGCTTGAGATCCAAAAACTTGGATCTTTATTTTTTGAGCACTAGACATAAATTTGATGCTTACACACGAATGATGTGTCATTCAAAATCTATACAATAAAAACTCACCTAAATCACAAATTAAAGCCCAACAATGCATGGCCATCCTTTCAAGCCGAAAAGTGCCTCAATTTGATTCTCTAGCCCCTTATTTTTTTTCTAGTTTTTTATATTTTAAAATAAAATACAATTTAAATAATTAATTTCAATGATATTTGAATTATTCCATGTTTTTTAAATGGTATTTGAGCTTTTTATTGCAATATTTGTTTTATGACTACATAAGAAACTATATATATATATATATATTAATTGATTTAAGTTTTTTTTTCCAATTATCCATGTTGTTAATTAGTAAAGAAATCATTGTTCCATCAAAATAAATAAAAAAACATAAATAAAAAATACATTTCGATAAGAGAAATACAATTTTCCTCAAAATCTAAATTATTGATTTTTTATGAACATTTATTTTAATTATAAAAAAAATTAAAAAATATGTTCCTTTTAAATTTTAAATAGGTGAGCTGTATTTGAATAATACGTCTACAAGAAAAAAAAAAATCATATGAACTCAACAACTAGAATTTGCATCTAAGATAAAGAACACTACAAAAAAATTGAAAATTCTAGTGGAATATTTCATCATCATATAAGAAATATTTCATCAATATTGAAAAATTATCGACAAAAAAATCATCAAAATACTACCATAAAAAACTAACTAGTTAGATTTTTATTCCATCAGCAATTTCAAATACCAACATAATAATGGTCAAAAATATTCATGCCTAAAAGTCATTGTTTCCCATGCCTATGGTATCTTCAACAAAAATCTCCACGATAAAAACTCCATGTCTCCATTACATCTTTCTTGTCTCTATACACCTTTCCATGTATTTTTTTTTATTGGTTCCCAAGAGTCATGCATGCACACAAAAGTTTAACTTCAATTTTGTCCATCTTCAATCGCAAATCTGTATGTACATGTATACCTGCATATACAGGCATTGTTTCCTCACATTAGTCTTGCAGTGGGGTCCAGCCTATCTAAAGAAGGCGTTGGCATGATTTGAAGGAGTTGAAATTGGTTATTTTCGTGGGCTAATTAACCAAGTCAAGTAAATTTTCTTGCAATTTCTTTTAGCTTTCCTAGTCGTGATTAGGTGACCCGCGAGAATTGCTCTGCACAAGTTACTCTTGCAACGGGTAATACCAGTCCCCACCTTCCTGGAAAACAATTTGGTCTTGCGCTCATATATAGATTGCTCTCGTCTGCTATATATCTACAAAGATTCAAAATAGATCAGGGAAGAGAAATAATGGTTACAATGTGTAAAAAACATGTGCCCTGATCCAGGCATGGTGTCTTTTGTGCGAGAAATTGGCTTGTAATTAGTAGATCGCCAAGGAGTTTGAGTTAGAAGTGTTTGGTTGTAAACCCATCGAAGCAAGAAAATCAGTTTGTTTAGCATACTATCAGAAGGAAAGAAAAAAGAGCGTCTGACATCACACATCCTTCTGTTCAAATTATATGGTCCACCAGACAGGGAGACTTGGTTGAAGGTCCAAAATCCAAAATCTCGTGTTTAAGAGTAGATGACAGTTTACTAACTAAGTAAGGTGGAAAATGGGGTTAAAAGGTTATGAGTATGGAAAAGGACAATGTTTGTCTAATGGGAAAATGGTCAGTCTCAGCAGTTGGCAATCGATATTGACAAATTAAATAAGAGTTTAGGTTTGAAAGGAGCTAGCTTCTGAAAATCACGTTCACTCATTCACAAAAGCTGTCCATTTACTAGACATTTTTTGCCTGATTTTTCCATTTTGATTTTTTTTTAGTATCTCTACAATTCGATAACTTAATTTTTTTCTTAATTTCATCAAAAACATGTTTTTTTTTTTTTGTTAAAGAAAAGATATTAAACAGCTATTGTAATATGCATCTCTTCCTATTGTATTTACTGTTTCCTATTATATTTGTTGAGATTGAATCAATCACAGTTGTTGAGATTGAATCAATCACAGTTATTGTGATTGACCTTCTTAGAATAAATTATTTATTTTTCTAGAATAGATTCTGCATTCTGTATAAATCATGTGTATTACAGTCAAGGTTGTCAATTCCGTTCCATTTCGCCCGGAATGGCCGAAATATTCCATACCAATTCAAAAAACGAAACAAAACGAAACAATTTTCATCTCATTTTAAATCTCAGTCCGTTCCGGATTTTTTGGATAAATTTCGGACGGAATGTTTCGGTTTCATTCCACATGTTCCGTTCCACTTTTAAAAAACTATTGAATCAAATTGAACCTTGTTCAATTTAATTAATTAAGCCACTCAAGTATAAAAAACTCTTTTTCATTACTATTTTCAATAACAATGATATTAATAATAATATTGAAAATTATTATTACTATTTTCATTAACAATGATATTAATTTTTTAAAATTAAATTTATTACTAATATATATGGTTTATAATCATGTTATTTTTTTCATGTTTATACTTTGTAGGAATTTGAGCAAAATAAGGGATACTTTAGATTCCATTAGCCTTGATAACATTGACTTAACTTTTATATTTAAAATATTTGTATTAAAACATTTTACTTTTATAATATTTTGATATTTTGTTTAAGTTAAATTACTTTAAGGTAAAGATCTATTTAATCTTGACTATTTAGAAATATTTTAAATATTGAAATTATATTTGTTTGGCATAGTGTTTGTATTGCATAATTTATAATTAATTTATCTTGAATTTGAATTATTTTGTTGAATATATATATATATATATATATATATATATATATATATATATATATATATATATAATAACAAGTATAACCTAAAACGCTACAATCTAAACACTCCAAATCGAACATTCTATTCCAATTGAAAAAACAAACACACCTCAAACGGAATTGACAACCTTGATTACAGCCTTCTTAATACATATAAGAAACTACAAAGTTTACAATTCTTTTATGGTATCAGAGCACCAATATTGGTGAACCTATCTACACATCTTCTGCCACCACCAAAAATCAACCAACACAAAACATAAACATTGATGACAACACACCCGACCCACTCACTCTACATAGTTCAGACTCACCAGGGCTTGTTCTCGTTTCCAAACCTCTTAAAGGACACAATTATAGTCAATGGAGCCGCTCAATGCGTATTGCCTTGAGTGCCAAAAACAAGTTGGGTCATTAACGGAACCATCACACCTCCAGCAATTACCGATACCAAATTTGCTGTTTGGCAGAGATACAACAACATGGTGCTATCATGGATTATACAGTCACTGAACCCTGATATTGCAAGCAGTGTACTTTACTGTGCTAGTGCATCTATGGTATGGAATGATCTCAAGAATCGATTCTCACAAAAAAATGACTTGAGGATTTTCCAAATCCGGCCAAGAAATCACGAGCATCGACAAGGGAACCTCACAATTTCAGAATATTATACTAAACTCAAGACTCTATAGGACAAATTAGATTCCTCCCATGAACCCATCATATGCACCTACAAGGGTTCCAAAACACAAGCCTCAAGAGAAGAAAAGGAGAGAGTCATGCAGTTTCTAATGGGTCTTAATGAAGCTTACTCAACAGTGCGTGGGTCAATCCTGATGATGTCATCGATCCCATACACACGGCGTGTTCATGGCTTAATCATCCAACACGAGCGACAAATGGATGTGGTGAATCGCCGATCGGACCCATGCTATGCAAACGGTCGCTACACCGCAGGTGGTACAAGACTTGGGAATCAAATGGCAATAAGATCTCCGGTGCTGGCCATGCGTAAGGGAAGCACCGGTTCTTATCCAAGAAGTTTCTTGATTGTTCTTATTGTGATGGAGACACCCACAAAGTGAAAAATTGCTATTATATCAATGGTTTTCTTGTGGGCCATAAGTTACATGGAAAGAATGTCAAGCCAAAGAATAAGAGAACCACTACCTACACCGTTGATAGGGATCCCAACTTAATGCATGACAATAAGCCAAATGAAAGTCCAACTTTCACCACCTAAGAATATAATCAATTGTTCGCCCTCTTGCACAACCAATCCAGTAATTTTTCACGTGCAAATGTAACAGGTACTGTTACACCTACCTGCAATCTATCACAGCATAACTCATTCAAATATAATCGATAATGGAAAGAGGAGCGCCGATCATATTTCATGCTTTGCACTCGCATATAACATGCTCCATACTCCTCATGATTTTGTTGGGTTACCCAATGAAGGAGAAGCGAAATTCACAATGTTGGGTCCATTAAAGTATCCTAAACAATAACTCTTGAAGGAGTTCTTCATGTGTCTCAATTCAATGTGAACTTATTATCCGTGGAGCAAATTGGACACAAGGATTGCAATGTATTGTGATTTTTTTGATAAGTTTTGTGTTGTGCAAGACATGACCACGGGGAGGACGATTGGCCCGGCAAGCAATTTAATAGGCTCTACTACCTCACAGCCTACCTTAAAATCCACATCTAGCTCACCATGTCCACCACACCTCCCATCTTTGGCACCAACGCTTGGGCCCCCCATCCAACACCCCTACTCCATTACTTTCAAATAAAATTCTAGAAATTGTCTCATGATCCAAATCATGTTTTGTGATATTTTTCTTTAGCAAAACAAACTCGCTTATTTTACTCTCCATCTACTTCACAATCATCTAAGGCACCTTTTGATTTAATTCATTGTGATATTTGTGGACCCATGCAAAATACATACTCATACTGGTTCCCGGTATTTCTGAACCATTATGGATGATTTTACCCGATTTACATTGATCCATTGTCTAAATTTTAATTCAGAAATACAAGTTGTAAATTAATTATTTTTCTTGGGTCCAAACCCAATTCAACCTTCCTATCAAATCCTTTGCGTGCCGATAATAGGAGTGAATTTATGTCTCTCCAATCTTTCTTTCAAAACAAAGGCACTTATTTCTAACACTCATGTCAATATAAACCCCAACCAAATGGCATTGTTGAGAGAAAAAATCGTCATCTCTTCAATGTTGGCTGGACATTTCGCTTTCAAGGCCAACATTCCCTTGTGTTTTTGGGGAAAGTTTACAACCTGCATGTTATCTTATAAACCGTCTCCCGACACCCTTACTCAAACACAAATCACCATTTGAGCTTTTACATCACAGATCTCCTGATTACCGCTTATGAAGTATTCGCTTGTTTGTGTTATGCCACCAATCTTTTCCCTAAACACAAGTTTGATGCACGAGCTTGCCGATGTGTGTTTTTTGGTTACCCCTCGATCAAAAAACACTACAACATTATCCGGCTTTATGTGACGGACTCATTCCGCTTGGCGACAAAGAATGAAACCGGCTTGAAAATCATACCGACGGACTCACCGACGAACACATCCGTTGGTATAACCGCTGCCGCGTAAATTCCATTTCGCCGCTTAATTCGCCGCAAATAAAAAAACCACCCAACCAAGGAAACACCGACGTAATACGGACGGATACGCCACCCAAAAAAGTTTCCTCCTGGAACATTACCGACGGAATAAACTAATTCCGGGCAATTTCAAGTGGTATTACCGGCGAAAAATCCGCCTGTAATTATGGCATGGCTTGTAATTTTGTTGAAACTTCGCCTAATACCGACGGATATTATCCGCATATTACGCTTCAAGGCCAACATTCCCTGTGTTTTTGAGGGAAAGTTTACAAACCGCATGTTATCTTATAAACCGCCTCCCGACACCCTTACTCAAACACAAATCACCATTTGAGCTTTTACATCATGCATCTCCGATTACTCTACTTTGCGCAGTATTCTATTGTTTGTGTTATGCCACCAATCTTTCCCCTAAACACAAGTTTGATGCATCGGCTCGATGTGTGTTTTTTTTGGTTACCCTCGATCAAAAACACTACAACATTATCCAGCTTTTACCGACGGACTCATTCCCTCGGTGACAAGAATGAAACCGCTCATGAAAATCATAACCGACGACTCACCGACTAACACGCCCATCGATATAACAAAATACCCATGAAATTCCATTTTCGCCGCTTAATTCGCCGCAAAAAAAAACTACCCACCGACGAAAAACATCGACGGCATTATTGACGGATACACGCCAAGCAAAAAAAAAGTTTCCTCACAGAACATTACCCGACGGAATAAACCGCCGCATTTCATGGTAATTACCGACCGGAAAATCCATCGGTAATTATGGCATGGCTTGTAATTTTGTTGAAACTTGCGGTAATACCAACGGATATTAATATTCGCCTTGGAATGCCGCTTAAGATTTAATCACCGACGATATTATCCGGTCTGCGATGCCACCGCCGAAGATGGCATGGATGGTAATTGTTCGACAACTCTCATAAATACCGACGATACTATCCGCCTGGATATCCGCTGTAGGGTATTTAAAATATATATAAAAAATAATTTATTGATTGTAAAAACCTAATAAACAAATAAAATGCATTAAACATTAAAAATGTAAAAGTAATAATATTCATTACAAATTTAATGTGTTTAAAAAAACAAAATTAAACTAGAAGAGCGCGCGAAATGGAGAAGGAGGCGAGGAGGAGGAGGTCGGTTATCTCCCGTGACCATACGGCCAAAAAGAAGCCGCACCAAGTTACGCCACCCATCGCTGATCTCATCTCCATGACTATTTGACACGAGCTCATCATAATTCGCCGAGAGTTGTTGATATTGTTGTTTCAACGCAATGAACTCCTCGGACCCGGTGTCTCGATATTGACGGAGAGCTTCCAATCCTTAGACACTACGAGCCTAATGCAAGTTTTCAGCCGTAAGTGTTGGAGAGCCCGTAGACCCTATTTTTATCGGGTCCACTGTGACGATCCCGCCCATCCACAACCGATCGAACTGATGGGTTGACGGATTGTCCCCCATCTCTCCCTCAACCGCTAGTATAGGTCTCCTCAAATTCCATTGGTAAAAAAATCATCAAATGCAATTCAAGATGCAATTCAAGAAAATAATAACTTACAAAATAAAATGAATGAACGAACATACCACTAAAGCGTCGAGCACGTTGTCCAACTAACCGCTGTACCTCCTTTAGCAGCCTTGACTCATACATGCCTCTAGAAATACCCATTGGACTCCTGCCCACGCCCAAAAGATGCAAACCGTAAGAAAAAAATAGGTTGAAAGTTAAATATATTATAAGAAACGACAAATTAATTAACGATATATTTCATTAAAATTAATCTTACCATCCGCTTGCATGTGCTTAATGGACGGATCCGCCAAGAAGCGTGGTCACCTAACCATGAATTTGATGGTTCCGCCTGTTGGCGCCGATCGCGGAGCGCCGTGGAGAATCGCTCCCGAGGTCACGTGCTCAATATATGCCGGGCCCATATTTTCCCCGAGATGAATGGCGTTTGAATTCCCAAAACCGCCACCTCATTCCATCCTTCAAGACCGTTATCCTCGTGATATTTATTTGATTTTTGGGTGTCATACCAAAATCACACAACCTACTTCCATAGTAACAAATTAGAATTTAAAACATAAAATTATAAAACAAAAATAAATATTATTTTCGATGTTACCTAGTTGCCACGTTGATTCTCCCATACCCTCCTCACAACATTGTCGTCCACCCTATCCCACTCAAATTTGTTCTGTATATAAATAATTCATATAAAATAAAAATAGTACAAAGATATAAAATTATAAAAATCATTTATTAAAAATAAGCCGGAAATTAAAAATTAACACCGACCAAATCGCTTAAACCATGCATCGATATTAGGTTTCACTCAGATGTCCGAAACCTAACTCCATTGAAATAATGGAATCTCCATCGACGCATTTAAACGCCAATGTTATAGTCCTTTGCTTCAATGTTTGTGGAACCCGAAATTAAATAAAATTAGTAATATTAATTAATTGTTCATAAATTATGTTATAAGTATATATAAAAACTAAAACCTAAATAAACTTACATTGAGAGGTCATCCTTCCAATCAGACTGCATTTGGTGAATTGACCTCACTGCAGGTGGAAGGCACACCGCTCTGCGTGAAACCAGAAGAGGCAAAGATCACAAGTTGGCGATTCCTCGCCATGATCAAAGATCTAGGATACGCCCCTCACCGCTAGAAGAACTAGCCGCAACCGCCTTCCGACGACGCTGTAGATTTCATTCTACGATCTACACAAATTTATACTAATAATTACATAATTAACTTCGATTATTTTAAAAAATCTACGGAGTCTCCCTATAATCGGGGTCCCAAGTTATCGACAAAATCATATTACATTTCCAATTTTATTTCACATCCCGATCCAATCATCCTGGATCTCAACCCAACTTATCATCATCAACACAACATTTTATTCAATAACATCATATAGAATTACAACTATGAATATTCATTGTTAAATTGGTACTTAGAGTTACAAACATTATATTAAAGTCAAACATTCAAATTTACTTGATTAATATTACATTTTTAACATAAATTCAACAATAACAATTATAGCAATACAAACAATAATATCTTAAATTATGATAAACTAATTAAATGCAATTCTATATATATAAATTAACATTTTTAACATAAATCAACAATAACAATTATATTTATAAACTAACATTTTTAACATAAATTCAACAATAACAATTATAGCAATACAAACAATAATATCCTAAATTAAGATAAACTAATTAAATGCAATTCTATATATATATAAATTAACATTTTAAAATAAATCAACAATAACAATTATATTTATAAACTAACATTTTTAACATAAATTCAACAATAACAATTATAGCAATACAAACAATACTATCAAAACTAAAAACTAAAAATTAATAAATAAAATTTAAAAACTAAAAAACACTACACAACACACAACATAAACACCAAACAAACAATACACAAAACTAAAACACATTATATCAATTCAAAATAAATTTGGGAATAAAAATGCTTACCTTAATAATGTGTTGAATTTAAGATTTATCTACAAACAATATACAAAACAAAGAACACCAAAAAAAAAAAATAATCATAATTAAAATAAAAAAATACAAAGATAAAGAAAACAATACATACCTTTAAAACTACCACCCAAAACAATAAAAAATCCTTCTAAAAGCTAAACATAAATGAGAGAAGAAGAGAGAAAGGGAGAAGAGAAAGGAGAAGAGGAGAAGAGGAGAGCAAGGGAGAAAGGGCAAAGAGGAGAAGAGGAGAAAGTGGGGTTGTATGTGATATAAAAGCAATATTTCGACTAAATTTCCGCCGGTAATTCCGCCTGTAAAGTAATTAAAATGCACACAAAAAAGTTCAAAATCCCGCCAAATCTTTTCGATCCGGCTTGGGCAATTCCATCGAAATGCCGCTTCTGTATTCGCGGCAGCCGACACGCGGTCGAAGATGCGCGGAGCCGCTTGCAACTCGCCAAGATATTCCGCTTGCAATGCCATCAATATTCGCGGTAGACGACACGCGTGGCGACATGCGTGATCCGCCGGGTAATGCCGCCGGTGATAGGACATCGGAAATGCCATCCTATTCGCGCGCATCGACACGCGGTCGCACACGCGCGACATAACCCGCCTTCGCGGATTCCATTAGTATTAGAATCGAACGCCGCCTTAATCCGCCGGAACTTACGGTGAATGTGGCAAAATCTCGTAATTTTTTGTAACTTCAGGAAATACCGACGTTATATGCCATCGTATATCCGTTCTGTGAAAAGGGTAAATTTTTCTTATTTTTTTTATGTAACCCTCTCAAAAAATCTTGAATTGCAATCTTACAAAGACACACAACACAATAACAAAGGCCGAATTTTTAAAGACAAATAAATATTTCATGTTTCAAATTATTACATTATAAAAATAAGGCTTTATAACATATTTAGTTAGTCGGAATTTTCATCTTCGCCCTCTATTGAATTGTTATCATCACCTTCATCGCACTCTTCAATTTTGTTATCATCTTCTTCAACAACATTCTTTTTCAACTAGTAGAGCTAAGAACAACATTCAACTCCTCTCAAGGCAACATCAACAAGACTATGTTGAAAAATACTTAAAATTCAAATTTTCTTCTAAGTCAATCGACGAGCAACCCTAAGATGGTTCAACCAACTCACTAGCTTGAAAGACTTCATCTATCACACTTGTGTCTTCGTCTCATCCTAACAACCTCGATCACCTAATCCCTTCTGGGCTTTGTTTTAGAAACTGATAACCAATCAACTCTGACTCGTCCTTCTAAAGGAAGCGGGTGTATGTGTCATAAACTTGCGGGCATTGCTTTGTAAAACAAAGACGCCGCTTATACGCTAAGTGTGTCTAGCTTTTGAATTGATTTCAACGAGACCATAGCGAGGATCTACTCGATTCCTCTCACAGCCATACCAATAGCATTTGAATAAAAACATTCTATTTTGCTCGCTATGATATTGCAACCATGACTCCTTCCAATCTACCGTGAGTAGTCAACTTCAAACTCACTAGAAGTCGATCCCTTAATACAAACATCGTTGTATGTCTTTCTTCCATGCCTCAGATTCTTCAGACATGAAAGACATCCATTGACAAAATATCCATTATAGCACTTGACTTTTCTTTCAACCACTCACATAGTAAAGACAAAGGAAATAGCAAAGACTACCTCCCATTTGATAAACCTAGCTTGTAAAATTAAATACAACAATAATCAATAAACGAATATTATGTAACATTGACTACAATTAATTACATTACAAGAGATAATGAGCTTGTGATAGGATTTACATGAGTTCTAAACCATGTGACAAATTGTTCATCTTGTAAATTGAAAGATTCGGGGATCTCGGCCACCAGAGTTATTCGGATTAGTAACGCCGATGTTGCCCGCAAGGTTGTTCCAAAGTATACGAAGTGTACTGTGTCACTAAACATAAATAGTACACTTGATAAAGCTTAAGTCTAACATCTACTTACTTAATAAAAGATCTCAAATTATCACAACTAAATAGACATATCAGTGTGCTTGTCTCAACTTTTATTTCCGCATTAAATATCTTCCCTCACGGCATTTTTAGGTGTGGGTCGCCCAGATTGGAGAATACTGACAAGTTCCCACTTGAATGCACTTCACCACCATCATCATGCCGCGGAACACGGCTTATCCCGTTTCTCAAATGAGGTTCAAATAGTATGAGATAAATATTGAGATCTCTCAACAATATACGCTCACATATTGACTCAACACGCGCTTGTTCTTCACCCTTTTTTTTTAAGATTGAACAAGTACTATGATATATATATATATATATATATATATATATATATAAAATTATCAATTAAAAACATTAAAATAAAAATAAAAAACATTTAATTATAAAATGTCACAGCAACTGCATTATCTAACCTCGAATGGATACATCCATCTCAGATCGACCAGCCCTTCAACTTTTACCTCAAACTGAATGTAACCGGATGCTCCATTAAGTCAAAAATGATGGAGGGAATATCATCTCAAGTTTGCATATTGTCTCGACGATATTCTTTCAAGCCTTTGAATGTGATCAACATCAACTTGCTCGAGCATATGTCTCTAAAGAAATGACTACTCAGTAGTGCATCCCATATCCCCTTGGCAACAAATCACTTAAAAGCTACTGGATGAGTGTTTGCATAAACACATGGCAGTCATGACTTTTCATTCCATATAATCATGATTCCTCCCAGATAATCCACTCCTTGATATGTTCGAGGCATGTCTATCGGGAAACGCGAAACCCTAAGCCATTTTCAGACTAGTAGATGTGCAGTTTTCTTAGCAAAGCTTGCTCATGGTTTTCTACCCGTGACCCATCACAAACCAACTCCATATTTTATTCGCCATAACAACAATGCTACATCCAATCTAGCCTTGATGTTGTCCTTTGTCTCCCCCCTTCACATCCATGACAAGTTGAAAATGTTCTCAAACACGCTCTTTTCAATGTGCATGACGCCAAGGTTGATACGAGAAGATTGGTCTTCTCCAATAAGTAAGCTCCCAAAATATACTCTGCCCACCCACTATGGGTCCAAACCAAAACTAGAAAAAACTTTTACTTGCCCGATCGAGACCAAACACAATTTCACCAGACTGACACAACATCAAACACCTCTTCACCAGAAGACGCTGGGGTGCAACATCATTTTCAACTCACTAACAAGAATCCTTTTCTCCGTTTCTCACACTATGGTTGAGTAGAAAAAAACCAACGGCGGATACCAAGAAAAGAAGCTTTACCCCATTTGTTGAGCTACAGAATGCTCTGCTTGTTCTCCATACACTTGATTAACATGCTAGTCTCACGCGTGCTCCAACCGTAAACCATTCCATAAGCCGGAAATCACGATAGTCTCATTATCAAAGCCGGCCTCATAACAAAATTTTGTTTCCTCGAGATGTCATAAGTCAAAGCTCCAGAGGACCACAACAAGGCCAACTCATCAATAAACTGACGAAGACAACATCTATATTCCGTCCGGACACTCGGACTGGGTAATGCACTCATAGATAAAACATGAACTCGCTCGCACATCCCCGTAAGTGGCAAGTTATAAACCACAAGAGTATGACCGCCACAAGAATAAAGGAAAGAATGACTGGGCGGGGTTGAACTGGCTCATACACAACCCCAAGACGCACGCTCCTTCACCCAGTCAGTAAGTATGATGGCATGTTAAAGTGTTTCCGTGCTTCACTGTCCGAAAGGATGAATCCATCACCCCATCAACCGCATGGTGTGACTGGCGCCATGTCACGTGCTCAAGAATTCCGTGACATGAATAACCTCTCCAGCCTAGGTGTGATCGGGAAGTATCTAAGTTTTTTATATGCCACGGCAGTCTTCCTCTACCAGCTTCGGGTTTGTAACGGAATGCCCGCATGTCATGCACGAGGTCATCTCAAGATTCTCAAGGTAGTTGTGGCATACATCAATTCTTCGCATCCTAAAACTGGGCGGGTTTCACTACGACTCGGCAAAGATGTAAGTTCTTTTTCAGCTCGTTCTCTTCGTAAAATGCTTTCGCCCATTCAATAATCTTGTCATAACCAGCCCTGACCTAACCTGCGGATCCACTTGGATGGTGAACACCGTAAGCACAATGATAATTTACTATGGTTCATGCACCATCCCATAATGGTTCGCGAACCTCTCAACAGATCAAAACCCCGCCAGACCGTGAGATGCTAGGTTCTTCTTTTAATGATTGAGACATTCGACATTATCTTCACTCATTCTCATCAGATCCATAACCATATTCCCTGCATGATTACATCGTTTCATTTCCAACTTCATGCATGTTGCCAGCACTGTCGACCTAACCAATTCGCTCTTCCACGCTCTTATCGAACAAATAGTTCTCCGAGCATACCAACATTGTGTAATCTTCCATGAACCTCTTCGTTAGAAGGTATGTGAATCGCACATAACATCTTGATGTAGAAATTTTAAATTTTTAAGCACTTCCCCGATGGACACCTAATACCGCCATCAAGAAAATTCCTAAATAGATGTCGCGAAATTAATAAAACTCGACAATCGCAATAATCCATCCTCCGCAATCCTACAAGTAGTCCTGATACATCCATGAACAATCATCCACGACTTCATTGAACCTCTATAAAACATAAATAAAAATATTGGCTCTTGGGACATTATCCAACAAACTAAAACAACACTTATGCTAAATATTCATTATCAATTATCAACTATCAACTATCAATGTTCATACATACAAATTTATACATATATAAATTCACAGTAATTAATCACAACTTCAAATATAATTGATAACAATTAAACAAGACACTTAAACAAGCTTATTAATTATTTATTTCATTCAACGACATATTTAATTCGGTGTAATTCAAACAAAATTTCAACAATTTACAAACAAATATAATTTTGACAAAATCTAAAACAAACTATAACAACTACAAAATTATACATTCATACTACAAGTTTCTTTGACAAATAACAATTAAACAAGTACAAACGTTAAATAAATACATATACTAAAACAATAAAATTCACAATTAAATATTAAAACTAAAAAGGATAGATTTACTTACAAAATGATAAAATCTACAAGAAACTGACATTGTGACCACGCATAAGATATAAGAAAC
>CM027574.2:15904194-16268530 GCA_015852605.2 Populus deltoides | reverse complement strand
GCCTCGAACTTCTCTTTCGGTCTTTGGAAGCGGGCATATCTTAATATGGCTTTTACTTTGTCGGGGTCCTTGTGCCTTTATTGCGCCTGAAAATCCACAATAATTTGCACGATTTTACCCAGGAATGTACGCTGCGGATTGACTATTGCAATATTTTCTCGACCTACCGAACAATTTCCTAATTTGGGATATGGGCTTTCTTCATCTTTGGACTTTGCGATCATATCATCCACTGAACCTCAATTTCCTTATTACGTAAATATCGTGAAAAAGTCTTACCATTGCCCTTTGGTATGGAGTGACATTTTCAATCAAATGGCATTACCTTATAGCATTAAGTTCCCAGTAGGGTGATAAATATGCGTCTTTCTGCTTATACGCTTGAGCCATTTTAGTCCCTGATTATAGCGGAGCCATCATGAAAGAGTAAGTGGAACTCTTAGCGGCGTTGTCTGTGCGTCTATGTAGTCGCAGAGGAGGTATCACTGAGCGTCTATTCAAATCCCGAAAATCCGCATACCACAGTTTTATTGTGTATGCTGGGTATGCAATGTTGAACACCCGTTCGGAATGTTCTACTACTTCGAAACGCATCCACTTTATGCTTGTTATCTTCTTTTTTCTTTGAAGGCGATACATCAAGTCT
The DNA here is from genome assembly GCA_015852605.2 of Populus deltoides. Lineage (NCBI taxonomy): Eukaryota > Viridiplantae > Streptophyta > Magnoliopsida > Malpighiales > Salicaceae > Populus > Populus deltoides. The sequence goes on along the minus strand of CM027574.2, from coordinate 16,267,884 downwards.
TGTCTTCTTGGCTTACGTTTGGTATTCGGCCTTGATCAAAGGTAACCTATGCCTTTACTATTTGATATCAAACCCGGGCGTAATCGACGTATATGACCAGGCAAAATATCACGTACTACCGTAAAGAGAAGCGTGCCAACTCACTCCTCATATATCTATAGTGATCAACATCCCTACTTAACCCTTGGATCATGCTCGGTATTTACATTTTATTAATTCCTAATTCCCTCTCTGCAGCTCCCGTGCATGTTCGGATTGTTTCTGAGCTTACGGAACTCCTCAATGTCATCTTCACCCATCTTACTTCTTCATCCATTAAGTTATAGTTTTATCAAAATTTATAGGCCAATTATTCTCGATGCAATGGTTTGTAAGTTTATCGTTCTCCGGCTTTGATTCCACGAAGCGGAAAGTCCATTTGTTATGCGTAATGGAAAGGTGAAACTAGAAAGCATGATGAAGTTGAAAGCAAAAGCATGATCTCATTAAAACTTGAAATGATAGAAGGCTAAAGTAGAATCTTGTTGCCAATATCTTGAGCCACGGTGATTGGGTAACGCAAATTTATTCAAACAAAATGCAAATTGAAACACAAAAAAAAAGCGGACAAAAGCGAACAATGTTTAAGTTAAAGATAATTGGGACTTTTGAATTTCCCCAATTGTTCACTCTTCCCCCTTCGCATTTAATCTTGTCACAAAATCGTTAGGCCATCCCTCTAGGAAGCTCTGATCGGAAGAAGAGGTCTTTATAGGGGGCTCGCCTCTCTTGAAAACCCCTGTATGTTCTTGTTTGTTGATCTCTTCCGGATAGTGGATGGTAGCACCGCTGAAATTTCTTGCTCATCCCTCTCAATTTCCCCCAATATTGATCACTTGTGCGGTCGTTGGGAACGTGATGTGGATTGAGGGATCTGAATTCGACCAGTTCGGCCTCGCCTGGCGATTGGGCCATTCTCCTTTCTCTTTAAAACTTCGGCCGGCTCTCGGTGAATCTTCCTTTCTAGGGTTTAAAACCTAAAACTTAACCTCCATTCGCGCATTTCATCTTTATTAATGCTGATCCCTCCAAGATTCCTGTGATAGGGTCATCACCTAATGGATCGTCCTGTGTTCTGAAATATTTAGGGCCATCATATGACCTCGTGAACCTCTCGTTTTCTCATACTTATTTCTAAATTCCATTCAAAGCATTTACTACCTCAAATGCATGTAGGTTTCGTCCTACTCTCTTCGCCTCTATATAAGGAATCGACCGTTTTAACATAGCCTAAAGCCTCTTCAAACTTACATCACGAAGTTTCCCCTGTGATGGAACTTAACCCGGTTGGTGTAATGAGGATGACAACGGCTCGTGGCTGGGCAGGTGGATCCAAGGTCTTCTGCGATAACATGTCAGTACGTGGGATGAATATCCATCACTTGTAAAGTTACTTGGAAGGTTGAGGGCCATACAAGCTCGACATCAATATTTCCCATGTCGCCTTGGCGAACCATCATATGCTCTCAGTCACGTGGTCTGGCTCATATGGGAGACGTCAACCCGGCATATATCAAGCACATGCCTTGGCAAATACATTCAAGGCGGAACCATTGTCTACTCGGGCACCTTGGCGTACACACAATCCTTACATTTCACGGTGATATAACGCTTATATGACCCGGTCCTTCATGATCTAGTTCATCATCGTGAAGCGATAGTTAGTGGCTTGAATCCTTCCCACCAAATGTTCCTATAGAATCCTCTGGTAGATATCTCAGGAACATATGCTTCATTAGACCTTCAAGAGTGTTTCTATGCAACTCAACTCAAACTAATGATAATAGAGAGATCTCTGGGTCTTTTTTTCAACTGGGTCCACCACACTCGTATTCACTGTGCTTCATTAGCTTCAAAAAAACTCGTTAGCCTCCTCACCGGCATCGGTTTGTCGACCCCATAGTCTTGGCCAACTCCACCACATTCTTTCCTTTTGCTCTCCTTGTCTTCTAGCTCTTCGTAAGTGCAGTAACATCTTCCACTTGGGTTAACCCCCCCAACCCAACATGAAAAAAGTAGAGCTGGTCTCATGGTATGGAAAGAATAACCATAATATGTAGGTATGGCATTATAATTTCCACTAACCGCCGTGCTTGTAGGGTCTAGCCAAAATCATTCTTGGGGCCCTCTCTCTGTTGGTTGATATCTACAAACTTCAACTTTCTTGTCGAAACAAGTCATGGTTCCCTACTTAGGTTTTCCTCGTGCATCCCCATCCCAACATTCTAATGTCATCATGTCTTCTACCTTCACCCGGAAACTTTCACAAGAGTTTACATGGTGTCCAATATCTCTGGTGATACTCACAATATTCACCCTCGTGCTTTCATGCTGCTTGTTTTTTATGGGTGTTCGAGGTACCCGATTGCTCCAACATTTGTAAACTCTCCATTACAACTTTAAGACATTAGTACCCCTCTCTTCTTCTTCCAAAGCATTCACCCCTCCACTTCGGAAGCATGGTGCGGTAACTGGGTTGATTTTTACGTTGGGTAAAATCATCACAAGAAATCCAACCCCTACCTTGATGAGTTGGAGGATTCTCCCTTTGAAAGCCAAACAACCATCAATATTATGGCCGGTGATACCGCATGGTACTTTTCGCATTTCGGTCCGGCTCTGTACCATTGAGAAAAGGTGGTCAGTAAGGTGTTAAAGGAACAGTGTTACTTGGCCACGCCGAAAGCAATCTTTGATACATTTCACTAAGAGGTATGGAAGTGGGGGCGCTTCTTCTCCTTGGTTTTGCGGGGAAGTTTTGCGTGGGTAGAAATGTGTTGCCTTGTGGTAATCCGGGATATTTTGGGTATTGGTTTGGTTTCTTTGATAAGCGAAGAGAAATTTATATTGGAGGTGGGAGGAATGGTCATGGGTGGCCCTGAATTGTGCTTTCTTCCTTACCTTCACCTTCAACGTTGTGGATGTCGTACCTCCTTCTGCACAACAACAAAACCCTTTTTCACTTGGGTGTGATCCTACCCATCCCGAATGGTTTGTTCAATTGGTTCAGCTATAACAACCAAATCAAAGAAGCTTTGTGCAGCACTTCCCACCAAATACTCAAAGTATGCGTAGCTTTAAAAGTATTGGAGAACAAACCTATCATTTCTCCTTCTCCATAGGGGCGATTAATCCGTGCGCCGTTTACACCTTTGTGCATGCTCCCCTTCTGCATTCCTTATGACCTTTCTCCAAACCAATGCAAGCTTGATCTATCGGTATGTCCATATTGAATTTATATTGCCTAATAAAGGCATCAACTAGGTCTTTCCATCCTTTACCTTTGGTGTGTTGTCCAAACTCATGTACCATGTGAGGAGCCACATCGCTCAAACTATCTCGCGAAGAAGTGGATCAACACTTCTCATCTTGTACCACTTGACCATCTTATTGTGCAAGTAGAACGACTCTAAGATGTGTTATTGGACATTGAGTTCCAGTGTATTTGATGAATTCGGAACCCTAAATTTCTTAGGAATGACTAAGTTAGGTACTAAACACATCTCGACCTTTGGCTACCGGTCATACACAAATGATTTCCCTCAACCCTGCCCTCACCCTGTCTGCCAAGCCTTCCTTTTCCAAACCTTCCACTATCGTTTTATCTCTGTAAGACCTCCAAGGTTAACTCATCAAGTATGAGGGAATCCTCATCGGATATATAGTTGAAATTGGGAAAATCGTAGCATATTAGAGGCTCATCAAAGATCCACTTTGCCCCCCATGTTTTGGTAGGTTGAGGAATGCCTGAGGCGTTGGTGGTATCTGAGCTGTAAATACTGTTTGGGAGTATGTCCCTTCTCTTTACTTAGATCTCAGGGCTTGGTCGAGTAAGCTAGTAAGTCTAACGACATCTTCCTTCGAACCGTTCAACTCCTTACGATGTTGAGCATCCAATTGAGTTCTTTCCTCATTTTCCATTTTTTTTCTTGTACGCGGTGTTATGAGTATGTTTTGATGAGGGACCTATATTTCACTTTACGTGCGATATTATGACAATTCCTAAGTGTATGTTCAAAAATGCATGAGTGTGAATGCAATATTTTGGGCATGGATTATTTCATGGAAGGGTGACATAACGATCGTTATTACTTTGGATGTGTGGTCGGATCTACATCGATACTTATCAGCGATGCCTTGAGGAGATCCGTTTAACCTTTTACCATCTGAAGCTTTCACCTTGTATACACACTTTGAATAATAAAGATCTCGGTTTTTATTTAACCCATAAAAACTTTCATTACAACAAATGATTCATCTTAATCTATTACGGGGAAAGGCACCCTTTGCCTATTAGCTATAGCTTTTAAAACATATCGGTGTTATTCATGCTCCTTCGATACTATGATGTCCCCTCCAACTTGACTGAGCCTCCACTCTTAGCTAGTGAGCCTCGGCCAAGCGGTCAATTTGCTCTTGAAATTCCCTTATTCTTTCGAGATGGATCGGGTTATTTACGGATAGAGAATTATTAGCAGTATCCAATATTTGAATGTGACTCTCCATCATTTTTGACTTTCTAGCAATTGCTCGGTCTTAGCTTCTCCCTTTGCCAACCTTGTCCTCAATGCTTTTGCTTCAATTTTAACACTATTGAGTTCGAGTTCTCACATTACGGGTGGTTTTGGCTATCTTCTGGTTTTAACCAACTCGGTTCAACATCATTCAGCCGACACTCTTGAGTTCTTTTATATCTGTTAAGCGTTTGCTTGACACGCTTGAGTTTTGAGGCCAATTCCTCCCAATCATGCCTTCTCCACTTGAAGTGTCTTCTCCTCATTAATGATTTTTAGGGATTCTAAGTCGCTTCATTGATTTCATCCGGATCTCGGCCCATCGAGTCCACTTTCTTCCTCGACCAATTTCCTCATAGCTCTTTCTTGGCTAATTGATGCTCTAATGATAGTCTCAAATCCTCCTTCGTTTTAAGCTCGACACATAATCGTTTTACTTGTTCTCTTAGTTCTTCTTTGCACAACTCACCCTCTTTCTTGAGTGCCCACATAGTTAAAATCTCTACCATGTCGGAGACTCTTCCACACGCCATTGAGGATACTTTTCACTAACCGTGGGATTCCTTGATCCATTCTCCTTCTTTATCGGCAATAAGAATTCCAATCTTGCTTAATGCTTTCTAACATTTCCATGGTAGCCCCTTTATAGACCGGTAAATTGGAGCTATGTCAATTGTCCTAGGAACACTTTGTATGCCCCAAGTTGCCTTGCAACTAAAGCGGTCGCGTGATCCCGTATCCGTTATTCCAATTAATGGTACCCAAGGCTTTTCTCCACAACTCATCAAGCTTGTCATATTCCTCATCCAAGGAGCTCTCCAATTAAAAATGCTTAATGGAAGCCTTTGCAATTTTACCCTCCAATCATCTTCGAAAAGCTCTCCCCTCTTTTGATCTGAACAACAACTCGAGTGGCTTTTGGTCAAACCACCGAAATTATTGAATATTGGCATCTGTTTCTATATGACTTAACAACCGGATGAATAGTAAAGAGACACAACATCTCATGGAACCTTTACCCGTTTTTCTTGCAATGACTAAGAGATAGGAAGGTTTGGCCAAAGTGCGGCACGGCAAGTTGATCTTTGTCCTTTCATATTCCACAAACAAATTGGCGGCTTCTAAATCGATAATTCCGTAGTAGAGGGACATAGAACTAAACCAAATATTCCCAAAGCCAATATTCTATGTTTCTCTAATTTAGCACTTTCGGGTTAGCTTTTTAGGAACCAACACTCCTCTAGTCGTTTCCATCTAAGACCCCCGGAGTTATCTTTCTCTCTATATGGTATTAGTGGAGGAATCCCTAGCGGTTTAGCAAGCTCATCCATGGTGTAGTCAATTCTCTGCGGAAGTACACTTTGTAGGCATCTTCGGGGAATTGGTCAACACACTATACTCTCTCAATGGTAGGTGTCATGCTCGACATTTGAAAAGTAAAGCGACGTATCGAGGATCCCAAAATGTATCATGGCTTTATGGTGATGGCAAAAGCGCACCTTCAAAGGTGCAAAATCCTCCCATACTTCATAGCAAATTACGCTTCATCTATCCCGATACTTAGTGAGTGAAAACAATCGCTAGTGTCGTTTATTATGCACCCGACATCCTTGAGTAGCGATGTCCCACCGGTATTTGGTCTAGAGGCGGTCTCCCTCGGTCATTTGCAAGGATTCAGATTGAGTCCATACTCAACGATGGTTACCTCCCGAATAATGGTCATTATGTCACCCGAAGAAGTCTGTAATGAAAATGCTTAAATGTTATGCTTATCTTAGTGAAATTATACATGGACCCACCTAAAAAATATGTTCTAACCATTAAATGCATCCGGGTAGTTTGACTATCTAGTCTCAAAGGTCTTTCGCATGCTCGGTGATAAGCCCTCGAAGGTTGATATGAGGTTTACAAGCGGTGTGAAGATAGAGGCCCCTGAGCAAAATCGGGTTTGGCATATCAACCACCATCGAACAAACAAATCATCGGGAGTTGGATAGTTTCGAGCAGCCTTGCCAGGCTAAAGTCATTGGGGTGCCTAGGCTCCTCCACTTATCCTAAAGTTGATACCACACGTATATATATAAAAAAAGGTGTTTGAGTGATGTTCGATTTAACATATATGCATGATAAATATGAATGATTATGCATGCTAAAGCAGTAAAAAGAAAAAAAAATGCATAATAAATAATAATAAACAATAAATAAATAAATAAAATAAAAACTTGATAAGCTTCTTCTTCTACCCCTTCCCTTGGTCACTTGAATCCCTAATCGACTCCCCTCGAGGTCACTTGGTCCGGATCGACAATGGCCTTAGTTATTTATCTTAAACCTGTTACGTTCGTCATCATTGCCCCTGAAAATAAATAAAATCAATTCTTGTGGAAAAGAACCGGTTTCTAGCACCATGTTCTTTTATGGGAAAATGTCTTGTTTGGGGAGTCGCCACCTAGTATTATGGTCACTAGGAACCCTAAGCGGGTCACGTGAGATTCTATGGTTGGGGATTTACGTAAAAGGAAGATATTATCACCCTCAAACATTACACTTTAAGGCAAAGCGCATTGCTATTTTTTTTGTCTTAAAATGCTAAAATTTTTTATTGGTTTACATTACGATGATTTATTCACATATTCACGACTCAGGCGTCGGTGAATATTTGACTCTGACTAATTCCAACTCTGGCGTTGGTAACTATATAGGTAGCTATAAAAAATGAATTTAGATTAATATATTTTTTTTATTCCACGACTTTAACGCTAGTGAATAAACAAATAAATTAAATTTATTTTATTACGAATCCATATATTTCCTCTATTTTTTATGTAAATGAAAGAAAATACATAAATAAATAAATAAATAAATAAATAAATAAATAAATAAAATAAAAAATTAAATCAGCGTTTTTTTTATTCATGACTCATAGGCGTCGTGAATAAATAAATCAATTTATTTTTATACATACACCTATATATATATATATGTTTTTTTTTTGATAAATAAAATACAATATAATGAATAAGAATAATATAAACTTAAACCAAGATATCTTACTCCGACTCTGGCGTGGGTGAATAATCGATAAATTTATATTATTTTTATTCATGCTTAAACATATTTTCTATTTTTTTATTTTTTATTTTTAATTTTTTTGGGCTTCGGAGCCCGCTGCCTATATGGGTCAGGCTAAGCCCGGTAGCCGACCGATCGCGGCCCAAGCGGTGACGGTGGGCCTCGCCCGCATGAACTAGCTCATGCGTGCCGGCGTAATGCCAAGGTAATTAATTACCTTGGACGATTACCTAGTGCACCGAACAAAACGGGGCGGAAAAAAGCGAAGAAAAGCAGAGGAAGCTTACCTTGTTGCGGTTTGCTTAGGCGGAGTGCTAGCGTGTCGGCGCGATCAGTGATGGCGTTAGTCACTAATAAACCAGAATCTCTCCTTCAAACTCTGCCTTCGCCTTCCGGTTTCCCACGCCCGTGCGAAGAATTGTCCCCTGCTCTGTTTTCAAGTTCTCCCAACTATCTCTCGGTTCGTTTTTGTTTTGGCAACTTTAGACCAATGTTGGTGAGGGGAGGCTCGTTCTCGGTATGGGGTTTCAACAAATACTCAAAAATGCAGCGGTGTCTTTGTGTTCGGGTTTCTTTATTCTCTCCCTCCTCTGTTTTTTATCACTCTCCGCCAACCCCTCCTCTTGGTCTTTGCCGGTTTATATAGGACATTGGCGGGTTGATAAGCTAGGCGGTAGGCCAGCGGTTGGCCACCATTAAGGCGTCCAACGGATGAGGATTCTTCTGCCAACGTCCCTCCCTCCATTCTGCGAGAAGCGGTTCTTGTCTTGAAGGAGAAGAAGATGAACAACGCCACTTTCAAAGCGGCGCGTTTGGAGATAAAAAAAGTGGCCCTTTTGCATTTCGACCCTGCGGTTCCAACGTCTTGTAATTAAGTCCCCGGTTTAAAAGCGTAATTGGCCCCCATTTTGGCGCCTTTTTCAATGTAGTCCTTGGATTTTAATTTACGCATTTAGACCCCCAATTAACCCCAAACTTTGCTATTTCTTCAATTAAGTCCCCGATTTGATTAATTTAATTAAATTCAAAGTCAATTAAGTCTAAAACTTATTGATTCTCTAATTAAGCCCACGATTGGATTAATTAAATTAATTCCAAGCAATTAAGTCCCAAAACTTATCAATTCTCCAATTAAACCCCGGATTGGATGAATTAAATTAATTCCAAGCTTAATTAAGTCTCAAAACTTATCAATTCTCCAATTAAACCCTGGATTGGATGAATTAAATTAATTCCAAGCTTAATTAAGTCTCAAAACTTATCAATTCTCCAATTAAACCCTTGATTGGACGAATTAAATTAATTTCAAGCTCAACTAAGTCTCAAAACTTATCAATTCTCAATTAAACCTTGATTGGATTAATTAAATTAATTTCAAGCTTAATTAGATTAATTTCAAAGTTTAATTAAACCTCAAAATTTCCAATCATGTTGCCTTTAACCCAAATTTTAATTCATTCTTCATTTATTTCATTTTACTTGTTTTTCCATCATTATTATTATTATTTTTCATTATCATTTATTTTATTTTTTCAGTAAAATAATAATAATAATATTGATTGAAATAAAAATGGTAAAAAATTGGTTATGACAAGAATAAAGCTAAAGAACAAGAAGAAGAATGAGAGGAATGTTATTTTTTATTAATTGTTTTCTCGAAAGATACACATTTATAGCTCTTCTATATTTCTCTCTATACTTATGTCTTATGCTTATGATTACAAGCCTATTTATAGGCTTGAAGTCCTAGATAATCAAGAAATTAAACCACTCAAAGGAAATCATAATCTTATAAGGAAATCTAACATTATAATTAAACAATTATTCTAATAAACTAATATATTACAAATCCTTCTTCATCAAGGATTTCTACATTAATTAGGATTCATCCTTTAGCTAATATTAAAACTCTTATAAACTCTAAATCCTATTAACCTAAATCCTAATTGATATTGAACTTCAAAAATATGATTAGATGACCATGATTGTGATGGAAGGCTAACACCCACACTTTTGGTGTCAAAAAGCTCCAATAGACTTTCAACCCCCAAACTTTTATATGTAGGAAACATAGAGATGCAATTGTGATTTATGTATTACATTTGTTTACATCATAGTTGCTTGACTCCAAACTATACCTTACATAAGATTAACAAATACACACTAAAAAAGGAGTAACTTTGGAGGACAGTTTTAGAAAATGTTAAAATCCATAATTTTATGGCTATTAGTAGAGAGCTAGGGAAAATAAATAAATAAAAATACATAAACCAAGTTTTCCCTCCTCTCATATCTGTTATAGGCAACGAAGTTGATTAATTACCATGGCTATAATACATTCTAACATGATAAACACACTCATTAAGCCAAAGTAAATGACAAGTAGACCAAGCTCTAAGATGTAAGAAGTTCTCAGATGAGTGTAACATTTTATTTAGGGTAAAAACCATGATATATCATTAACTATACCTATGTAAGGAATATAATCCAATGTTCCTAAGAATCCTGATGTGAAGTTATTGAATGAGAGCTCATGGTTGTTGGATAATATCCCTCAATTTGTTCTCAACTTTGTTTTTGAGAGGCAGGATAAGGATGCATATGCATATGCCAAAATAATACATAGAGGATCTATCTTAGATGGAAAAAAATTCTTCAAGTAATTGATTCCTTCCTTTTTAGTGAATTCCTAATAAATAAATGATGCCTTATATCTTTCAATGTTGCCTAATGAGTTTATTTTTATTTTAAAGACCCATTTATATCCAATGGCTCTTACATTATTAGGCAACTCAACAAGTTCCTAAACTCCATTACTTTTTATAGAATTCATCGCTTCTTTAATAACATTGTACCATAATTTTAATTCTTTTGCAACTTATGACCTATAAAAAATGACTACGGGATCATTTTCAGTTTAATATTATAGTCAAATTCTTGTAGATACACAATGTAATCATTAGAAATTGTTGTTCTCTTCGTTCTAATAGATCTTGCAATATTATACCATCATATTTGTGTAACCCAATTTTGGCCCATTGGTTTTTAATTTGATTTTCACGGGGTTTAAAATATAAAATTAAAATATCAGAGGAATTTATTCGATGAAAATATGATTTGTCGACTTGCAGGAAACTAGGGACTACAATATGCTTTTGTCATTCTATCTTTATGTTCAAGATAATCCTTACCTTCAAGATAATGATAGTTGTGTGCTTCCAATTTGATTCTAATTCGAACTTAAAAAAGAGAATGAATTTGATTGAGACTTTACTTTTACATAGCGATGGAACTCTTGCACTATAAATACTGATCTCGGTGTATGCGAGAAAAGGGGCGATTAGAGAAAAAAAAACCTCGGAGGCAGGAAAACCCCAAGAGTAGGCCATTACCAGAAATCTATAAAAAATTAAAAAGATATTTACAAAAAAAAAAAAAAAAAAGAGATGGGGCACGGCTGAATCCTAGAATAGTCATCGCTGCCCCCTTCCCCTGCTCTTTCCTCTCTTTTTCCCCGGTCTTAGTCTCTCTACTATTAGACTAACTTTTCTGTTATCTTCAATCAGCCCAAACCACAACTCCTCCTTATCGGGAGGAAGCTAATAAAGTTCAGAGCCCACCTTTCTCTTGCCCTAGTCTCTAAACCAGACAAATTGCATCATGAACGACTCCTCTCATCAGTAGCAACAGAGCCATCATTCTCAGTCACGCTAACAGTAGAGCTTCATCACCATAATCGCAGCAGTAACGTTTTTTCCTTTTCTATAACCCAGTCACGGCGTGCACCTCTTTTAAACAGCACTGTCATTCGCCAACTCCACCTTGCAAACCTCTTATCCCCCTGGGATTAGAGGCCCCTTTTTTCTGCATGCTTTGTTACACCAACATGCAGCCATTACTTTCGACTGTCCTCCTTCAGCAACAGGAATGACCACTGCTACTCATCTTCTTTGTATTGGTTGTGATTTCCAGTAGCCAATGACTACAACCATAACATCATGTCACCTCTCTTCGGTCCAACACTTGGACAACCCCAACATCGCAAGGCAGTAACGATGGTGAAAGATCTTCCTCTAGCAGAAGAAACAACATTTTCTTTTCCACGCCATTGCCAGTTATATTATCATCTTCTCAGCCGACGACTAGAAAGAAGAAATGAGACCGAAACAGGGAGGGGAAAGTATTGACCAACCCACGTACGAGCACCAGCTTTGCCTCTAGCTTCACTAACGTCTCCATGGCCAGCATCAGGTAAGCTCTTTGCCTCAATGAAATATCAATATTAGATTCATAACAAAATACAAATGAGATTGGAGTATCTTTGATTTTCAAGTCATTTATGAAATTTAGCATATTGTTTCTTCATGTATCCATTCTTTTTACAGAAAGAACACATGGATTCCTTCTTAAAGTTAATTTTTGGAGACATTTTACCTTTCACTTTATTATTGGCTTGAGTTTTGTCCGTCCTATGTTGCTAGTAGTGCACTTTCTCTCAGTTCCATTACTAACCTCCCTTTCTCTTGAACACAGATGGTCATGAATTCATTGATTGACTATTTATCTTTATGTGTGTTGTGATTTTAAAAGGTCTATATTGCTGTGGAAGGGTATTTAGGATATATTGCATAAGGAAGAATTTTTACATCTCTACCTCAAGATTCTTCAATCGAGTCACAATATCCTTCATCCTGCATGATGTGCTTGTGAACACCTCTCACAATGGTGATGCTTATGGATGAGAACTTCATGATTAGGGTGCTTGCAAGTGTGTTATTAGAAGTGACGAATTAATTATCAATTGCTTTTAACAAATCATGAATTTTCTCATGTTGGTCAACTAAATCATGTATACCAATGAAAATTCTAGTTTTTATCAATATTATATTAATAACTACATATGATTTGTCTTTTCTAATTGAATAATCTATGTACATCCACCCTAAATGAAGGAGAATTCTTTTCTTCCATACTTTATAGTTATCACCCTTTAGATCAAAACTATCACAATGAATATCAGAAAAATTAGCAAGTTATATAACAACAAAAATAAATTTAAAATACATGTTTAAGTCAAAATTAAGGGAAAAATTTCATGCTTTACCATTTTAATTTATACTGAAATTGAATCTAAACACATAAAAAATCACTTATGGGCTAAGGTTTTAATTCAAACATATTCAAATATATTATATGATAAAATTATCAAATTATGTACTTAATTTATAATTTTATGGGTATATATTATGAGAATAATTTGATATTCTATCCAAAACCTTACAATAAAACTATCAAATTATGTAATTAATTTATAATTCCTGTGGTATGTTATAAAAATAATTTGATATTCTATTCCTAATAAATTATATAAATAAAATGAAAAATTCTCATGGGATAATATTTATTATATTTAGTATAATTAATTAAAATTAATACCTATAATTCTTTATGTGATCATAACATAGCATAATGTATAATTTTATTTTATTAAAGATGTTGTGGCTAATCTCTAATTATTTAAAATTATATAGATCACTAGATATTATATAAGTTAAGGCATAATTTTATATAACATATATAAAATAATATTCTACCTTTTTTAATTTATAAAAGAAGCACCAAATAAAACAAAAAATAAAGTCATCAAAATAAACCACACAAAAAAACCAAAGTGACAGCCATGCAAATTAAAATTACATAGCCCAAAGAAAAATAAAATAGATAGCCCAAATATCAAATGATTAGAAATCAGGTTTTTCTAATGATTTATAATCATACAAAAAATTAAAAAACAATTCATAAAATAAAAACCCCAAAATGTTTATTTTTAGAATAAATGTTTTTCAATTTATTCCTTTACTACTAGGCATGTTGATGACAACTATTTCTTTTGCTACTAGGCATCTTATTCATGGTAATTATTGAAACTCATTCCACCATGAAATAGATTTTCAAGCCATAAATAAAGTCAAGTTAATAATTAATTTAATTTGGGAACCAAGGCTATTCCTAAAATCTTTAGTGTAGATAAAATATTGTGGAACAAAAAAAATCAATTGACCACTAAAAATTTCATGAAAAATATAATTAAATAGATTAATTAATTTCTTTTAAGCACAAACATTCCTAGACTAATATATCAATATAGATGTCAAGGCAAATATCTTATTATCTTATTATTGTGGCTCTGATACCAACTATTAAACTTGATAGATCTAAACATATTTCTAAAACAATTTGCATTTAAATCTAATAAGATAGATGGTTCGCACTACGTCGCAAGCCAACCTTTTATTTTGGCATAAAAATATCAAAACAAGGCAAATATGTTTTTACAATAAAAAAATATAATATTAGGGTATCAGTCGAGTGAGTTTAATAAACTCTGTTCATATAATAACATCATTAGAAAATAAGATATCGATAACAAACAAAACAAAAAAAAAATAATGATTTAATACAAAAGATGAATGCTTGCCAATATTATGCAAATATATATTCATAATATCTCAAAAATATCTCAATGATCTTATTTGATAACAAAGTAAAAATTAAATGAGAATAGAATAATTTCATAAAAAGAAAATGAAAATAATATGAATATAAAAAAAAAGATAAAAAAAGTCAATTACTGTTAACTTTTTAAATCATGACCTGGGTTATAAGACCGAAAGCACTATATATAAAATATTATGATGGTTAAAATCACAAAAAAAAACAACACAAAAAAATTCAAAATAAAAAAAATACAATAAAAATAATTAATGTTACAATTGCAATAAAAAATAAATTAAAAGGCAACAATAAATTTTAGATTTCAGAGTGAAATCAAAAAGAATAAAAACATTAACAAAAAAACAAAAAAAAAAGATAAAAAAAAAACAATACACTATAAACTTGAATAGAAATCGGAACTAAAAATGAAACTTTCATAAAAGATTCAAGAAAAAATAAAAAATAAATCATAAGAACAAGCATCAAATCCTAAACATTAAAACATTATAAAAAAAATTGAATATACAAGATTCTTCAACGTGTTTTTTTACACTAAAAAAACTCCTAAATGTAAATTGAAAAACTTATACACGATCTAATTAAACAATCCAATAAGCATTGTGTAAAGTAATAAATAAAAATTATTAACAATAAATAAAAATTAAATTGAGAAAACAAAGCAAAAAATGAAGATCAAGATATCTAACATCGCAATACGGGTAATTTACCTGGTTATATTTAATGAATTCCTCTATCAAAATAAATTTATAATAGAAAAACACATAAAAATGGTAATAGAAACCGACACATATATAAAATTTATTTAATAATAATTAAAAAAACAATGCAAGGTTGCACATATAAAATATCTTATAAAAAATTATTATTAAAAAAAATTAATCTATATAAAATTAAGAAAAAATCACAAATGAATAATATCTACCTCTCTAAAATTAAACACACCCAATATCATTTAAAAATAATCACAATCTAATTAAAATATAAACCAAAAATTTATTTGAAAAATATATACACAAATAATGCATTACTTTTTTTAAAAAGCTAAAAATTAAAAAAGAAATAAAAAGAACCAGGCCGGGCATTGTTGGGCCTAGTAAGCTAGGCCCAATAGCCTAACCCAAAAACAACGGCCCACTCGCGGCCTCTATTTTTTCAAAAGTTCAATAGGGCCATCACCGCCCCAATTATTTCAAAAACAAAAGACGCATTACCTAAGTCGAGTAGGCTGACGCTTACTTAAGAAACTCAAAATCTAGACATTTGTGGTAGCTGGAAAATACGGTTCTTTGCTTTTTTCACCCAAAATTCTATTTTTGACCTAAAAAACTTAAAAAAACCTCTAGAGACTTTGTTAAACCAATCCATGGCCACCAAAAAGCCAACAAATCGCCCCAAAACCTGAAACAAAAATTTTTCTCGAGCTCAAATCTATTTTTTTAGGTGTTTTCAAGGTAAAAAAAAAAAATACATAAATATAACCCCACATCATATGAAACCTTTTGACTTAAAAATCAACCGTTTTGGTAACTGGAATCTTCCCCAACAACAACTTTCTCTCTTTAAGTCGAAATCTGGCGACTCCCTCTCTGTTATCTTAATAGAAAAAGGACTGAAAAAAAAAGAAAAATAAAGTTAGGTGTCAAAATATATTGTCTTCAAATTCAAGAAATTGGTCATCTAATATCTAAAAAATATGGGGGATTAAAATGAATGTTCTAATAAAACTTTCAAACTATCCCCAATGTTACTCAAGATTTTCACTTAGTTCCTTAGCTTTTAATTTAACCCTCTTGCTTAAAAAATATATGTAATTGGATGCTAATTTGAGCTTAAAAGGATCAAATCATGCATAATAAAAGTTTGAGGACCAAAGTAAAAATTACTAAAAAATACACTGCTCCAATCCACAGTGTATTATGAAAGAGTGCACAATAATTCCAGTACAATAAAAGGCTAATGTTTTTTTAGTTATAGTTAATGTAGAAAAATAAATAAATCAAAATAAAATACTCACATATTTTTTTTAAGGTTTTGGTTCTTCTAAACTTTGACACATTTAAATTTAATAGTGTATTTTATTGGTAAAAATTTATATTTCAATGTGTGAGTTTAGAAACCAAAAACCTATATTTATATAAAAAGAGTTCCATTAAAGTTTTATTAGTATAACTCCAATACCATAAATTTAAAAAATATTAATTTAAGAATTAATTTATTGAAACAAATATTAAAGTTAAATCCCATGTTAATACAAAAAACATAACTTTAACAAAAATATCTCTTGAGAGCCTCGATTCTACATCTCTATTCACCTGCAAACAGAATTACTGTCGACATCGTTTATTTCTGCGATACAAAACTGCTTTTTTTAAATAAAAAAAAATTGCTTCAAATAAATTATTTTTAATATTTTTTTATTTTAATATACTACATCAAAATAAATTAAAAATAATATTATTTTAATACATTTATAAATAAATAAACCTCTGCCGCAGTACCAAAAAATGCCTCTTACGTGCGGCGGTAGAAACGAAGCCAAAGCATCTCAAATCCGCCATTTCGCTCCCCCAACTAGTTTTCCCTTTCTCATTTTCCCCCAGACCCCAATAAACTCCTCTCAGTCTCATAAAAAATGCCAGGATTTGAGATATGGCCGAGAAATTCACAATCCCAAACTCCATCCTCAATAGATTTAACTCCCAGCTCTTCTAGCTCATCCACTTTCGGTGGCATATTTCTGGAGCCAACCGTTTATTCTTCTACTGTTAATTTTATTTCTCATAAATGCTCTTCAATCACCATTTCAAATCCCATTTCCTTTTATAAACACGCGAATTTCGGGGGCTTAAAGAGAGGAAGGAGGAGTAGAGGTATTAATGAAGTGGTGGTTAGTGGTGTTTTTCTGTCAGTGAGCTTGAGAAATGATGGGCTCCTGCAGGAATCTAAGGTGTGTTTGGTTCAAAACGAAGATAGCAAGAGCCTGGAGGAGGAGGATAAGGTGGCAGAGGGAGGTAATATTGTTTTGGAGAGTAAAGAGAACCGGAAGGTTAAGGCGCGAGGAGGTTTTGCTATGAATACCACTAAGCATCTGTGGGCTGGTGCCATTGCTGCCATGGTTTCAAGGTTTGTGCTTCTTGTCTCTCTCTTTCTAATTTTCTTGACCTTTTCATTCAATGCCAATTATGGGCTTTTATTATTATTATTTTTTTTTTGTTAACTTACATGTTGAATATCGTTATCTCGATTGCAAAATCCGTGTTATAGCTGCGATGCTGCACCAAATTTTATTTTTCCGGGGTGGTACTATGCATTGTTATTTTTTCTTACTTTGATAAATGCCGTTGAAAATTTACTGTAGTGATGTTATTGTATCAGAACTTGTGTGGCTCCGCTTGAGCGATTAAAACTGGAATATATAGTTCGCGGTGAGCAAAAGAATATTGTTGAGCTAATCAAGACAATTGCTACTACTCAAGGCTTGAAGGGTTTTTGGAAAGGGAATCTTGTTAACATTCTTCGCACTGCTCCATTTAAAGCGGTCAATTTTTGTGCTTATGACACATATCGGAAGCAACTGCTTGGATTCTCAGGAAATGAGGAAACAACGAATTTCGAAAGGTTCATTGCTGGTGCTGGTGCTGGCATTACTGCGACAATTCTCTGTTTACCACTTGACACGGTATGTGGAAACTTGAGATTCTCTTCCTTTCTTCTGCTGGCACGGGGCTTACTCTTCATTGTAGAAGTACTAACATAGCACACTGATTATGCAAAGCTAGGATCAAGTGGCCCAAGTTGATTGCATATAGCCATTTATTTTCACCTGCTGAATGATTTTGGTTTTCAGACTGGTACGAGAGCGCAGTAATCTTGCTCCCATAATTTCTTCTATATTCCTGGCATTAAGCTTATATTAGAGAAGATTTATATCAAAATATCCATGGGAAAGGAAACAGTTTGAGACTGTAGATGAAACAACCAACCAAGTTGGGCACCTTTTGCCCCTTTTCTGAACACTTGTTTGCTGGGAATATAAGATACGTCCTTGCAATGTCTTGCCAAATTTACTTTACATAACTTGATAAATTTACTTTATATGACTCGATGGCGTGTCTCAGTAATGTGATATTTATGATAAGAAATCAAAATGACCTGTTTCATATTCTGTATGCCAAAGAAAACATAACTCTTGAGTGTTTTATTGGGTGTGGAAAGTTATTGATAAACAATCATGTGGACAATCACCCTAAGCTTTGGGTGGAACTTGGAATGCAATATATACCATTTATAGCGATACAATGTGTTAATTGTAGTTTTTCTGCTATCTAGTTACACTACCATGTAAAATATTTAGCTTATAATTGTAAAAATTAACCTCTTCCGCTCTGCTCCTGATAGAAATAGCTAAATATTTTACATTTCAGGATTTCATTGTTATGAAGGTGCACCTGGGGGCCGCAGCCACCTATGGATTCTAACGTGCTTTTTAATTACTTTATCTTCTAGATCCGGACCAAGATAGTTGCACCTGGTGGAGAAGCTTTGGGTGGTGTAATTGGTGCTTTTCGCCACATGATACAAACTGAAGGTTTCTTTTTCACTTTATAAGGGCTTAGTACCTTCTATCTTAAGTGTGGCACCATCAGGGGCAGTTTTCTATGGTGTGTATGACATACTGAAATCAGCTTATCTTCATTCACCGGAAGGTCAGAAGAGACTTCAGTATATGAGCCATCACGGGCAGGAATTAAATGCCTTGGACCAACTGGAGTTGGGACCAATCAGGACATTAGTGTATGGGGCAATTGCTGGTGCTTGTGCAGAATTTTCTACATACCCATTTGAAGTTGTGAGGAGACGGCTTCAATTGCAAGTCCGGTCTACCAAGATGAGTGCATTGGTGACCTGTGTCAAGATAGTTGAGCAAGGAGGAATTCCAGCTCTTTATGCTGGATTGTTTCCCAGCTTGCTGCAGGTATAAAGTTGAAAGCTCTGTATACAACGGACTTCCTTATGAGCTGTTATGCCAGAGCTTTATGCTATTTATATGCATATTGCTTGGTTATTATTATAAGACATGCAGAATTTGATGATATTTAACTTTGGAAATAATTGTATTCTTGACTTAAACAAAACCATACAGATAGCCGGGATAGAAGTTCTGCTTATGTTAACTTCATATGATGTTAGGTTTAACAAAACAATGATCTAGAGTCTCATCGATTACAAAACATTAGCACCATAACATAATTGAAAGGAGAAGACGGATCCATGGATCTAGCACCTAACTAGTCTGGGTTGTGGTTAGTTGAGCTTATGGGAGTTTGGAACTGAAATCCACATGGTTGTACCTTTGGGGCAAAACCTCTTACATTCCACTCTATAACTGAAATCCAGATGTTCTGGAACTTGTCATGCTTATCTTTTATTAAAACAAGCTATTACTTTTATTGCAATGCTGCTTACAGAGTTTGCACGGTCCTTCCAAAATTTTGACAGTATTGTTCTTTTCCAATATGTTTCATCTTCAGGTACTTCCTTCAGCTGCAATTAGTTACTTCGTCTATGAGTTTATGAAGATTGTTCTCAAAGTGGAATGACAGAGGAAATATGATCTATTAGAGAAAACTTGTAGGTGGTATGTATACTAGTGACTCAAGATGAGCACTGGATATAAATCAGAATGGTAAGACCAGTCATTTACACAACAAGTACCATTGATTTAACAACATATTCTTGTTATGCAAAAAGAGGAACCGCAAAATTTTCAATATCTATAATCTTCTTTGCTTGATTTGATTACTATTCTATCTCTTGGCCACTATCCAAATTTTAGGCTTTTCTGCTTTAAAAAACTTGATTTTGGTGAAATATACTTCAGATCTGAACGTCATTGGCAAAAATTCCTTGTTGTTTAGTGGTTTAGGCATGCATAATGTGATGGGGCATTTAAAGTAGATCCTACATGATTTTACTGCTGTCCTTATGCTTAACTACAGCTCTAAGGGAAACGAATTACATGAACAAACTGAAAGAACAAAGTTTCCTTCTGATATTGGTGATTTATCGTACGTGTTTCTATTTTGGTCACAGCTCATGTACTTATTTTGATCATCGTGATTTGGTATCCTTTCCCAGATGGTTGGGAAAACGTATTGAAAAGGCCATCATGCATGCCTATGGACTATAATTTTTAAGCACGAGAGTTTGTTTTGCAAGTAGTTTCCATCTGATTCCATTTACATGCATGTCTATCTTATTTAGCTACCTGAATACAAATTCAATCAATTCTGTATGGATTAAAGACCAATAAGAGGACTTTTCACAAGGGATGCTAGTTTTTCTTCGCTCATAGAAGTGCTCTTTAAGAACTTTCTTGATGTTTACCTTTCAATTTTCTATTTAGCGAGGGCTGGTGGTGGGAAATCGATATCAAAAGATGCGGAAGACTGGCTTCCTAAAAAAAGATTGTTTTGACCAGGCAGTTATGAATCTCATCTCCATCCCGATATGATATGAACAGTGTTTCAAGCTTAGCCCATTCTTTCGAGTAACATTTTGATGATGATTACTTCATCGTAGATTTTTTTATTTCGATTACACTTGGATACTTTTGTTGAGGTAATCCATAGTGAAGTTCCGCCAAATTTGAAATTGCACATACTGCTGCTTTCAAGTTCCGCCAAAATGTTTTTGAATTTTTTTTGTTTCAAATTAGTTTTTTCTTATAATCTTAATTTGTTTATTTGTTTTGATGTGCTATGTTAAAAATAATATTTTTTTAAAAAAATATTATTTTAATATATTTATAAGTTAGAAGTATTTGAGAAATAATCACTACTATCATCTAAAATAATACCTAACTATTGGATGACTCTTTTATATACATGTATATATTATATATTTTGATATATTTACAAGGAAAAAATATTTTAAAAAATAAATAAAATATAAATAATGTGGAGTTATGATGCACTAGGAATGTTCTAATGGGTCATGCGTGAGTGAATATGTCTAATAATTAATTATTTGGTTAAATGTAACACTGATTTTATTTATGTAAAATATATTTATTACTAATAATTTTTTTATTTTTAATACTTATTTATATTTAATTAATTTATTTATAATAAAGATAAAATTCATGAGATAAAAATGATATGTAAAGTAAATTATAAAATTGTTATAATTATAAGATTTCTATTACAATAAAATATTATTCATAATTGTTCTTAATCAATATTTTATTAAAATTGAATATTAATTAAAAAAGTTGAGATTGATAAATATTATATATTTTTTTTTATAAAAAAAAAAAGAGTTAATGTGATAATCTAGATATGATGAATAGCTGGGATTGAGATTAATATTATGTACTCTGAATTTGAGAAATACCATGTTTCCTACCATATACGTTTTCTGCCTTCACTTGAGTGACCTTTCAGTTGTGATTTGCTTGTAGCCTTGAATGTCTTGATGGTCAATGCGACAATAGTACCTAAGCTGTTTCTTGCCATAATAGTATTTCTTTGCTTGGATTCCATTCTTACACGTCCGTTTCTTGCCATTTGCTCTTTGTTTTTTTCTTTTTGGATTGCAGAAGGGAAGACATCTAAGACAAGCAATGCCTCGTTGCACTTTAACAGTGACAGAGAGCGAAAAATTAAGAGGGTAATTGCGCACTTATTTGGCTCCAAAGGCCACTAGGAGAATTGTGAAACAAGAATAAACCTTTCAGTTTTCGCATGACCATGATTGGCAAGCCAATCAGCACATTTGTTGCCTATGTACAGGAGTGAAGAACATGCACCACCCACCGTTTGTTAATCAGTGCTCGAATTTGATGGAAGATAGGGCCGTTAATATTTACCTTATTCCTTTCCCCTTTTTTTTTTAATTAATGTGAATATCTGATCAGTTTATATACATTTTAACTAACTCTACGATTAAAAGTTAATGATATATAAGTTTTTGATAATTTTAAAAAAGTTCAAACTCATAATTATTAAAAAACAAATCTAAAATATAACCAATTATACTAATTCTCAGTTTCTTCGTGATCAAGTCAAACAATGACTTTGATTCCACCTCGAGGCTCTAACTTAAGAGATGATCACGATACCCCATTGGCCATGCAATTTAAAGTCTCCGTTTGACTGCCCACAACTCTGCACAAACACCGTTCGCTCTGTTTTATGACAGGCGCACCTTCCTAATCTTTTCATGACATGAGATTTTATGGAGATACATAGTGGAATTTTAACAATGAGTTAATGTTGTAAAGCTCACTACATGGGGTTTCTCCTTGTACACTTTATTGGTTCACATGTTTGTATTTGTCCTCGTGCAGACCTCGCAACATAGCTGGGAAGGGTCTTCTTGGTACTGCAAGATCAAGCTAGTTTGTATCTGTATATTGTTCGTCTGCCTCTATTGTATTACATGCTGAACCTTTTCCGTTTGGCGTTCCATTTTAGTTTTAAGGAAACAGCTGGCACCTCCGATTACTATATTGCCTATCAAGTGACATGGTCATGGTGCATCAAAATCACACCTAGAGATGCAGAGTGTTCCGTGGGCACCTGGTGCGTGCCTGTGGTGTGGTGGCTACCACACCTACAATGAAAAGTACCAATGGTTGGACCATTAGAGATGTGGATAGCAGTATAATGAAGTTTATGCGGTGTGTACGTAGCATGATTGAAAATTAAACCATTCAACCAAGCTGCCTATTTTGGCACCTTTATGACGCAGTTCAAGCTTTTGTTTCTTGATCTGAACTTCATTGGGATGTTACTTCTGTTATTCCTGCACTGCATTCCGATGAAATGAGAAGACATGAGAGCAAATTAATATTATACGTATTTAAGCATCATGCATTAAATATATGGCGGGGGGCAAGATTTCGTATTTGCAAGATTGTTAGGGCGCGATTGTTGGTGTTCAATGACAGATTTTGTAGGAAATTTGTCATTCTGACAAGCCTGCATTGATGTTTATCCCAGTAACCCCTCTTTTCTTTTATTTTTTTCTTTTTTGGTCATTAGGATGTGGACGTGCCTGCTCTTTAGAATCTTCAGGTGGCGTACCACTCCGATGGTGGCATTGGGGACGGTACGGACTTCTTCCAATATTTTTTCAAGTAGGGATATATGCATATATCTACGCGTGTGTTGATGCTTTGCTTTGAATTATCGCTTGTTATCCTGTTCAGTTCCCTATTGAGAAGAAAGGCACGCGGATTGAAAGATCGCTTTATTGTCTTGCTCGGGCAATTGAAAGCTTCTTTAACTACATGGTCGATGCAGGACATTTGCCGCAGTCCAATAATTTGAAGAGACCTGATGTGGTAGTTTTTTCAGCATCTTGACAGCTATAACAATGTATTGCTCTGAGCAGGAGAGGGAAGTGTTCCGGTCCTCCTGGTGAAGCACCATCTCGCGACGAGGATGGATTGAAAGCAAGATGATTGACCTTGCGGTCTAATTTGATTTATTCACATTTGAGTATGTACTTAAACAGAGTTATATATGTTTAGATTCATAAATTGCTCGGATTGGAGTAATTGTTTCCCAGTGATACGCACCCATATTTGTTAACTGAGCGATCCAGGCAACTGTAGACTTGTTTCCAAAACTGATGGTTGCATCTGAATACTGCGGCATACAAATCAGGACATTCAAGACATTTGGTGCGATAACAATGGAGGACAGAAATTCATGTCTAGGATTCACTTCGAAACAAATAGATTATGATAATACACACACAAGAAACATTGAGGCAAATGCAATATTTTCTTTCCACAAATCTTCATAACCCAAAATGACAGTATCTAAAGAAAACCCCAAAACCCTCAATCCCCCCAAAACAAGAACCCTAATCTGAAGAAACAACAAACATCTCAAACCTCATCTTCATGAAGAAGCATATTGGGTATCCCTTTAGTAACCGGAAACTTTCTTCCTGTCTCAGGACAAGTCAAAGCCCCCTCTTCGAGGTGAAGCTCCAAAAGAGCGTGGTGAACCTTCCTTAAGAATTCCTCAGACTCAAGCATCGATGAATCGGCCTCCTCGGGAAGCTCAGCGTAGCCCAAGGTTCGTGCGCCGTCGACAAGGGCTTTCCACTCGAGCTTAGGGAACAAGTTTTTGACGAAATCGGGATTGAAGTCCACTTGCTTTTCGAGCACTTGCTCTACCTCGATTCGTAAAGGGAAGCCGTTGGAAACTCCCTTGATATTGGAGGATAGCATGTTGTGAGTAAATAGCCTCATGTCCGATCCCTCCCTGTCTCTCAAGCCTCAACAGTAGCTGCAAGCCAGCACCGAAGCAGAGGAGGGCAAATGGGTTTTTAGAGTGTTGTAGAGGAGGAAGGAAGGGAAGGAGATTTGTTTTCAGAAGGACGACCACGGCCTCGCTTAGCTGAGGACTAGCTAGGGTAATTCAGGTGGTGCAAGAGCTAAACCCTAAGCCTGGTATATGCTGATTCTGGGCCTTCTTAAAAGTAGGCCTGTTCTGTTTGCATACTTGAGCTTTTTAATTCAGTATCCAAAGACAATAAAAAAATGGTATTTCACAATTTATTAACAATTAACAAACAAAACTAAAATAACTATGTAGAGGTCCCTTTTCTACTGTTCAGAATCACTCATTCACAAAAACTGTCCATTTACTAGACATTTTTTTCCTGATTTTTCCATTTTGATTCTTTTTTTTCTATCTACAATTCGATAACTTATTATTTTTTTAATTTAATCTAGCCAAATTAATTTTTTTTTTATGTTTTTATGCACTTAAACATGTTCTGGTTTCTTTCTCTCTAATTTATCTAATATTTTGTTAAATGTTTCAATATTTAATTAACTATGAATTTTATAAAATTGAGTTTTGCTTTTATTTAAAAAAATAAATTGAGAGGTAAAGGAAAAAAAATGACATTAAGGAAGAAACAATGGACTTTTTCATAAAAAGCATGCAAAAGTTTCATCTGATTCCTCGAGTTGTTGTTTTTTTATATTTGATCCCCTTATATTTTGTTGTTATGTTTTGATCTTAAATTTTATGTTTGTCATATTTTAGTCCTTGGAAGTTGAGATTTCACTCGAAAAGCTTGAAGATAGAGAAAGTTGTCGGGTGCCTTGATTTTGGTTACCAATAACATCAAATTTGGAGTGCATGGATTCGACTTTAAGAGATAAATTCAATGGAGATGGTTTTAACCTTTAATAATGTTAGAAAAGAATAGTTTGAGCCTTAAAATCTTTTATTTAAATTTAATTTGATTTTTAGTTTTTAAATTGATTAAAATATGTTTTGTTGATGGAAATAAAGTTTAGAGGTCTATAAGATTTTTTCCATGTTTTGGAGTGAAAATTGGCTTGAGATCCAAAAACTTGGATCTTTATTTTTTGAGCACTAGACATAAATTTGATGCTTACACACGAATGATGTGTCATTCAAAATCTATACAATAAAAACTCACCTAAATCACAAATTAAAGCCCAACAATGCATGGCCATCCTTTCAAGCCGAAAAGTGCCTCAATTTGATTCTCTAGCCCCTTATTTTTTTTCTAGTTTTTTATATTTTAAAATAAAATACAATTTAAATAATTAATTTCAATGATATTTGAATTATTCCATGTTTTTAAATGGTATTTGAGCTTTTTATTGCAATATTTGTTTTATGACTACATAAGAAACTATATATATATATATATATTAATTGATTTAAGTTTTTTTTTTCAATTATCCATGTTGTTAATTAGTAAAGAAATCATTGTTCCATCAAAATAAATAAAAAAAACATAAATAAAAAATACATTTCGATAAGAGAAATACAATTTTCCTCAAAATCTAAATTATTGGATTTTTTATGAACATTTATTTTAATTATAAAAAAATTAAAAAATATGTTCCTTTTAAATTTTAAATAGGTGAGCTGTATTTGAATAATACGTCTACAAGAAAAAAAAAATCATATGAACTCAACAACTAGAATTTGCATCTAAGATAAAGAACACTACAAAAAAATTGAAAATTCTAGTGGAATATTTCATCATCATATAAGAAATATTTCATCAATATTGAAAATTATCGACAAAAAAAACATCAAAATACTACCATAAAAAACTAACTAGTTAGATTTTTATTCCATCAGCAATTTCAAATACCAACATAATAATGGTCAAAAATATTCATGCCTAAAAGTCATTGTTTCCCCCATGCCTATGGTATCTTCAACAAAAATCTCCACGATAAAAACTCCATGTCTCCATTACATCTTTCTTGTCTCTATACACCTTTCCATGTATTTTTTTTTATTGGTTCCCAAGAGTCATGCATGCACGCAAAAGTTTAACTTCAATTTTGTCCATCTTCAATCGCAAATCTGTATGTACATGTATACCTGCATATACAGGCATTGTTTCCTCACATTAGTCTTGCAGTGGGGTCCAGCCTATCTAAAGAAGGCGTTGGCATGATTTGAAGGAGTTGAAATTGGTTATTTTCGTGGGCTAATTAACCAAGTCAAGTAAATTTTCTTGCAATTTCTTTTAGCTTTCCTAGTCGTGATTAGGTGACCCGCGAGAATTGCTCTGCACAAGTTACTCTTGCAACGGGTAATACCAGTCCCCACCTTCCTGGAAAACAATTTGGTCTTGCGCTCATATATAGATTGCTCTCGTCTGCTATATATCTACAAATATTCAAAATAGATCAGGGAAGAGAAATAATGGTTACAATGTGTAAAAAAATATGTGCCCTGATCCAGGCATGGTGTCTTTTGTGCGAGAAATTGGCTTGTAATTAGTAGATCGCCAAGGAGTTTGAGTTAGAAGTGTTTGGTTGTAAACCCATCGAAGCAAGAAAATCAGTTTGTTTAACATACTATCAGAAGGAAAGAAAAAAGAGCGTCTGACATCACACATCCTTCTGTTCAAATTATATGGTCCACCAGACAAGGAGCCTTGGTTGAAGGTCCGAAATCCAAAATTTCGTGTTTAAGAGTAGATGACAGTTTACTAACTAAGTAAGGTGGAAAATGGGGTTAAAAGGTTACGAGTATGGAAAAGGACAATGTTTGTCTAATGGGAAAATGGTCAGTCTCAGCAGTTGGCAATCGATATTGACAAATTAAATATGAGTTTAGGTTTGAAAGGAGCTAGCTTCTGAAAATCACGTTCACTCATTCACAAAAGCTGTCCATTTACTAGACATTTTTTGCCTGATTTTTCCATTTTGATTTTTTTTAGTATCTCTACAATTCGATAACTTAATTTTTTTCTTAATTTCATCAAAAACATGTTATTTTTTTTTTGTTAAAGAAAAGATATTGAACAGCTATTGTAATATGCATCTCTTCCTATTGTATTTACTGTTTCCTATTGTATTTGTTGAGATTGAATCAATCACAGTTATTGTGATTGACCTTCTTAGAATAGATTATTTATTTTTCTAGAATAGATTCTGCATTCTGTATAAATCATGTGTATTACAGTCAAGGTTGTCAATTCCGTTCCATTTCGCCCGGAATGGCCGAAATATTCCATACCAATTCAAAAAACGAAACAGAACGGAACAATTTTCATCTCATTTTAAATCTCGGTCCGTTCCGGATTTTTTGGATAAATTTCGGACGGAATGTTTCGGTTTCATTCCAAATGTTCCGTTCCACTTTTAAAAAACTATTGAATCAAATTGAACCTTGTTCAATTTAATTAATTAAACCATCCAAGTATAAAAAACTCTTTTTCATTACTATTTTCAATAACAATGATATTAATAATAATATTGAAAATTATTATTACTATTTTCATTAACAATGATATTAATTTTTTAAAATTAAATTTATTACTAATATATATGGTTTATAATCATGTTATTTTTTTCATGCTTATACTTTGTAGGAATTTGAGCAAAATAAGGGATACTTTAGATTCCATTAGCCTTGATAACATTGACTTAACTTTATATTTAAAATATTTGTGTTAAAACATTTTACTTTTATAATATTTTGATATTTTGTTTAAGTTAAATTACTTTAAGGTAAAGATCTATTTAATCTTGACTATTTAGAAATATTTTAAATATTGAAATTATATTTGTTTGGCATAGTGTTTGTATTGCATAATTTATAATTAATTTATCTTGAATTTGAATTATTTTGTTGAATATATATATATATATATATATATATATATATATATATATATATATAATTATAATAACCCCCAAACGCGACACACCAAACACTCCGAAACTGGAACATTCTATTCCAATTGAAAAAACAAAACAACTACCGAAACGGAATTGACAACCTTGATTACAACCTTCTTAATACATATAAGAAACTACAAAGTTTACAATTCTTTTATGGTATCAGAGCACCAATATTGGTGAACCTATCTACACATCTTCTGCCACCACCAAAAATCAACCAACACAAAACATAAACATTGATGACAACACCCCCGACCCACTCACTCTACATAGTTCAGACTCACCAGGGCTTGTTCTCGTTTCCAAACCTCTTAAAGGACACAATTATAGTCAATGGAGCTGCTTAATGCGTATTGCCTTGAGTGCCAAAAACAAGTTGGGTCATTAACGGAACCATCACACCTCCAGCAAGTACCGATACCAAATTTGCTGTTTGGCAGAGATACAACAACATGGTGCTATCATGGATTATACTGATCCGAACCCCTGATATTGCAAGCAGTGTACTTTACTGTGCTAGTGCATCTATGGTATGGAATGATCTCAAGAATCGATTCTCACAAAAAAAATGACTTCAGGATTTTCCAAATCCGCCAAGAAATCGCTGAGCATCGACAAGGGAACCTCACAATTTCAGAATATTATACTAAACTCAAGACTCTATAGGACAAATTAGATTCCTCCCATGAACCCATCATATGCACCTACAAGGGTTCCAAAACACAAGCCTCAAGAGAAGAAAAGGAGAGAGTCATGCAGTTTCTAATGGGTCTTAATGAAGCTTACTCAACAGTGCGTGGGTCAATCCTGATGATGTCATCGATCCCAGACACACGGCGTGTTCATGGCTTAATCATCCAACATGAGCGACAAATGGATGTGGTGAATCGTCAGATCGGACCCCGCTATGCAAACCAGTCGCTACACCAGAGGTGGTACAAGACTTGGGAATCAAATGGCAATAAGATCTCCTGGTGCTGGCCATGCAGAAGGGAAGCACGGTTCTTATCTGAAGAAGTTTCTTGATTGTTCTTATTGTGATGGAGACACCCACAAAGTGAAAAATTGCTATTATATCAATGGTTTTCTTGTGGGCCATAAGTTACATGGAAAGAATGTCAAGCCAAAGAATAAGAGACCCACTACCTACACTGTTGATAGGGATCCCAACTTAATGCATGACAATAAGCCAAATGAAAGTCCAACTTTCACCACCGAAGAATATAATCAATTGTTCGCCCTCTTGCACAACCAATCCAGTAATTTTTCACGTGCAAATGTAACGTGCATCTTATTACACCTACCTGCAATCTATCACAGCATAACTCATTCAAATATATACTGGATAATGGACAGAGGAGCGTCAGATCATATTTCATGCTTTGCACCTGCATATAACATGCTCCATACTCCTCATGATTTTGTTGGGTTACCCAATGAAGGAGAAGCAGAAATTCACAATGTTGGGTCCATTAAAGTATCCGAAACAATAACTCTTGAAGGAGTTCTTCATGTGCCTCAATTCAATGTGAACTTATTATCTGTGAGCAAATTGACACAAGGATTGCAATGTATTGTGATTTTTTTTGATAAGTTTTGTGTTGTGCAAGACATGACCACGGGGAGGACGATTGGCCTGGGCAAGCAATTTAATAGGCTCTACTACCTCACAGCTACCTAAAATCCACATCTAGCTCACCATGTCCACCACACCTCCCATCTTTGGCACCAACGTTTGGGCCCCCCATCCAACACCCCTACTCCATTACTTTCAAATAAAATTCCAGAAATTGTCTGCGATCCAAATCATGTTTTGTGATATTTTTTCTTTAGCAAAACAAACTCGTTTATTTTACTCTCCATCTACTTCACAATCATCTAAGGCACCTTTTGATTTAATTCATTGTGATATTTGTGGACCGCACAAAATACATACTCATACTGGTGCCCGATATTTCTTAACCATTATGGATGATTTTACCCGATTTACATGGATCCATTTTCTAAATTTTAATTCAGAAATACAAGGGGTAAATTAATTATTTTTTTCTTGGGTCCAAACCCAATTCAACCTTCCTATCAAATCCTTGTGTGCCGATAATGGGAGTGAATTTATGTCTCTCCAATCTTTCTTTCAAAACAAAGGCACTTATTTCTAACACTCATGTCCATATACACCCCAACAAAATGGCATTGTTGAGAGAAAACATCGTCATCTCTTAAATGTTGGCTGGACATTTCGTTTCAAGGCCAACATTCCCTTGTGTTTTTGGGGGGAAAGTTTACAAACTGCATGTTATCTTATAAACCGTCTCCCGACACCCTTACTCAAACACAAATCACCATTTGAGCTTTTACATCACAGATCTCCTGATTACTCTGCTTTGCGAGTATTCAGTTGTTTGTGTTATGCCACCAATCTTTTCCCTAAACACAAGTTTGATGCACGAGCTTGCCGATGTGTGTTTTTTGGTTACCCCCTCGATCAAAAACACTACAACATTATCCAGTTTTACAGACGGACTCATTCCGTCGGTGACAGCAATGAAATCCGTCGGTGAAAATCATACCGACGGACTCACCGACGGAACACATCTGTCGGTATAACAGTCGTCGGTAAATTCCATTTCTGTCGCTAATTCTGTCGCAAATAAAAAAAACCACCCACCGAAGGAAACACCGACGGTAATACAGACGGATACGCGCGCGCCAAAAAAAAGTTTCCCGCGGGAACATTACCGACGGAATAAATCCGTCGGTAATTTCAAGGGTAATTACCGATGAAAAATCCGTCGGTAATTATGGCATGGCTTGTAATTTTGTTGAAACTCTCTGTCTAATACCGACGGATATTATCCAGACATTACGTTTCAAGGCCAACATTCCCTTGTGTTTTTGAGGGGAAAGTTTACAAACTGCATGTTATCTTATAAACCGTCTCCCGACACCCTTACTCAAACACAAATCACCATTTGAGCTTTTACATCACAGATCTCCTGATTACTCTACTTTGCGAGTATTCGGTTGTTTGTGTTATGCCACCAATCTTTTCCCTAAACACAAGTTTGATGCACGGGCTTGCCGATGTGTGTTTTTTGGTTACCCCCTCGATCAAAAACACTACAACATTATCCAGTTTTACCGACGGACTCATTCCATCGGTGACAGTAATGAAATCCGTCGGTGAAAATCATACCGACGGACTCACCGACGGAACACGTCCATCGATATAACAGTCATCGGTAAATTCCATTTTCGTCGCTAATTCTGTCGCAAATAAAAAAAACCACCCACCGACGAAAACATCGACGGTAATATTGACGGATACACGCGCGCCAAAAAAAAAGTTTCCCGCAGGAACATTACCGACGGAATAAATCCGTCAGTAATTTCAAGGGTAATTACCGACGGAAAATCCATCGGTAATTATGGCATGGCTTGTAATTTTGTTGAAACTCTCTGTGTAATACCGACGGATATTAATATCTGTCGGTAATGCCGTCGGCATTTAATCACCGACGGATATTATCCGTCGGTGATGCCATCGGTAAAGATGGCATGGATGGTAATTGTTCGGCAACTCTCTGTTAAATACCGACGGATACTATCTGTCGGTAGGTATTTAAAATATATATAAAAAATAATTTATTGATTGTAAAAAACCTTAATAAACAAATAAAAATGCATTAAACATTAAAAATGTAAAAGTAATAATATTCATTACAAATTTAATGTGTTTAAAAAACAAAATTAAATTAGAATAGCGGCGGAAATGGAGAAGGAGGCGGAGGAGGAGGAGGCTGGTTGTTCCCAGGACCATACGGCCAAAAAGAAGCTGCACAAGTTACGTCACCCATCTTTGATCTCATCTCCATGACTATTTGACGGAGCTCATCATAATTCGTCGAGAGTTGTTGATATTGTTGTTTCAACGCAATGAACTCCTCAGACTGGGTGTTCGATATTGATGGAGAGCTTCCAACAGTTGAGACACTACGAGTCGAATGCAAGTTTTCAGCCGTAGTGTTGGAGAGCCCGTAGACCCTATTTTTATCGGGTCCACCAGACGATCCCGCCTCCATCCACAAATCTGGATCGAAATCTGGATGGGTTGACGGATTGTCCCCATATCTCTCCCTCAACCGGCTAGTATAGGTCTCCTGAAAATTCCATTGGTAAAAAAATCATCAAATGCAATTCAAGATGCAATTCAAGAAAATAATAACTTACAAAATAAAATAAATGAACGAACATACCACGAAGTGCTGAGCACGGTTGTCCACGAACTGTTGCACTCCCTTTTAGCAGTCTTGACTCCGTACATGCGTCTCTAGAAACAGCTCCATTGGACTCGGTTCACGTCCAAAAGATGCAGTCTGTAAGGAAAAAATAGGTTGAAAGTTAAATATATTATAAGAAACGACAAATTAATTAACGATATATTTCATTAAAATTAATCTTACCATCCGCTTTGCATGTGCGCTGAATGGGACGGATCCGCCAGTGTGCGTGGTCACCGAACCATGAATTTGATGGTTCCGGTTGTTGGCGCCGGACTGTGAGCGCCGTGAGAATCGCTCTGAGGTCACGTGCTCAATATATGCCGTCCATATTTTCCCCGAGATGAATGGCGGTTTGAATTCCTGCCAAACCGCCACCTCATTCCATCCTTCAAGGCCGTTATCCCTCGCATATTTATTTGATTTTTTTTGGGTGTCATACCAAAAATCACACAACCTACTTCCATAGTAACAAATTAGAATTTAAAACATAAAATTATAAAACAAAAATAAATATTATTTTCGATGTTACCTAGTTGCCACGTGATTCTCCCATACCCTCCTCACAACATTGTTGTCCACCCTATCCCACTCAAATTTGTTCTGTGTATATAAATAATTCATATAAAATAAAAATAGTACAGGATATAAAATTATAAAAATCATTTATTAAAAATAAGCTGGAAATTAAAAATTAACACCGACCTGAAATCGTTTAAACCATGCATCGATATTAGGTTTCCACTCAGGATGTCTGAAAACCTAACTCCATTGAAATAATGGAATCTCCATCGACGATTTAAACGCCAATGTTATAGTCCTTGCAGCCTCAATGTTTGTGAACCTGAAATTAAATAAAATTAGTAATATTAATTAATTGTTCATAAATTATGTTATAAGTATATAAAAAAAAACTAAAACCTAAACAAACTTACATTGAGAGGTCATCCTTCCATTGTACCTGGTACTTGCTGGTGAATTGACCCCGCTGTGAAGGCACACCGCTTCTGCGCTGTGAAACCGCGCTAGAAGAGGCAGCATCACAAGTTGGCGTAGATTCCTCGTCATGATCAGCATCTAAGGATACGTCCTCCTCACTGCTAGAAGAACTAGCTGCAACCGTCTTCTGACGACGTGCTATAGATTTCATTCTACGTATCTACACAAATTTATACGAATAATTACATAATTAACTTCGATTATTTTAAAAAAAAATTCGACAGAGTCTCCCCTATACTGGGGGGTCCCAAGTTATCGACAAAATCATATTACATTTCCAATTTTATTTCACATCCTGATCCAATCATCCTGGATCTCAACCCAACTTATCATCATCAACACAACATTTTATTCAATAACATCATATAGAATTACAACTATGAATATTCATTGTTAAATTGGTACTTAGAGTTACAAACATTATATTAAAGTCAAACATTCAAATTTACGGATTAATGTTACATTTTTAACATAAATTCAACAATAACAATTATAGCAATACAAACAATAATATCCTAAATTATGATAAACTAATTAAATGCAATTCTATATATATAAATTAACATTTTTAACATAAATCAACAATAACAATTATATTTATAAACTAACATTTTTAACATAAATTCAACAATAACAATTATAGCAATACAAACAATAATATCCTAAATTAAGATAAACTAATTAAATGCAATTATATATATATATAAATTAACATTTTTAAAATAAATCAACAATAAAAATTATATTTATAAACTAACATTTTTAACATAAATTCAACAATAACAATTATAGCAATACAAACAATACTATCAAAACTAAAAAACTAAAATTAATAAATAAAATTTAAAAACTAAAAAACACTACACAACACACAACATAAACACAAAACAAACAATACACAAAACTAAAACACATTATATCAATTCAAAATAAATTTGGGAATAAAAAATGCTTACCTTAATAATGTGTTGAATTTAAGATTTTATCTACAAACAATATACAAAACAAAGAACACCAAAAAAAAAATAATCATAATTAAAATAAAAAAATACAAAGATAAAGAAAAAACAATACATACCTTTTAAAACTACCACCAAAACAATAAAATCCTTCTAAAAGCTAAATATAAATGAGAGAAGAAGAGAGAAAGGGAGAAGAGAAAGGGAGAAGAGGAGAAGAGGAGAGCAAGGGAGAAAGGGCGAAGAGGAGAAGAGGAGAAAGTGCGGGGGGGGGGTGTGGCGGTATATAAAGCAATATTTCTGACGAAATTTCCGTCGGTAATTCCGTCAGAAAGTAATTAAAATGCACACAAAAAAAGTTCGAAAATCCCGCCAAACTTTTCGATCCGTCGGCAATTCCATCGGAAATGCCGTCGGTATTCGTGCAGACGGACACGTGTCAGACATGCGTGAGCCGTCGGTAATCCTGTCAGTATATTCCGTCGGCAATGCCATCAATATTCGTGTAGACGGACACGTGGCAGACATGCGTGATCCGTCGGTAATGCCGTCGGTATAGGACATCGGAAATGCCATCTGTATTCGTGCAGACGGACACGTGTCAGACATGCGTGCGACAACCTGTCGGTGATTCCATTAGTATTAGAATCGGAAACGCCGTCGGCAATCCGTCGGAAATCCGTCGGTGAATGTGGCAAAATCCTGTAATTTTTTTGCAACTCTCTGTGAAATACCGACGGGTTATATGCCATCGGTATATCCGTCGGTGAAAAGGTAAATTTTTCTTATTTTTTTATGTAACCCTCTCAAAAAATCTTGAATTGCAATCTTACAGCACACACAACACAATAACAAAGGCTGACCCTTAAAGACGAATAAATATTTCATGTTTCAAATTATTACATTATAAAAATAAGGCTTTATAACATATTTAGTTAGTCGGAATTTTCATCTTCGTCCTCTATTGAATTGTTATCATCAGCTTCATCGCACTCTTCAATTTTGTTATCATCTTCTTCAACAACATTCTTTTTTCAACTAGTAGAGCTAAGAACAACATTCAACTCCTCTGCGTCAACATCAACAAGACTATCGTTGAAAACACGAAAATTCAAATTTTCTTCTAAGTCAATCGACGGAGCAACTCGGTATGGTTCAACCAACTCACTAGCTTGAAAGACTTCATCTATCACATTTGTGTCTTCGTTCTCATCCTGAACAACCTCGACACGACCCTTCGGTTTTGTTTTTAAAACGGATAACCAATCAACTCTTGATCGGTCCTTTCTAAAGGAAGGGGTGTATGTGTAATAAACTTGCTGGCATTGCTTTGCGAAAACAAAGACGTCGTTTACGTTGCGGTGTCTAGCTTTTGAATTGATTTCAACGAGACCATA
Source organism: Populus deltoides (assembly GCA_015852605.2). Taxonomy (NCBI): domain Eukaryota; kingdom Viridiplantae; phylum Streptophyta; class Magnoliopsida; order Malpighiales; family Salicaceae; genus Populus; species Populus deltoides. The sequence continues at coordinate 16,231,890 of CM027574.2, read as the reverse complement.
GTGAGGATCTACTCTGATTCCTCTGTCAGTTGTGTCATACCAATAGCATTTGAATAAAAACACTCTATTTTGCTCGCTATGATATTGCAGTTCGATGACCTCTTCCAATCTACCGTAGTAGTCAACTTCAAACTCACTAGAAGTCGATCCCTTAATACAAACACATTGTTGTATGTCTTTCTTCCATGCCCGTATTCTTCAGTATGAAAGACATCCATTGACAAAATATCCATTATAGCACTTGACTTTTCTTTCAGGGCCCAGACATAGTAAAGACAGTGAAATAGCAGCACTACCTCCCATTTGATAAACCTAGCTTGTAAATTAAATACAACAATAATCAATAAACGAATATTATGTAACATTGACTACAATTAATTACATTGCAAGAGATAATGAGTTTGTGATAGGACTTACATGTGTTCTAAACCATGTGACAAATTGTTCATCTTGTAATTGAAAGATCTGGGATTCGGTCAGCTGTGAGTTATTGGACAGTAAGTATCGTCGATGTTGCCTGCAAGGTTGTTCCAAAGTATATGAGTGTATGGTGTCACTAAACATAAATAGTACACTCTTGATAAAGTTTAAGTCGAACATCTACTTACTTAATAAAAGGTCTCAGCTCATCACAGTTAAATAGGACATAATTGTGTGCTTGTCTGAACTTTATTTCAGACAAATATCTTCCCCTCACGGCATTTTTAGGTGTGGGTCGTCCAGGATTGGAGAATATTGACAAGTTCCCACTTGAATGCACTTCACCACCATCATCATGCCGTGGAACACGGTTTATCCTCGTTCTCAAATGAGGTTCGAAATAGTATGAGATAAATATTGAGATCTCCTCAACAATATACGCCTCACATATTGACGCCTCAACATGCGCCTTGTTCTTCACCCTTTTTTTTAAGATTGAACAAGTACTTGCATATATATATATATATATATATATATATATATATATAAAATTATCAATTAAAAACATTAAAATAAAAATAAAAACATTTAATTATAAATGTCATAGCAACTGTAATATCTACCTCTCGAATGGATACATCCATCTGTACTGGACCGGTCCTTCAACTTTTACCTCAAACTGTAAATGTACGGGTAGATGCTCCATTAAGTCAAAAAATGATGGAGGGAATATCATCTCAAGTTTGCATATTGTCTCGACGATATTCTTTTCAAGCCTTTGAATGTGATCAACATTCAACTTGCTGGAGCATATGTCTCTAAAGAAATGACTAATTTCCGTTAGTGCATCCCATATCCCCTTTGGCAACAAATCACGAAAAGCTAATGGGATGAGTGTTTGCATAAACACATGGCAGTCATGACTCTTCATTCCATATAATCTGCATTCCTCCGTATTAACCAGCCTTGATATGTTCGAGGCATGTCCATCGGGGAAACGCACACTCTTAAGCCATTTGTAGACTAGTAGTTGTGCGTTTTTCTCTAGCATGAAGCTTGCTCATGGTTTTGCGACCCATGACCCATCACAAACCAATTCCATATTTTTACGGTTACAGAACAATGCTACATCCAATCTAGCCTTGATGTTGTCCTTTGTCTTCCCCTTCACATCCATGACGGTGTTGAAAATGTTCTCAAACACGTTCTTTTCAATGTGCATGACGTCAAGGTTATGGCGGAGAAGATTGGTCTTCCAATAAGGAAGCTCCCAAAATATACTTCGCTTCACCCAATTATGGGTCAAACCAAAACTAGAAAACTTTTACTTGCCTGATAGGAGACCAAACACAATTTCACCGTACTCTGACACAACATCAAACAATTCTTCACCGGAAAGACGCGGGGGTGCAACATTATTTTCAACTCTGCCAACAAAGAAATCCTTTCTGTTCTTTCTATACCTGTGGTTATGTGGCAAGAAACGACGGTGACAGTAAAAAAAAAAAGCTTTACCCCCATTTGTTAGCGTGAATGCCTTGTTGTTCTCCATACATTATGAACATGCTAGCTTTCCATGCGTGCTCCAACCAGAAACCATTACATAAGCTGGGAAATCATTGATAGTCCACATCAAAGCTCTCATAACAAAATTTTGTTTCCTCGAGATGTCATAAGTCAAAGCTCCAGAGGACCACAACTACGTCAACTCATCAATAAACGGACGAAGACAAACATCTATATTCCGTCCCGGACTACTCGGACCTGGTATGACCATAGATAAAAACATGAACTCTGGCCTCATACACATCCCCGGTGGCAAGTTATAAACCGTCAGTATGACCGGCCAGCAAGAATAAAGGGCAGCAAATGACCTGAAGGGGTTGAATCCGTCTATACACAACCCAAGACGCACGTTCCTTGATTCAGCTGAAAAGGGAGGATGCATACTGTTAAAGTGTTTCCAGGCTTCACCGTCTGAAGGATGAACTATCACTCCATCAACCGCATGGTGTGATTGGTGCCATGTCATGTGCTCAGCAGTCCTTGGTGACATGAATAACCTCTGCAGTCTAGGTGTGATTGGGAAGTATCTAAGTTTTTTATATGCCACGAGAGTCTTCCCTCTACCAGTTCTGGGTTTGTAACGGGAATGCCGCCATGTCATGCACGAGGTCATCTCAGCATTCTCAAGGTAGTTAGGGCATATATCAATTTTCTGGTATCCTAAACCAAGGGGTTTCATCATGGACTTGGCAGCATAGAAGTTCTTTTTCAGCTTGTTCCCTTCAGGTAAAATGCTTCTCGCCCATTCAATAATCTTGTCATAACCAGCCTCACTCAACCCGTGATCTGACTTGATGGTGAACACCTGTGCTACGGCTGATAATTTACTGTGGTTCATGCAGCCATCCCATAATGGTTCGTCAGAATCTCTCAACAGATCAAAAAACCCTGCTGCATCTGCATTAGGTTCTTCTTTTACGATTGGACATTCCCTGACATTATCTTCACTCATTCTCATTGCATCCATAACCATATTCCTGTAAGGATTACTGTTCTCATTTCCAACTTCATGCATGTTGCTAGCACTAGAAGTTGACCCAACCACCTGTTCTTCCATGCTCTTATCAGGAACAAATAGTTCTCCGTGAGCATACCAACACAAGTAATCTTCCATGAACCCTTTGGTTAGAAGATGAATCGTTACAATATCTTGATGTAGAAATTTTAAATTTTTACACTTCCTGTATGGACACCTAATACCGCCATCAGTAAAATTCCTCGAAATAGATGTTGCGAAATTAATAAAACCTTGGACACCGTTACAATAATCCATCCTCCGCAATCCTTGGGGTGAGTCCCGATACATCCATGAACAATCATCCATGACTTCTATTGAACCTCTATAAAACATAACAAAAATATTGGTTTTCCCCGACATTATCCAACAAACTAAAACAACACTTATGTTAAATATTCATTATCAATTATCAACTATCAACTATCAATGTTCATACATACAAATTTATACATATATAAATTCACAGAATTAATCACAACTTTGAAATATAATTGATAACAATTAAACAAGCTATTAATTATTTATTTCATCACAACGACACATTTAATTCGGTGTAATTCAAACAAAATTTCAACAATTTACAAACAAATATAATTTGACAAAATCTAAAACAAACTATAACAACTACAAAATTATACATTCATACTACAAGTTTCTTTGACAAATAACAATTAAACAAGTACAAACGTTAACAAAATACATATACTAAAACAATAAAATTCACAATTAAATATAAAAACTAAAAAGGATAGATTTACTTACAAAAAAATGATAAAATCTACAAGAAACGGATATTGTGACCACGTACAAGATATAAGAAACTTGAGTGCTTGTGTTGAGAATAGTGGAGAGTTTGGGATGGGTGTTTGGCTGTAGTTTGGGAGGGGAGAGGTGGGATGGGAAAGAAGAAGAAGGAGAAACAGAGGAAGAGAGTGTCGGCAGATGGGTGCATATAATGGTTTTTTCTGACGGAAGCACCGACGGAAGTAATCCGTCGGTGATTCCGTCTTTGACTTGCCACGTCACTGTACGGCTATCTCAGTTTGAATCCCTCGGTAATTTTCATCAGTAAAATCGTCTGACGTCACCATGTCGTTGCATATATTCCAGACGAACTATATACTCCGTCGGCGACACCGTTGGTATATACCGACGGAAATATTCCGTCGATATATACCGACGGTGTCGCCAACAGATTTATTCCATCGGTATATACCGACAGATTTTGAGATGGAATTATTTCTGTTGGTATAAATTACCGACGGAAAGATTCCGTCGATAATTTCGTTGCTTTTCTCCGGTTTTCTGGTAGTGAAAGTTTACCGCCTTTATGACCTTACCACATAAAAATTTCTTTCCTCTCGAGTTGTGATTTTTCATGAACACGTATTCCCTTTCTCTACATCCTCACTCAAAACCCAAGATGACTCTACTGTGCTACCCAACTCCTCCCCTGACCCATTACTTCTCCCTGCACCCATCCCTGCCCAAGCTCCACCGCCGCAACCAGTCTTCCTTGATTCCCCTCCCAGTCTCCCCCATCCTTCCCTGCTTCCCATTGATCCCGCTCCACCCACACCCATCACTGGCCTATCCTTACCTCCTTCACCCATCATCCCACACCTTCCCTCTGAATCCCCTACCCCTTCCATGGTTGCCTATCCCTCGCCCATTCACCAATCCAGCCGCCCCACAAAACCCCCTAGCCGCTTCAAAGATTACCAAGCCCATCATGCCGCCCTGCTTGCTCTTGCCGATCCCTCCTCCGGCACGTCTGTCACCCGTTACCCTATCACTCGGTATGTGTCTCACTCTAATTTCTTTGCACCTCATCGCATATTTATCAATAATATTTCTCAGTTGGTTGAACCCAACTCATATGAGGAGGCATGACATCACCCTCAATGGGTCATCGCTATGAATTCTGAAATCATAGCTCTGGAGGAGAACAACACCTGGTCTTTCACTTCATTGCCTGTTGGTCATCATCCGATTGGCTGTAAATGGGTTTTCAAGGTTAAATACCAGTCTGACACTTCCATTGAAAGATACAAAGCCAGCTTGGTTGCCAAGGGCTACACCTAACGTGAAGGCATCGATTACACCGAAACCTTTGCCTCTGTTGCTAAGCTCATCACTGTTCGTTTTCTCCTTACTGTTGCTGCTGTCTGCAATTGGCCCCTACATCAGATGGATGTGAACAATGCCTTCCTGCATGGCGACCTCCATGAAGAGGTCTATATGCTTCCACCGCCAGGGTATCGACGCCAAGGGGAGCACACGGTTTGTCGCCTCCACAAATCCATATATGGTCTAAAAAAGGCGTCCCGAAACCAGTTCTGTAAGTTTTCATCTGCCATACAGGACATTGGTTTTTTTCAATCCAAAGCCGATTATTCAATGTTCACACAAACACAAGGCAAATCTTTCACTGTTATTTTGTTATACGTTAATGATATGATAATTATTGGGAATAATGATGCTGCCATCCAAGACCTTAAACATTTCCTCAGCACCCGTTTCAAAATTAAGGATCTTGGCCCTTTAAAATACTTCCTTGGAGTTGAGATTGCACGGCCTAAATCTGGCATTTCTTTTTGCCAGCAAAAGTATACACTGGATATCTTGAAAGATGCAGGTTTGCTTGGTGCCAAACCTGAAAAGATTCCTATGGATGCAAATATTGCTCTTATGCCTACAGGGAGTGACCCCCTTTAAAGACCCTACTCGTTATCGGAGACTCATTGGACTATTGATCTATCTTACCATTACAAGGCTTGAAATCACATATACAGTAAACACACTCGACCAATTTATGCATGAACCTCATAAGCATCATTTTGACACAGCACGTTGGCTCCTTCATTACCTCAAAGGAGCTCCTGGCCAAGGGCTATTATTCTCCTCAAATGGGCCACTGCACTTGACTGCATATTGCGATGTAGACTGGGCATAATGCCCTTTTACAAAGCGCTCAGTTACTGGATATTGTATATTTATTGACAGGTCCCTCATATCATGGAAAAGTAAAAAGCAAGTCACTGTCTCAAGGTCGTTCGTAAAAGCTGAATACCGATCCATGGCAGCCACTACTACGAACTTACTTGGTTGCGATATCTCTTACAGGATCTACAAGTACCACATCACCAACTTGCCATCTTACTTTGTGACAACAAAGCTGCACTTTATATTGCAGCCAATCCAGTTTACTATAAACGAACCAAGCACATCAAATTGGATTGCCACACCGTTCGTGAGAAAATTCAAAATGGCAAAATCAAGATAGCCCATGTACAAACACAATTCCAAGTAGCTGACATTTTCACCAAGCCACTGCCTGCACCCCTATTCCAATCCCATCTTTACAAGTTAGGTGTAGTCGACATTCACACTCCAATTTGAGGGGGAGTGTTAAAGGAAAGATATTGGACAGCTATTGTAATATGCATCTCTTCCTATTGTATTTGTTAAGATTGAATCAATCACAGTTATTGTGATTGACCTTCTTAGAATAGATTATTTACTTTCCTAGAATAGATTCTGCAATCGTCGGTATAAGGAACACAAACCATTGGTAACATTATTACCGACGGAATCTCTGACGAATAATTCCGCCGAAGTCCTGAGCGTCGGTAATTTCACATTCCGTCACCATTTCTGTAGGTAAGAAAAAAATTAATTACAGACGGAAATTCCGACGGTATTACAGATGGCTACGTGCGCGAATAAAATTTTCATGCCACCAAGTTACTGACGGAATATATCCGTCTATATGTTCAACGGTAATTACCGACGGATATTCCGTCGATGATCATGGTATGGAATTACCGACAGAATACTTCCGTCGGTAAAAGCCATGGTAAATCCATCGGTAGTTTACTATACTAAAATACCAATGGAAATATTCCTCTGTAAATCTGTCGGTATTGATTTAAAATATTTTAAAAAAATTATTTATTAACAGTTAAAAAACTTAATAATGTTAAATAATATTCATCAAAATATTCATTACAAATTTAATGTTTTAAAAAACAAAATTAAACTAATTAAAATAGTGGCGGAGCTGGAGGAGGAGGAGGAGGAGAAAGAGGCTGGTTGTTGCCGGAACCTTACAACCAAAAAGAAGCAGCACATGGATCATCACCCATCTTTGATCTAATCTCCATGACCATTTGATGGAGCTAAGCATAATCCATCGAAAGGCGTTCATATTGTTGTTTCAAGGCTAAAAACTCCTCTGACTGGGTGCTCGATACCGATGGAGAGCTCTCAACGGTTGAGACACTACCGGTCGACTGTAATTTTTTAGCTGTAGTGTTGAAGAGCCCGTAGACCCTATTTTTATCGAGTCCACCAAACGATCCGACCTCCATCTACAAATCCGGATCGAAATCTGGTTGGGTCAAAGGATCGTCCCCATATCTCTCTCTCAACCGGCTATTATAGGTCTCCAGATTTTTTTTTAAAAAAATCATCATATTCAATTCAAGAAAATAATAACTTACGAAATAAAATGATTGATCGAACATACCACAAAATGCTGAGCACGGTTGTCCACGTACTGCTGCGCCTCTTTTTGGCGGTCTTGACTCTGCACGTGCATCTCTATAAATAGCTCCATTGGACTTGGCTCACGTCTAAGAGACGTAGCCTGTAAGAAAAAAAAAGATTGCAAGATTGCAAGTTAAATATATTTATAAGCAACAATAAATTAATTAACGATATATTTCATTTAAATTAATCTTACCATCCGCTTTGCATGTGCGCTGAACGGGACGGAGCCGGTGGTGTGCGTGGTCACCGAACCATGAATTTGCCAGTTTCGGTTGACGACTCTGGATTGTGAGCGCCGTGAGAACCGCTCAGATGTCACATGCTCAATATATGCCGTCCATATATCTCCCGAGATGAATAGCGGTTTAAATTCACGCCAAACCGCCACCTCATTCCATCCTTCAAGACTGTTGTCCCTTGCATATCTTTTCGCCTTTTTTTGGGTGTCATACCAAAAATCACGCAACCTACTTCCATAGTAACTGAATTTAGAACATAAAATTATAAATCAAAAATAAATATTATTTTCGATATTACCTAGTTGCCGCGTGATTCTCCCATACTCTCCTGACAGCATTGTTGTCCGCGCTATCTCACTCAAATTTATTCTGTATATATAAATAATTCATTGAAAATAAAAATAGTACAAGATATTAAATTACAAAAATTATTTATTAAAAATAAACTGGAAATTAAAAATTAACACCTACTTAAAATCGCCGAAATCAAGCATCGATATGAGGTCTCCACTCAGGATGTCTGGAGACCTGATTCCATTGAAACAATGGAATCTCCATCGACGATTTCAAAGCCAATGTAATTGTCCTGGCAGCCTCAATGTTTGTGAACCTGAAATTAAATAATAAAAAATTAATTAGTTGTTCATAAATTATGTTATAAGTATTAAAAAAACTAATACCTAAACAAACTTATATTGAGAGGTCATCCTTCCATTGACCCTGCTGTGAAGGCACACCGCTTCTGCGCTGTGAAACCGCGCTAGAAGAGGGAGCATCACACGATGGCGCAGATGCATCACCGTGATTAGCACCTAAGGAGATGTCCTCCTCGCTGCTAAAAGAACTAGATGCAACCGTCTCCTGACGACATCCTGTAGATTTCATTCGACGCATCTACACAAATGTATATGAATTATTATATAAATTAACTTTGATCATTTTTCAAAAACATTCAGCAGCACCTCCCCTATACTAGAGACTACCCACAGTTTTCAAACATGCAATCTTTACAATACCCACAATCCATATAATCTCCATCAACATCATATATATAACGTAATATCTATACCAATTCAATCATTAAAAAAATATAAACAACACCTCTTTTATAGTAGAGATTACCCACAGTTTTCATACCTATAAATATTAATAATTACACAAATATTGCAAAATCAATTATATATAACCTAACATCTATAGAAATTCAACGTCTATATATTTTCAACTACCATCAATACAAATTCATAAATAACAATTAAAATTAATCAAAATAAGAAACAACATCACATAAATTGAACAATATCATAAAATTAAATTTAATATAAACTAATTAAATTTAATTCTATATATCAATTCACATTTATAACATAAATTCAACAATAACAATTATTCCAATACAAACAATAATATCCTAAAATTAAAATTAATATAAACTAATTAAATTTAATTATATATATCAATTCACATCTATAACATAAATTCAACAATAACAATTATTCCAATACAAACAATAATATCCAAAAATTAAAATTAATATAAACCAATTAAATTTAATTCTATATATCAATTCACATTTATAACATAAATTCAACAATAACAATTATTTCAATACAAACAATAATATCCTAAAATTAAAATTAATATAAACTAATTTAATTTAATTTAATTCTATATTTCAATAACATTAAAAAAAACATCCTAAATACAAAACAAACAATACACAAAACTAAAAAAACAATACATTAATTCAAAACAAATTTGGGAATAAAAAATGCTTACCTTAATAGTGTGTTGATTTTTAGATTTTATCTATAAACAACACACAAAACAAAGAACACCAAAAAAATAATGATAATTAAAAAAAATACAAAGATAAAAAAAAAACCATTACATACCTTTTAATATGTTCAAAACTACCACAAAAACAATCAAATCACTTCCAAAAACTAAACTCAAATGGAAAGGAGAAGAAATAGATATGAGAACCAAGAGAAAAAATGAACCAAATGGGGGAGGGGGAACAATTTTATATGCCAATATTTTCGTAGGAATTACTGACGGAACATAAATGTTGTCGGTGGCATTTATTTATGTCGGTAATTCCAACGGAAATAAATTGAAACGTGCACCAAAAATTTCAAAAATACCGCCTTTTGTTTTCGATCCATCGGTAATCCGGACGGAAATTATCGTCGGAAATTGTGCCACCGGTAATTCCATCGGTAACAGTGCCTCTAACAGGCGTGCGCTTCGGGATGTGTGATGTCCGTCGGTAATTTTCATCAAAAAATGTGGCACAACTTCGTAATTGTTTGACAACTCTCTGTGAAATACCAACGGCACTAGGCCGTTGGTAGTACCGTCGGTAAGTTCCCCATTCCATTGGTAATTTCTGTTGAAAAATGTGGTACAACTTCGTAATTTTTTGACAACTCTCTGTGAAATATTGACGGCACTAGACCGTCGGTAATTTCCCCATTCCGTCGGCGAACCCGTCGGAAATTGTGGTACAACTCCATAATTTTTTAATAACTCTCTATGAAATACCGATGGCACTAGGCCGTCAGTAGTACCGTAATATCTTACCTCTCAAATGAATACATCCATCTGTACTGGACCGGTCCTCCAACTTTTACCTCAAACGGTAAATGTACGGGTAGATGCTCCATTGAGTCAAAAAATGATGGAGGGAATATCATCTCAAGTTTGCATATTGTCTCCATGATATTTGTTTCAAGCCTCTCAATGTGATCAACATTCAACTTGTTGGAGCATATATCTCTAAGAAATGACTGATCTCCATTAGTGCATCCCATATCCCCTTTGGAAACAAATCACGAAAAGCTAATGGGATGAGTGTTTGCATAAACACATGGCAGTTATGACTCTTCATTCCATATAATCTGCATTCCTCGGTATTAACCAGCCTTGATATGTTCGAGACATGTCCATCGGGGAAACGCAGACTCTTAAGCCATTTGTAGACTAGTAGTTGTGCATTTTTCTCTAACACGAAGCTTGCTTTTGGTTTTGTGACTCGTGACCCATCACAAACCAACTCCATATTTTTACGGTTACAGGACAACATTACATTCAATCTTGCCTTGATGTTGTCCTTTGTCTTCCCCTTCACATCCATGACGGTGTTGAAAATGTTCTCAAACATGTTCTTTTCAATGTGCATGACGTCAAGGTTATGCCGGAGAAGATTGGTTTTCCAATAAGGAAGCTCCCAAAATATGCTTCGCTTCACCCAGTTATGGGTCAAACCAAAACTAGAAAACTTCTGCTTACCTGATTGGAGACCAAACACAATGTCACCGTACTCTGAAACAACATCAAGCAATTCTTCACCGGAAAGACGCGAGGGTGCAACATCCTTTTCAACTCTGCCAACAAAGAAATCCTTCATGTTCTTTCTGTACCTGTGATTTGGCGACAAGAAGCGACGGTTACAATCAAAAAAAGAAGCTTTACCCCCATTTGTTAGCGTGAATGCCTTGTTGTTCTCCATACAGTATGGACATGCTAGCTTTCCATGCGTGCTCCAACCAGAAACCATTCCATAAGCTGGGAAATCATTGATAGTCCACATCAAAGCTGCTCTCATAACAAAATTATATTTCCTCAAGATGTCATAAGTCAAAGCTCCAGAGGACCACAACTACGTCAACTCATCAATCAACAGACGAAGACAAACATCTCTATTCCGCCCCGGATTGCTCGGACCTGGTATGACCATAGATATAAACATGAACTTCGGCCTCATACACATCCCTGATGGCAAGTTATAAACCGTCAGTATGACCAGCCAACAAGAATAAGAAGTAACAAATGACCCGAATGGGTTGAATCTGTCTATACACAACGCAAGACGCACGTTCCTTGATTCAGCTTAAAAGTGAGGATGCACACTGTTAAAGTGTTTCCAGGCTTCACCGTCAAAAGGATGCACCATCACTCCATCAACCGCATGATGTGATTGGTGCCATGTCATGTGCTCAGCAGTCCTTGGTGACATGAATAACCTCTGCTGTCTAAGTGTGATTGAGAAGTATCTAAGTTTTTTATATGCCACGAGAGTCTTTCCTCTTCCAATTCTGGGTTTGTAATGGGAATGCCCACATGTCATGCTCTCGGTCAGCTCACCATTTTCAAAGTAATATAACATGCAGAAGTTAGGGCACATGTCAATTTTCTGGTATCCTAAACCGAGGGGTTTCATCATGGACTTGACAGCATAGAAGTTCTATTTTAGCCTATTCTCTTTAGGTAAAATGCTTCTCGCCCATTCAATAATCTTGTCATAACCGGCCTCACTCAACCCATGATCTGACTTGATGGTGAACACCTGTGCTACGACCGATAATTTACTGTTGTTTGTGCAGCCATCCCATAATGGCTCGTCAGAATCTTTCAACAGATCAAAAAACCTTGCTGCATTTGCATTAGGTTCTTCTTCTACGTTTGAAAATTCACTGACATTACCTTCACTCATTCTCATTGCATCCATAACCATATTCCTGTAAGGATTACTGTTCTCATTTCCAACTTCATGCATGTTGCTAGCACTAGGAGTTGACCCGACCACCCTTTCAACCATGCTCTCATTAGGAACAAATAGTTCTCCGTATGCATACCAACACAGGTAGTCCTGCATAAACCCTTTGGTTAGAAGATGCATCATTACAACATCTTGATGCAGAAACTTTAAATTTTTACACTTCCTGCATGGTCACCTAATACCGCCATCAGTAAAATTCCTCGGGATAGATGTTGCGAAATTAATAAAACCTTGAACACCGTTATAATAATCCATCATCTGCAATCATTGGGGTGAGTCCCGATACATCCATGAACGATCATCCATGACTTCTATTGAATCTCTATAGAAAATAAAAAAATATTGGTTTCCTATGTTAAATATTCATGCATTATTAATTATCCAACAAACTAAAAAAACACTTATGTTAAATATTCATCATCAATTATCAACTATATATCAACAATCAACTATCAACGTTCATACATACAAATTTATACATATATAAATTTATGAAAATCACAACTTCGCAATAAAATTGATAACAATTAAAACAGACTCGTTAAACAAGCTATTATCAACTATCAATTATTTATTTATATACTAAAAAAACAATAAAATTCACATTCAAAAGTTAAAACTAAAAAGGATAGATTTACTTACAAAAAATGATAAAATCCACAAGAATTAATGGATGTTGTGACCACGTACAAAAGTATAAGAAACTTGAGTGCTTGTGTTGAGAAGAGGGGAGAGTTGGGATGGGTGGTTGGCTGCAGTTTGGGAGGGGAGAGGTGGGATAGGGAAGAAAAAGGGGAAGAAGAAGGAGAAACAGAGGAAGAGAGTGTCGGTAGAGTTAATATGTACTGCCATTTTCCGACAGATTCACCGACAGCAATTTTCTGTCGGTGAATCCATCGGTTATTCCGCCCAAAAAAATCCACGTCATCACGCCGTTGCAACTTTCAAAAAAAGTTTCTCACCGTCGGCGATACCGCCGGTACTATTTGCAGATGGAATAATTCTGTCGAAGATACCGCCGGTATATACCGACGGAAGTAGTCCGTCGGCAAATACCGACGGTATCGCTGACAGAATTATTCCGTCGTTAGAAGTTCCCGACGAAAAAATTCCATCGGTAATTCCGTTGGTGTTATCCGATTTTCTGGTAGTGATAGCCTTCTTAATACATACAAGAAACTACAGAGTTTACAATTCTTTCATTTTTTTTATGTTTTTTTGCACTTAAAAGTCTTCTGGTTTCTTTCTCTCTAACTTATCTAATATTTTTGTATATGGTACAATTTATAAATAAGATGATTGTTGACTTTATCTTGTACTGTTTAAATATTTTTATTTAAAAAGTCATTTTATTACTTAGTTTTTATTTTATGATTTTTTTAATTAATGTGGATGTTTGGGTCAGTTTGCGTGTACCTCTTGAAGTTAACGACCATGTAAGAGCCCATTGACCGTGAGGGGACACAAACTTGTGACCATTAGAAAGCAAACTCAAAATCTGACCAATTGAGCTACCCTCAGGGTTATTTAATTTTTATTTTATTAGTTTTTTATTGTGTAGCCAAAATATTTATTTATAAATCTAAGTTGCACCCGGACGTAAGGATGCATATATATTGACTTGAATGTTTGAAGAGCAAGAAAACTGTCTCTATTCAGGATTTAAGGCAAATGCTGATTTTGTTTCTTCAAATGATCTGTTGAACTTGAATCTAAGATTATGTGCCTGCATTAATTGATCAATCTAGAATTAAAAAGGAAACGCAAAATGCAATCATGTTTGCAAAATGCCACTGTGGAATGTCAATTTCCTTCTGTAGCAGCTAAAAATATCACTTCGAAAATTTCCAGGCTCTGCGTCTGCTTTCTTTGACATGTTTAATTTGCTCACACATCTGCATGCATGCAACTATAATTATCTTGGATACGTTTTATCTCATTTTACTAGATATTGAACTTTTATATCACACAGAAACCACCCTGAGTTGTTTGTGTGATGTCACGGATAGCAAGTTGAAACAACGCAAGAAGCGTAAGTGTATGGCAAACAAATCTTTGTTTTGCAAAATTTTAAATAACAGTTTGAACTGACGTTCTGAATTGACCTTGCCTTTTTTGAACTTTGCATGAATCTCATGAACTTTTTAATATGCGCGGTTGGTACAACAGTTGAGAAAAAACAAATACCAAGAACTGTTACGTGATTCAAAAATATTTGAAGAGGATTCTAGTGTTTCTATTTGCATTTCTTAATGGAAATTGAAGAGATTTGATCACCAAATCTTTGTTTTGCTCTCATTTTTTTAAAACCAAATGACTGGAGAATACTTTTGTTTCAAGAATTCTGCAGTGGGTTTTCATGTCAGTAAATCGACGGAAAAGAAATCCACTAATTCAGCATGCATGAATGAATTGTATTTAATGTTCTTTTCAGGATATGGTAACTAGTACTTGTTGTCACCCAATAGTTGAACAAGTGGGCACTCCTATATATGGTTTCCTCCACCATACATGGTTAAATAAGAAAGTGGTGACGCCACACTTGAATTGTGATGATACTTCCGTTGAAGCAGTAGTAGTGTTCAGTGTGGAAGAGAGACTCACATATCAGAAAGAGATTTGTGAAGTTATTTTGCCAATAAACATGATTTCTACACACACTCACACAATTGTAATAAGATTCTAGTAATTATTTCTAGGAGTTTCGTAATTATTTCTTTTATATGCCTTTCAATTAAAAGAAGTAATATACTAGAAACCTTTCCTTCATACCCTATTGTTCTATGTTATTATTATTTTTAAATATTTCTAGTAAATACTCTATTATACTTTTTTAAACTTTAGGCCATACAACCACTCCCATGTTACAGATATGCATTCCCTTCACCTTCATTATACTTTTTTGTTTTTACATTATTTGTTTATTACATATTACTGAATTAAATATCAGAGACTTTCTCTATTTCTCTTATATATCAGAGACTTTCTCTATTTCTCAGGGAACTTGTTTTCCAAATGAACGTTTAGCCACTAGGTACAACCCATGAACTAGAGACCAACCCAGTTATATCACTATCCAAGGATGCAGCCATGGAAATACCTGTTTTTTTTCTGAATTGTTTTCAATACTTCATCAAATCTAAACCTGCTTGAATTGTTTATTTTAGTCTTACTAGATGCTTAGACAATTTTGGTGCAAACAAGGTTTAGCTACCCATCATTTCGCTCTTGATCTTTGGATTGTCATGGAAGACAAGCGACAACAATGTTGACAAAGTAATTAACAGCAATGAGATATACCTTAATCATTCATAAAAGTTAACTTCAATCTTCATTAAAAAAAAGGTTAACTTCAAGTTTGTCTATCTTCAATCGCAAATCTGTGTACATGTATACTTGCATACAAGGTTGTTAAAATCACATTTTAACTCGTAAAATCATACGATTTTACGAGTCAAAACATGCTTTGCGTGTTGAATCGTTTGAAAAAATCAAAAATTGGTGAAATCAGGTTGAAATCGGGTGAAATCGTTAAAATCGGGTGAAATCATAAAAAATCGCGATTTCAGAACCGATTTCGCGATTTCACCAAAATGCATGCACTGAAGCAAAATGTTCCCCCCATGCTCCAACTGTTTAGTGCCTATTGGCTGTGCAAATACACAATCACGCGGCATGACAAAGTCTTCACTCCAGTGAGTCATCGCGTAGAACAAATCTCCATCTCCTCCTTTTCACCAAACAAATCCCTAATCCCCTTCTCTAATTAACCAACCGGCAACCACAAAAGCGACAATGATCACGGTCACGGTCCAGTCTTCACTCCTTCTCTTTCCTCACTCCAGTCATCAGTGCTCACGGTTGCGGCTTCCTTTTCATCAACAGCGACGACGGCCAACGATCTCCTCAATAGCTCACGGCTTCCTCTTCAATCTTCATCAACAGTGGCACGCTGGCAACGATCTCCTTTCTTTCCCATCATCAACAGCTGACGGTTTTCTCTTCATCAACAGTAGCAGACGACATCGCTCCTCTTCACTGGCAGTCGTTCAGCCTTCATCATCAACGACTCCTTTTCACCGTAAGTTGATTTTGCCTTCAAAATATAAAACTGCAATAGTTGATTTTTCCCTGTAATTGTATATTCCCCTGTAATTACAGATTTTGATTTTGCCCTATAATTGCATGTTGATTTTTAATTTGTATATTTATAATGTTTTTCTATCCCTTGAATTGAATTGAATTGAATTGATGGAATGAATTAAATGGAATTGATGGAATGATTTTGAATGTTATTTTCTGTCCATTTATACTGTGGAGTGTGGACTGTTGAATTGAATTGAATTAATTAGTTGTTGTTGCTTGTTGCTCTGTGTATGTGTGGTGTGGAATTTGGAATGATGAAATGATTTTAGGATGCCATTTCAGTATTATAGTTTTGTGAATTGTTATGTATAACAAAAAAGTAATTACAATCATAAAATGTTTGGATTGATTACAGGGCTGATTTGAGTTGATTCTTGAATTGTTAAACTTATGGCATCTAGAAAAAATTCTTTTAGTAATAGATTTGATATGGGATAACAACATGGTATGGATATTGATAAAAATTCTAGAAAAGTTCAGTGCAAGTCTTGAACTATATATGAATTTTTATTTGAAACATGTATTTTCAGGTGTTTGAACTATGTATGAATTTTTATTTAAAGCATGAATTTTTTGTTAATGTATTTTAAAATTCCTTATGATTTTACGATTCGAGTTTGTTTTGTATTTTCCGTGCCAGGTCAAAATTGTGATTTTAAGAACCTTGCTTGCATATATAGCATTGTTTCAACATATTAGTTTTGCAGTGGGGTCCAACCTATCTAGAGAAATCTTGGGCATGATTTGAAGGAGTTGAAATTAGTTATTTTCGTGTGCTAAACCAAGTCAACTAAATTTTCTTGCAATTTCTTTTAGCTTTCCTAGTCGTGATTAGGTGAACCACGAGAATCGGTCTGCACAAGTTACTCTTGCAACGGGTAATTCCTGGCAAACAATTTGGTCTTGCGTTCTTGGATTGCTCTCGATCGTCTGCTATCTACAAAAATTCAAAATAGATCAGGGAAGAGAAATAATGGTTACAATGTGTAAAAAAATATGTGCCCTGATGGGCATGGTGTCTTTTGTGCGAGAAATTGGCTTGTAATTAGTAGATCGCCAAGGAGTTTGAGTTAGAAGTGTTTGGTTGTAAACCCATCGAAGCAAGAAAATCAGTTTGTTTAGCATACTATCAGAAGGAAAGAAAAAAGAGCGTCTGACATCACACATCCTTCTGTTCAAATTATATGGTCCACCAGACAAGGAGCCTTGGTTGAAGGTCCAAAATCCAAAATTTCGTGTTTAAGAGTAGATGACAGTTTACTAACTAAGTAAGGTGGAAAATGGGGTTAAAAG
Source organism: Populus deltoides (assembly GCA_015852605.2). Taxonomy (NCBI): domain Eukaryota; kingdom Viridiplantae; phylum Streptophyta; class Magnoliopsida; order Malpighiales; family Salicaceae; genus Populus; species Populus deltoides. The sequence goes on along the minus strand of CM027574.2, from coordinate 16,214,090 downwards.
GTTACGAGTATGGAAAAGGACAATGTTTGTCTAATGGGAAAATGGTCAGTCTCAGCAGTTGGCAATTGATATTGACACTGAATTAAGCTGACAAATTAAATATGAGTTTGGGTTTGAAAGGAGCTAGCTTAAAGAAATCGGGAGCACCATTCTTCAGCAAATAAGAGCTAAAGTTCTATCCAATTTCAGAAGTACCCTGGATCTAGATGGCCGCCATCACTCGGCTTATCCAAGCCACATAGGAGGTATTGCCCCCAAGAATTTGTAAAAGCTTCCTGCTTTCCACCCATTTCGATGCCAAAATACAACCTTGATTTATATGTTATAATAGAAACGTTTATGAATAGCATATGAATTCAAATGCAAATTGCAGCAGAGGTTCGAATTCAAGGAAGACACCTTGAATTGATTTATTGTTCTTGCTATAGATGGTGCATAAAAGAAACATCTTAACATAATAATTTAAATTGTCAGGTGAGATCACAAGATATGATTTATATTATTTTCTAATGATAATCCTTTATGCTTGAAACTTATACAAACTTATACATAATACCTTATACTTAATTTTTATCAAATAAATAAGAGTAATAAGATTCGAACTCATGATCGCTTGATCATTAAAATTCTGATATTATATTAAAGAATCATCTCAACCTAATAACTTAAGCTATCAATAAAATTTCAAGATATAATTTATATTATTCTCTAACATAGTAAACAATAGGCCTAAGTTGAAAAGTTGCTTGCCCTTAAGGATTGAAGTAAAACTACCTCTAAAATGATTCAAATAAAAGTCATCCAAGATGCTTCGACTGTATATTGGCGTTCATTAAACTTAGTGCAGGCAGCCAAGATTTTAATTAGTGACTTGTGCTACTGGCCGTATGTACGTAATCATTTGCTTTATTAGTATTTCATATTGAGAACTTGTAAGATTCCTATACAAAGAGAATATGAAATATAGAACAAGGACAAAGGCTTCAACAAATGCCATCGAGGCAAATGATCCAAGCTTGTATAGAATGTCTTGTGTGTTACGAAAGGGAAAATTGGTGCAGATTAGGGGGGCGTTTGCTGCACCTACTTCTCTTCCAACGCACGCCGCCGCCCTCTTAGGCCAAATGGGTCACATCCTCCATTGCTCTCTTTCTGAACATAATTGTCTTGTCTCTCGCACTGAAGGTTTCATTTCATCTCCTATATTATTGGCAAATTTCTTTACATTTTATGCAACTTCTTTAGATTTTGTAGTTTACCTGCTTTAATCCGACTTGCTTGAGGTGTCACGCATAGGTAATCAGGTATCTATCATCTTTGACCTTTAGTGTTTGTGGCTAGTTGAGTTCACAAGTTTGAGAATTAGGTTTAAGAGTAAATTATAAAATTATTTTTTGTGTTTTTTTTTAATGATTTTGTAAGTTAGTAGTTCAGTTTTTTAAAATCTTAAGTTCATTCTTTAATCAAAGTTGACTGTTTTTTTTTTAAAAAAAATTATCCCTTTTAAATGCATTTATAATTTTTCTATCGAAGATAAGGTTAGAAGATTTGATTACAATATAATATATATAAAAAATCAATTTCATAATTATAAGAAATTAAGGACCAAGTTACAATCAAATATGAAAATATAGGTACTTATTGTTAGGGTTTTTTGTTTAAAAAACACAAATGGATTAACTAATCAGTTCATTAAAAACACGAGGATACACGAGGATCAAAAAATAATTTACCCTAGGTTTTAATGGTACTAGGGAAAGAGAGTAAGGTTCAACTTAATTAAATTCTACTAAAAAAATATTGAAGGAAAATTCTTGTGAAATGATGCAAGATTCATTTACCTTAGGGACGAAGGAGGTTATGAACACTTAGATACAAATTTGTTAGAAGATGTGAAAAAACTAGCAAATAAATTTATGAACCATATCAATAGATCCAAACTAAAAAAATAAAAATGGTCATGCTAAATAATATATTTGATGAAAATAATTATCATTTTTAATCTGATTATTAGATCACACTAGGACTGAGAATTTACGGTTCAGTCCGGTTTTGAACCAAAATAAACAACCAAACTGAATTTTTTAAAATTTTTTTGAATCGAACCGAACCAATAACCGGTTCAAACCAATTAATTTCGGTTCGGTTCGATTCAGTTTTTTTCCCTTCCAAACTGGTTCAAACCGAAATTATTCCAACTTGTTCACAGTCCTAAAAAAATCCCTACATCGAAGAAGGCAACTAAAAATCTTCCTCGTTTGGGCATTTTGATGCTCTGTGCTCCGACCGCCCATAATTAAAACAAGAGCCTCCAAATCCAAAACTTTTGCTACACACAATAAAGAAAAGATGTCATGTTTGTTGGCTAAAACTTGTATGAACAAATATGTCCAAACCCTCAGCCACACAAGCCAGCAAAAGATAAGACACACAACAGGGGAAAAAAAAAGAGGGGAATGAAAGGAAAAAAAAATCCACCACTTGGCACTTGCCCACATCATGCATGCACCCCATAAAGCCTGTAACTTTAGGTTTACAGAGAGTAAAGGGAGGGGAGAAAAATCAAAGCAAAGATGAGTAAAGGAAATCAAAGCAGAGACTAGAGAGTAAAGGGAGAAAAATCAAAGTAGAGACTAGAGTGAGAGTAAAGGGAGAGATATACAGAGAAGGAAGTAAAGTGAGAGTAAAGAGAGGGAGAGATATGCAGAGAAAGGAGGGGGGGCTGATGGCTGAATGTGACATTAGGGTTAGAAAACATTGTATTTATAGTTGCTTTTTTTTAAGTGCTGGCTGGTTGAACCGGTTCGGTTCGGTTCGGTTCAATCAGTTTCAGACTTTAGAAACCAAAACCGAAACCGAACCGAACCGGAATTTTTTTGTGATTTTTTAATCTGTTAATTCAGTTTTTTTTTCAGTTCGGCTTTTTCGGTTATTTTTTTCCTGTTTTCTCGGTTTAATCGGTTTATCAGTTTTTTTGCTCACCCCTAGATCACACTCAAATTGTTTTAGGAGATTCTACAAGTCATATTCAATAGGGAGTTAGTCATATTCAATAGGGAGTTAGCTCGCTTTGTTAGATGAGTTCATGAATGCTTTAAGAAAACCTAGAAGATATTACTTTTTGTTAGTTCTATTATTTTCATATCTAATTTTGGATTTTCAACTTTAATTTTGATTTTTTTTTAATTTCTCTTATTTATATAGGGATTCTAATTTTTTTTTCTTTATAAACATTGGTGATCTTAAACCATAAAGGGTGTTTATCCTTTTTGATTAGCCATACAATTAGAGAATAATTATTTTGTAATAAAATTATAGATAGGGTTCTTATTTTAAACAATTTTTGTGAAATTGTCTTTAATATTCTTTTATTTCTATTTTGATTAGGTTAAGCTATGTTAGTTGGTATCATAATCAAATGATTCCTAATAATTGTTGTGTGTGCTATTGAATAATCATTGCAATAGGAGGTCATATATTAGAATGTCGTCATGTAGGAGGGGGATGATTTCTAGTGGAGGAAGTTTTTGCATAGGAATGAGACATTCATGAGCTAGTGATTAAGGACTTGTAAAGGCATGGTAAAAAATTAACTAATTGTTTGGCAAAGAAATACATGGAGGATTAAGAGGAGAGTGATCACAAATTCATATCTAGTTTTGAAAACCATTTTCTCATGGACTGGACCTGGCTTCCATTTTAGAAACATGAATAGAGAGCATGCAATCTCTTGATCGAGATGAATACCGTGAAGACTTATATTTTCGAGTACAATTTATTAAGTTTATAGGTACCTTATAGGCCAAGTAGTTTGTTGATTGGTACCATAAAGTTAAGAGAATTTTTAAATTTTAATGATGTTTCAGTACAAATAAGAGTTAAGTTTATTATTATCAAAATAAAAGGGTGAGCTTCTGTATGGTGGAAGAGATAAAAAAATACTCGAGAGATACAAGACAAATCTAAGATTAGTGACTGAGATAAGATGAAGAAAAAGAAGAAGGATTACTTCCTTCCCTTCAAGTACTCTCAAACCTTATACTAATGACACCACACATTGAGGTAAAGGGTGAGGTTTATGGATAAGTACACCAATGAGTTCTATTACTACTAACACAATCAAAGTTAATTATATTAAGAAACAAAGAACAAAGCAAGATAGAATTTCAAAAAAAAAAGTTCTTAAACAATAATCTTAACTGTACTTTTATTATTAAATAATTATTCTATAATTGTTTGTCTGATAAAAAAGGATAGCCACCTTCTAAATAAATGTAAAACCAGCATTTACAAGAAAAAAAATATGAATTCATAAACAGACAGGACAAATAAAACAAAATCTAAAATTAAGGCTAAAAATTTAAAATTAAATAGGAAAATAATAAAATTAACAAAAACAATATTTTCTAGAACTTGTAGAACAAGGACCGTAAAATCTTCTTGCAAAACTTGAATGTAATCCAATAGTCGCATCAAAAGTAATAGTTGTTTCTTTCAAACATGTCTTTTAGTACTCATTTAGGAGAGTGGTAGCTTCCACTTTCTGAAGCTTTTCAAAAGTGTGTTTGTCTTGAAAATACATCAAATTAATGTTATTTTTAGTATTTCTTAATGATTTTGATTTGCTAATGTAAAAAATAAAAAGAATCTAAAAAAAATTATTTTATTGCATTTAAAAAAAAAACAGTTTTGAAAAACTCCTTGTACCATAATACCAAACACTCTTTTGGTGCGATCATTCATCTTCTTGATCTTATATATATATATATATATATATATATATATATATATATATATATATATAGACACACACATGACTTTTTTTATGTTCTAATAATCCATGTCTAAGTGTTCAGAACCTCTTGCATAACTAATACGAGCCATGTGATCAAGTGGTCATGTAAGCTACATACAAACGATACAACTCTCGAAAGCCAAAAAATTAGATTTGGAAGTGTGATACAAAGATTACCTTAAATCTAAGCACTAACACTATTTGAATTTGAAACCCCCATCCAATAAATAGCAATTCACAAATGAGAAGTATATGATGATACCACGAAGATTGTTGTTCTTCGACAAGTCAAATTTGTTCTCTATCCTAACAAAGAAAATGTGTTATAACACGCAAAACACAAGTTTATTTTATAAATCTAAGGTTGAAAGCTTAAAACCTAAGTACAATATAAATAACCATATTTATAATAGCTGAAAAACATCTTAAACAATTCTGAAAAAACAATTATAAATAAAATAAGAAAAATAATCCTAAATCAACAAGGAAACTAATATAAATCAAGCACAGTAGCTTCTAGACCCTTATTGTCAGGCCTTCCTAATGTTGGATTGATCTAAAAATTTAATACGAAATAAAACAGGACCTCTAGAAACATCTGGTAACATTTGTTTTACCAAACTTGATTATCATCTTCAAGGTTTGTTTACATGTATCATTTGTAAATATATCCTCACAATTCCCTGGTAAGATTTCCTGGCATAATTTTAGGAATTGTATTATTTATGTGTGGGTTGTGTTACCATGTGATTACAAAGTTCTTATAATCAATGCTCAACCAAACCTGATTATTCATTTCTTTTTAGGAAGTTATCATCTTTGTTGTGGGTTGCATGACCATAAGTTTTACATCAATTGGTATCGGAGGTAGGCTTTTTGAATCAGGTTATATCTTTCATCCTCGTGATCACGTGGTCATGAGGTTCACATCTTCAAGATTGAACCAAACCAAATCTAAATCTGACCTTACCTAAATCATATTATTTCCTCTATCTTTAAGATGGTATGTTCTTGAATCACCAATAGGTGTAATAGACAATTCTTTAGCCTCTTGTTGAAGCCTTCGGAGTTCTTTTCATGCCTGTATTTGCCTTCAACAATATTATATGACAAGTAGTAGCTGATAATAATTTCAAATAAGCACACCTTTCCATCCACTTATGTATATATTTTTGAATGATAACCACTACTGCTATTTCTCATTTTTCACCCTTAAAATGCTGAACTGAAGCTCTCCATTCTTCATGTTTTTTATTTATTTCTTTATAAACTTTTGCAATTCATTTAACCTCACGCTTTTTATCTAACATCATAAAAGCATTATGATCATAAATATTTGAAACTCATAACCTCAATTTCTCTCCCTCACTCATTGAATTTCCTCCGATCAGCCCTACGTTGAACTCCACCATTTTGTTGTCTCATCAAAATCATCTCATCTTTTAGATCCTTCGTCACCCTAGTCAGTAGCTCAAGTTGTTTGGCGAAAGCTTGCATCTAGAAGGTATTATCCGTTTTTGATTTCATGAACTTGTTATTTTCAGACACCTTTGAATTTGCAAAAAATTATTAGTAGCAAGAAAAATATACCTTGCAACTCTTGTGTTTCACACAATTCAAGACTTTTCACTTAATTGTTCTCACTACACCTTCTACCTCTCAGCTCACCTTTTTGCAAGTCTTTCAGAATTGAAACTCAATGTACCAAACTCAATGGATATTATAACTCAATCAAATATATATGAAGTGACTTAAGAATCAATAAGATGCTAAAAACAAGCAAAACAAAACTATAATTATGATTTCATGAGTAGCGAAACGAATTTGTATGAAATATATATGATAAGAAGACTCAAAATAAAACAGAAGAAAAAATTAATGAAAACACTTATTTGACTCCTAAATAATCTAGATATAATAGAAATAAACTGAATAGGTCAAAACAAATAACAAACACATTTTTGTAACTTGCACGAATCTGACCTGTTACGTCAAGTCATGAAAACGTGATAACCCTATAGAAAGCAAATCAAAACAAATTATGAAGCTCAATTTCCAATAAATTCAATGTTGAAGGATGCAATTGGAAACAAAATCAATTAAAAAGAACAAAAAAAAAAGACTCGATTCAACCCGGGTTAACTTATCAAACCCGTGACCTAAGTCATGAGATCAAGATAACCCAATAGAAAGCAAATTAAAGTAAATTATGAAGTCCAATTCCTGATTAATCTTATATTGAAGGATGTATCTAAAACTGTAAAATCAATAACAAAAATAACATTAAAAAACAACTCGAGTCAACCAAGGTTAACCTGTCAAACCTATAACTTGAGCTATGTAATGGGGACAACGTCATAGAAAGTAAGACAAAACAAATCATATAGTTTAATTTCTAATCAACCAAATATTTAGGCATAAAATTCAAGGAGAAAAAAGTCAATTAAAAAAAGAAAGAAAAAAACTCGAGCCAATCAAGTTAACTAATCAAACTTGCAGTCTAGGTTATGAGATTGGGATAACTTCATAAGAAGTATATTGAAAAGAATTATGAATCTCAATCCCTAATAAATATAATATTAAATGATGGAATTGAAATTTTAAAAAATAAAACATAGATTAGAAAAAAAATAAAAAAACAAAGAAAGGGAAAAAAAACTTTTTAAATGAATAGTATTTTATAAAGAGAGGTACAATAAAATCACCTCCTCTTTTATTTTATTTTTTTTGTTAATACTAATACTAATTTTATTAATATAAAACAAGAATACACAAATACACATAATAAAGCTTTATTCTCACACCAGACCTAAATAAAATAAGAAAATAGAAATTGCTATTTGAGAGAGTATTTGATAACACCAACACATATTTTTCCTGACAACATCGTCATTTCAATAATATGAATGAAAAAAATTATGAACTTTCTGAATTCAAATTTCTTTTATTAATTGGAACTGGTTGTTTATCAATTACACAGATAGATTTGATCCATGATATACCAATAAAAAACTAATATGATCTGAAACTACAAGGGAAAAGAGATGCTCGAATCTTACTCTCTTTTTTTGGATTTTTTTGAAAGAAAGAAAAGAGGAAAGAAGGCACAAACATTGTGAGTGAATATAATAGGACTTACTCTTCTAGGGCAATGCAAAACATAATTCCAAAATCGGAATGGTGCTTTGCATTGCCCTAAAATAGTAAGTCTTGTTTCCACAATATGTCTATGATGACGTTCTACTATGCCATTTTGTTTATGAGTGTGAGGAAAAATCAGATGATGTCGAATACCAATAGTCTTAAAAAAAAGTGCACAGTTTGTGGTATTTACCTCTCCAATCAGTTTGAACAAATTTTATTTTTAATGAAAATTGACGCTCAACGAAAGTCTGGAATTGGTGAAAGACAGAATAAACATCAGACTTGGCAACAAGAGGATAATACCATATATATTTTATGTACGCATCAATAAAGATAAAAAAAAAATAACGATAGCCATCCAAAGAAAAATGGAGAGCAGGACCTCATACATCACTAAAAATTAATTCAAGTGGAGCAGATGTTTTGTGACCCGTAGGTCCTAAAGACAAATGCGATGATTTTCCTAATGGAAAACTTTGATATTAAAGATTAAGACATTTGTTGTTACAAATAATATTATTTTTGAAGACTAAGAATTGAAAAATACGAGAGGTAGGATAGCCTAGTTGACGATGCCATAAATCAGCAGAAGCAGAAATACAAGGAGACCAATAGGCTTGAGGAACTAACGTGACAGAAGACTTGGACAAAGCATAGAGAACGTCTTGACTCTGAGCTGAGAGAAGGACTTTATTGGTGTGGAGATCCTTGATATAAAACACAAAATGGTGAAATTCAAAATAAACATTGTTATCAAGACAAAAATTTTGAACAGAAAGCAAACGTTTCCTGATGGCATGAACATGAAGAACATTAGAAAAGGTGAAAGAACGATGAGATGTATATATATTTTTGTATAATCAATATGAGATATGGGGATTCCTTTACCATCACCAACATGCAAATTATCATTACCAAGATATGTTTCTAAGGCAGCCAAACCTACAAGGTCAGGAGAAACGTGTTGATTTACACCAGTGTTTGGAAACCAGGCGGCAGTACCGGTTAAGGAAATATTACGTAGTGCTAGATTTGCACAAGGCTACTGTCCATAGCCTCGATGTTGGAGTTGAGGGCAGTAAGGGGCTATATGGCAGAAAGTTTGGCACAACTGGCAGCGTGGATTCTGCCCTCTACTGTGCTGCCAATTGCCCTGCCTGCCGCTATCACCGTTGAAGGAGTGAGGAAGGCTGCAGAAATTAGGTCTAGACGCAACAGACCTGTGCCCTCTATTGTTGAACTGGTTGGGACGCCATCCTCCATGAAAACAGCATCTGCTGTGGCCAAAATTTCCAGGAGACTGGCGGTGAGAAATGAAGGCTGTAGGAGGGGTGTTGGGCGTGGGCAGTAGAGGTGTATTGATGACAGCAGACCTCATGGATGATAGGGATATTTTATGAAGGAATTCATGTGTTAGAAGATGACTATGAATATCAGCATACAAGAGAGGCTCTGCTTTGGTTACAAGACTTGTTACTAAGTCCTTAAACTCTTCTTGAAGGCCATGAAACACATATAAGTTGAAATCCTCCAACGATACCGACCGACCAATAGCGGCTAATTCATCAAATAAGGCCTTACCATTTTGTATAAACTAAGTTACCGACTCATCACCTTGTCGAAGATCTTGAAGGGAGCCATAAAGTTGCATAATACACGAATTGGATGTGGAAGCTAGAGCTTGCTCAAGTGTGTGCCAAACAGAACTTGAAATTTGGTAGTCAATAACAAGATGGAGAACTTCTATGGAGAGTGAAGAAAACAGAGCACTTAGAATGAGTTGGCTTATTGTTTCCAACGAAGAAATAACTGATTTACCTGAAGAGAGGTACCATCGGCAGCAAGAACATGTGGAGAGGGACAAGAGTTTGAACCATTAACAAAGCTGAAAATTCCTTGGCCTAGGAGATACAGCTTCATCTGCATTCGCCAATATAGATAATTGGTGTTTGTGAACTTGAGAGAGATGACTTGGTGAGTATGGGAGAGGGAGACAATGCTGGCGGCAGAATCTGCAGTAACAACAGCAGAAGAAGAAGGCTGCAGCAGAGGAGAATTGATTAGGTTGAAGAAGGTGTGGCCACCATCTAGGTAGTGGCCACGACAGAACAGGGGAATTAGAGGAGGCAGGGGCAACGACAGAAAAGGAAGTTGGCACCGCCAGTGCTGCAAAGAGGGAGGCTGCTTGCGGCTGGGATGATAAGTCCATAACAAAGAGAGAAGAGAAAGTGTTTTAATTTGTTTAGGGCTCTGATACCAAGTTGAGAATAATAGAATGGCTTAGGTCATGCCCTAACCAACCTTTCCTATTTATATATATGTGGCAGAACACGATAGTAACCATATGGATTACAACATTAAAATAGTCCTACATTAATTTTCTATTCAGATATATACATGCTATACATTCTATATATATATATATATATATATATATATATATATATATATTCTAAATCGTGAAGAATGTTTATACACGTTACTGCTTCTAAGAAAATAAAGTAATTTATATAAAAATTTTAAAGAAAAAAAACTTTGGAATAATTAATACATCCAGAATCACAATTAATTTTAAAAAAGTGTTTGAATTTATCTCCAACCATTTATTCCAAATCATTTTAAATGGAAAATATTAATTCGAACATTCATGAAAAAAAATCTATGTAAAGATGAATCAATTGTTGTAAATATCATAAAAGAGTATCCCAAACATTTAAATTACCGTTTAAATTTATGAATAAACCCTAAAAATAGTGACATAACAATAGTTAAGAAGCATTAAAATTGCATTGGCTATCAATAAACTAACCAATATTTTTTTAAAACAAAAAAAAAAAAACGAAGCATATTCTTTTTCACAAAAAACCAAAGTTGGTCTCCGTTTGCTATTTCGGGAATTACGTGACCGGATCTCTCAAAAGACAGTGTTGGAGTACTTGCATGAAAGATATTTTGTAGACATGTGAGATTTTGATCTGCTTCTACTGCTGCAATCTAAGAACAGATTCCTCCATGCATCACGTGAAAGCTTGTGCCGCACAACATTTTTATTTTCCATGTAGTATTAACTGGTCAGCAACGATTCCTGGAAGTTTAGCTGAGCGTGATGCGTATCCACGTTATCATCAGAGTTTGAATTCTAAGGGAGATTGTGAAAAAAAGGTTTTATTTTGATAGATTTAACTAGCTAGGGAAGACTTAATTTGTCTTGAAGCAAGAAAATTTACAGGAGAACAGTTTTTTTTATTTTTTAACACAGAGATATCTATCAGCAGGAAAGTGAGGAAACCCCCAATTATGAGATATCTATCGGCAGGAAAGTGAGGAAACCCTCAATTATAACAGACACCCAAAATGTTTTTATTTAAATGCTGGTATCCCTTAGGTTCAATGGGTTCTACGGGCATTCAAATAACGTGTCTAGATGTGGGATATGTCACAATCTCAGTCAACCTAACAAAAAGTGTGAAAATTTTTTTATTTAAATGATTAATGACAAGAAGCAAGAGCAAAGATTGTGTATATATAGCTAGCATTAGTTTTGGTGGGAGCAGAGGGAAGCAACCAAATTAGAGGAAAGTGAAGTTTAATAAGAAGATGGGGAGGTCTCCTTGTTGCGATGAGAATGGCCTCAAAAAAGGACCATGGACTCCTGAAGAAGATCAAAAGCTCGTCGATTACATCCAAAAACATGGTCACGGAAGTTGGAGAGCTCTCCCAAAGCTTGCAGGTCCAAATCTTAACGCCTCTCTCTGTCTTTATCACGCACAGATTAGTGCATGTATAGAAAATTAAAGAAAAAAGAAATAGGTGATCATTTGTTTCTCTCTTTGCAGATCTTAATAGATGTGGCAAGAGCTGTAGGTTAAGGTGGACAAATTACTTGAGACCTGACATAAAGAGAGGCAAATTTTCTCAAGATGAAGAGCAAACAATTCTACATCTTCATTCAATTATCGGAAACAAGTAATCACACATATTATTGTTTTGCTGTTTTGAATTAACAATAAGGACATTTTTTTTTAACTGCTTGGATTGATTATCACAACACTCGGATGGCTTTGATCTTTCATACCAGATGGTCAACTATTGCTACCCATCTACCAGGCCGGACGGACAATGAAATCAAGAATTTCTGGAACACCCATTTGAAGAAGAAGCTGATTCAGATGGGTTTTGATCCAATGACCCACCAACCAAGAACTGACTTCTTTGACAGCTTGCCTCAACTCATAGCCCTCGCTAACTTGAGAGACCTAATGGAGCATCGTCCATTAGATGAACATGCCATGAGATTACAGGAAGAAGCTGTCCAGTTAGCTAAGCTTCAATATTTACAGTATCTTCTCCAATCAGCTGCTTCAATCCCCTCCACCAACTCTTACGGCCAAAATGGTATCACAGACATGGAAGTGCTCAATCTGTTGAATTCAATTCCTCTCATAGAAGAAAACCTAGTATTAAATTCATCAGAACTGGAGAATCAAGGCTCAAATCACTTTGCAAATGCAACCTCTCAACTACTCCACCATCCAAGTGTATTGTCTCAATTATCTGACCCACAAGTCCCTTTCAGTTATCAACCATCTTTGAATACTGAAATGGGTCAAGCTCCATTTCTAACTACAATGCCTAGCCAGGAAGGTAATAACCCATCTGATTCTTCATGGGTGCTTCCTTCTCCTACTCCTGTTCTTGCAACTGTAACCGACACTTCCATAAGCAATCCAGGTGATGCTAGCAGCACAACTTCTAGCTATGGTGGAGGAACTTCTTCATATTGGCCTGAGCATTTTTTTGAAGATCCTATTATGCATGAGATTTCCTAGTTATATTTTCTGATAAGAGGTTTGGACTTGTATCGCCATGTATTTTCTGATATTCTAGCCATCCCATCTCTTACGTACACAAGTCCATGTATAAGCACATGTAGCACAAATCTGCATGCATCTGCATGAAGTCATGTGTATACAACTTAAGCATGTACACAAGATTTTATATATACGCATTATGTACATATTCTATATATATAGTGTGCTTAAGATTTTTTTCGCTTTTCAATATAAGGGTGTGTTTCCACTTGCCAGCAATTGAAAAAAATGAGGAAAGAAAAAAAAGCTTTTTCCATCTTTCTTCTCCTCAACTTTTTACTGAGACTGTCGTCTATTTTACTTTGTGATATTTTGTATTTAATCATTTCTATGGAGTATATATCCTTCAATAATTAGAAGAATAGTCAAGTTGGTATGGTTGGTAAATACGATGTATTGGATATTTGTCTTTGTCTGGGGCAGAGAATATATATATATATATATATATATATATATATATATATATATATATATATATAATTAAAAAGCCCTACAACACGAGCCATTGATAATCTTGAACTTGTGCTCTATATGTTCATATTCATTCTTCATAACCAAAAAAAAAGAAGGTTAAATCCAATTAAGTAACAGCGCGATAAAGAACTTGACTGCAGAATCATCATTCTAGCTAGCTAGTACGTACTATAACTAATCACCAAAATTAAAGAGGAAAAAAAAAAAAGCTTCGTCCTTCTATCAGTTATAGGTGAAGAAGTAAGAAATGCTAGCAGTTGAACAAAGCGTTTCGAAAGTGAAAACATCTGTTCTTGAAATCATATAGAGTTTTTGCAAGAATTGCATTTCCTTTTGCTTTTGCCTGAAAAGAAGATAAATTAATTTCCACAACTTCTAAGAGAAGCGTCAAATTAAAGGTGTCAGGATTATTTTGCTTTCAATGTCTTCAACAACGTAATGTTCGCCGTTGGTGAAATATAGCTTGAGGAATGAGGATGCCACATGGCTGTTGTCTCCAATTAAATTTTCATCATGGCACTGCATAATTAGGAGCTGGAGCAGTTTGTATGTGACTATTTTCCAAAATAGCATAGATTCTCGATTAGATTCAGCATACTTTGGCAATCATGCTATGCTGATTATGGGCAAACCATTAGAAATTTGTTGGCCTCGAATTTCCTTCGTGCAGCCAATAATCACTTGTAAAATGAACCTATATCTGTATCTGTTTTCAGTCACACCTACTAAAGATTACTGAGCTTTCCTTTTCTCTATTGATGCTAAAATTACAGATATATATGTGTTGAACCACACTACAATATTAGAGATAATCCTTTTCCTTCCATCCCTGTGGCTACTTACGAAGTTACTCAAGGTTTTCGTGTCATATAGACAGTTTGCCACGGTAGTAATAACAGCAACAGTGATCAAACAAAAGTGTTAATCAAGAAATAGGTGAGGTAGATTTGAATAAGCAAAGATCCCAAAAACAACCCACGGATTAAAGTAGAAAGAAATTCGTTAAGGTCCAAATTTGCTGGTTGAGTAGTTAGACTTGATTCCTTCACCATCAAGAGATTGACCGCAACACCTTCACATTAAGCTCCACATGTAATAAATTAATAATCTTACCACGTACATATTGTCTTTATAGTGAAGCTAATGCCTGATTACAATTAAAAATGTCGAGGAAAACCAATGGACTTGATAACTTGTATTTAGTTACTTGAGAAAGCTCCATTTAGGATTGTTACAGGAAGTGTTTCATGAAAGTCGCGTTGATCATAATTGTCAAAGAAATGTAGAAATTACAAACAGAATATGGTTTAGGTTTCTTCTCCTCCTCCCTTATATCGTATTTTAAGGATTGTAGTAAATTTTCATCACCTAACCCTACCCCATTTGTTGGATACTCCTCAAAGTTTCTTATGTCATGGCCAATTTTCGCATATAATTTATGGCTGTTGTAGACAATGTGATGCATGATTATTCGGAAACCCATCTCATGATCTTAGAATATGTAGTTGGTGGCAACGAAATGGAAATGATTGCTATGAGTGTAAACATCAAGAAAACGATGTTTTTTCTTTTGTTCTGTGTGGCGAAGAGTATTCTGCAATTAATCATAATATACAGATGCAATTAATCAACTTTGTTATTAATCTATATGACTAGGAGCGACAGCGTGATGTTGTTCAGTGATCTTGTACAGTTATGCGTCGATCTATTATAATCAGATGATGATTGCCTCAAAAATATATTTAGGGACTAGTGAAATGAGTTTACATTACCTGAAAATTAATAAATATAAATAAAAATACTGAGAGAATATTTTCGTTGGTAAATTTTCGATGAATTTTACCGATGGAAATATTCCTCGATATATACCGAGGGAATTACAGTGAAAAAAAATTAAAACAAAGCAAAAAAAAAAAACGATAATGTGTCATTTATACTAACAAAATTACCAACGAAATTTACATCATCGGTAAAATCGTTGGTAAATTATGAACATTGTTCATCATGTAAATTACAAAGGGAATCACCAATGGAAAATTCCGTCGGTATTTTCCCGAGAGCTCTGGAACAGCTCACTTCTCAATTGTATTGTTAATTATTGTTCTTTATAGATAAAATCACCGACAGATTGAAAAGTTGTCAGTGTTATTTGACGGTTTTCTGAAAAATTTCAATTAAATTAAATATTACAGACAAAATCACCAACGGATTGAAAAGTTTTCGGTAACATTTGGCAGTTTTTCAAAATTTTTTATTAAATTAAAATTTTAAATTAAATATTACAGACGAAATCACCAACGAAATGATTAAAAATATTAATATTTAATTATCCATCGGTAAAACATCCCAATAAAAAGCTTAGAATCCCTAATTTCACAGTAAATGGGTCTCTTTTGTTCTTCTTCTTCTTCTTTTCCATATGTAAAAAACATAAATATCCATTTCTTTCTCTTCTTTTCTCTCCTCAACTCCTTCTCTTCTTCTTTCTTCTTTTTTCTTCTCAATTTTTTTAATTAATATACTTTATGAATTTGTTTTTTTTTCTCTTCTTAGCTTCACTTGCAACCACATTAAGGTAAGATTTGTTTTTCTTTTTTTTTCATGTTTTTTCACTATATTTGTTTTTTTATTTTTTTAATTGTTTTTTTCTTAATAATTGTATGAATATTGTTGTAACATTTTATTTCATATGAAATCAACTTTTAGTTGATTTATTTATAAGATTTTTAAATTTTTATCAATCGCAACTTTATTTTTGTCATATGAATTTTTTTGATTGAATTTATTTTTTTGTGTTATTTATTTGTTTCAAATTTGTTTGAGTTGATTTTCTTCTTCTTTTTTCCAAGCGTTTTGAGTATTATAGAGTGTTGATTTATATTAATTTAATTATTTTATAGTTTTGTAAAATGGATTTTTTTAAAATATTTTTAAATAAATGAAGTGGGTAATTTTTTTTGCGAGCTTTTTCTGTCAGTAAATCCATCGGTAATAATATTTTTTTATTACCAACGAACTGACCGACGGACAAAAACTTACCGATGAAAGATTCACCGACGGAGCATTTTCATCGATGATTTCATTGGTAAATTAATTACCAATGGAATGATAGTACAAATACTAACGGAAAATTCCATCAGTAAATATAAAGATTGTGGAAGTGTTAGGTCTAGCAGAAGATTTGATTGTACCAGACTAGAATGATGCCACAAAAGGACCATGACTTTTTATCCGATCATTGGATTGGGTTCAAAATTTTACAAGAGACTGAATGTCATTGAACCGTCAAATCTTTAGATATCGAAAATGTTATTGAGGCCTCCAATTTTAGCAATTTTGTTATTTTCCTTGTTATTTTCAAATTTCATGCATTATTTTAAATTTTATGGTTGTTTTCTTTGTATTTTTATATTTTTATTTCTTTTCTAGTTGAGGTAGGGTTTCTATCCTATTTAAGACTTTGTAAATCTTCTAAAAATACAGACTTCATCAATATTACTTTTATATAGAATAAACCTGTGAACTTAGAATTCATATACGCAATCTTTGACTCATTCTGTATTTGTTATTATCTTTAGTTTTCACCAACATTAGTTTGGTACGTGTGATTATATATATTCAGTTCACTATTTTTCATTAATGTTTTTTTTACGATCTTTTTGCTTCATTTTCTGCTATTTTCCATGGCTTCATACAGGATTTCAACATGGTTGCCCGCAAAGTGCACTAACTAACTATTAATATGCACAAAGCTCTCCTCTCTCTCTCTCTTTTTTTTTTTCTTGGGTCTTTGGGAAATGAATTTTGGACAGGTGAAAACTTAGAACAGTTGCTGTTTGGATATATTTCTTTTTAAACAAAAGGCCATTTGAGCCCAGAATGCAAGGGCATCTTCTATATTCCTCAAGTATGGGCATTTTTATTGGGCCAAGTGCCTAAAACAGTGTAAAAGACTCAAGACCAGGTTTACAACGAATAGCCGAGACCAACGAATCAACACTGCATGTTTTATTATCTTGAGATAAATCATTAGAAAGGGGAGGTGCCAAGCAGGCCGGAGCTTTTTTTTTTTTTTTTTTTTTGATAAATCATTAGAAAGGAAAGTGTGTTTGGTATTGTGATAACTGTTGTGATTGTGATTTGAAAAAAATTATTTTATAAAAAGTATTTTTAGTTGAGATTGGTTTGAAAAAATAGATATTTAGTTAAAACTGTAGTTGAAATTGAGGTTGAAAAAAAAAGCAGTTTAATGTGTTTGGTTAAGAATGCTTTTGAAATTGAGGTTATAAAATAAGTTTAAAAAATATATATTGATATTGATAGTTTTAAATTTAAATATTGTAGAATTAACTACTCCTATTACATCATGAAATAAATAATACTTGATATAAAATATTTTTTATTATTCCATTAAACTATTTATAATTCCATTACATACAAAATTCAGTCGATAAGAACTACAGTTTTCATAATTTTGTGAGCGTGTAATAAAATTAGATAAAAAATTATCAGGTATAAAATTGATATTACAGTGCAACTGAATTTAATTCACTCTATACTAGTTTTTTGAGGAAAAAAATATTGTTCATATCATAATGAAGTGAATTTAATTCACTTTAAACTAGTTTTTTTAAAAAAAATATTAAAAAAATTAATACACTGAAAAAAAAAATGTTCACGTGAACAGTGCAAATGAATTGTATTATTCATGTGAACAGTGACTGTTAAAAAAAGTAACACTGGAAAAAAAAAATTTTCATATGAACAATGACAGTTAAAAAAATGAACACTGAAAAAAAAAAACTGTTCATATGAACAATGCAAGTGAATTGCACTATTCACGTGAACAGTGCATTCACTTATGAACACAGTGTGTTTCACAGGTTGTAACTCGTCAAAAAGCAATATTTTACTGCTTCCAACAAATCATGATCCTGCCGCATATAAATGATAGTACCTCTGTGTTTTGATTGTTTAATATTTTATAACCAAACAGTTATTTCGTGCGTTTTTAAAGAAACACAAATGTTAAAACGTTGCCAAATATGTTCGTAGTATTTGGTACAATGGTAAATACCAAACGCAGCCTTCTAGGAGGTAAAAAAAAAAAACCATTTACGGGGGTCTTTTGTTCCATGGCATTGGGAGATAGTTGTTCTAAATTGATAATTTTAAATGTTCCCATAGAAATTGTGATCAAATTCCTTCGCCCTAATATCTGTATGCAATGAAGTAATTTTTTTGTATCATGTTAGTTATTTTCTTGAACTTATTTTAAGAAAAATCTGACAAAAATAAAAAAGAATATTTAGATAGAGATATTTTTATTATTTTAATTAATAGGTTATGAATTTAATTTTTTATATCTTACATTCATGTATTTATCTCCTTTATAAAAATTAATTCAAAGAATAATCAGTAAGATATCACTAGTTATACCTGAGCACTATAAAATTTTCTATATAATGTTTTGTATATGGTAATGTTTAATTAGATGTTTTATACTTAAATTAAATATTTGAACATGATATGTTCGATTATTGTTGGAAAATTAATATATAATTAAAATCCATTTTCACGTAAGATTTTTCATAAAACTTTTATCATTAATCTAAGATAGTTATTTGAATACAAATAATTTTTAATATTCACTACATTAACCATTTCTAAAAAACTTGTACTACTAATCTAAGCATTATTCAATCCCTTTGAGAGTATGTAAGAGTTTTTTTACTTTCCTTTCTCTTGAATGCCAACTTTCCTTATAAAGCTTTTAGAATTTTATTTTCATCTCCCACTCACATATGATGAAATTCATTCTTTGATTTCCCAATCACATGTCATAACTTGTTTTTGGCCTCATTCACTAAAAAAGAAATCAGAAACTATGTTCCAGACCAAAAAATAATTTTCCTAGATCAAGTTTCTCAAATCGAGTTTCTCATGAAAAAAAAAAGGACAAAGTCATCATTTTATAGTGAAGATCAAGTTCTTCATGTTAAAACTTGTCAAAATCAATTTATTGAGGTCAAATAAGTCATTTTATAATTAAAATCAGGCTTATTGTCATAATTGGCCAAAAAACATCATTTTAAAGTTAAAATCAAGTTCATCGAGTTAAAATAAGTTTATTGGGGTCAAATTTGTTATTTTACAATCAAAATCAGGTTTCGTCAAAATCAACCAAACTCAATCTTTTGCAATCAAAACCGAATTTATAACATCAAGAAGTGTCAAAATGATTTACTAGGGTTAAATTCATCATTTAATGGTTAAAGCTTTGTTTATAGAATCAAAAATATTTTTTGGTGGACAAAATTTGGGTTTTAGTCAAAATTGTTTTTCCAAAGATTACAGTGTTTTTTTTTTATATATATTGATATTTATAAAAAAAAAAAGTAAAAAAAAATTAATTAAAGCCTGTATGGTTGAGCGATGCAATATAATATAATTAATCAATTCACATCACTTAAGTAGTGCATATCATTTGAGGTGAGAAGTATTTTTGCAAATTGAAGTGTCAGAAAAGCTTTAACCTTGCAACAAATCCCCCCTCCCTCTTTTCTACCTTTTCTTTGTCCTAAAAAAAAAGAAAAGAAAAGAGAGAAATTAGGGCACTTAAAAAAATTAAAGAATTTGGATAGTTGAAAAAATTGAAAAGAAATATGATTATTTGATCAAACACTTAATGAATCCCATTTTTAGATTATAAAACTTAGCCTAGGCTTGCCCACACCATATTAAAACTCAAACAAATCACAACTGTTATTTCTAAAAACCTATTACATCCTAGTCGTTGGTTCATGAACTTGACATGGGCTACTTACTTGGCTCTGGATCGTTGGATCGACTGAAGCAAGATCTCAGTTGTGCACCTAAGTAATCTCACATACTTATCATGGATCGCACTATACCAAAGCACAACCTACGTTGCTATTTCTTCATCGTATGACCACCGTTCTTCTCGAGACCACCATATAAAAATGTGTCTCCTCTCATTGACCAAATTCCGACCACTCCCCATCATCAACCATAACAATACTAGAGTTAAAAAGCTTAAAAACCAAAGGAGTAGCTTGAATTTGTGTCGTTACCAACCTCCCTCCCTGGTTTTTCATGAGATACATGGTCACTGGGTGGTTGTCAGAACCATCAAAATATAATTCTCACTTAATTATCACAAACAAAATAAATTTGTAGTATGATCGTGAAAATCAGGTCGAATCAAATAAAAATTTTGTTTAATCTTCCTACAATATACTGAAATGAGAAAAAATAGAGGATTTAGATGAAAGATTCAAGAAACAATAATTCTGAAAATAATAAATTGATGTCGTTAAATCAGCTCAAGGGTCCACATATCCATTCCTATAAATCTATTGATTATCGAAGTAAAATAAATATTCTTTCGCATCAAGCAAATAAACTCAATATCCCTTAAAGTTGAGGGAAATTGATGAGATTACAAGTACATTACTTAGGAAAAGCTCTCTAATTAATTTCTTACCATCAAACGAATGTAATATTGAAAGCAAGTTTCATTCACTCGGTAGTTGTCTTAGGAATAAAATCTGTGCATTTATTATAAGCAAACATTTAAAAGCTTGACAATTTTAACTTAGTTAATTCTTCCCTGATAAATCAAGATGAGAATTGCAGCAATCAAATTAATTCTTTTGCTTCTTACTCTAGTTCCTAATTACGGATTGAAAGATACTAGAAAGCAATCATGCCATCTCAAAACAATTTGATAAGCTTGAATAACAATCAATAGCATAGTTCTGAACAAGGAAAAATACATACTTGAATCTAAAAGAATTACAATGATAATGTTACTTCTCACAACATGCTAATGGAGATGGTGTGTATCCCTCTTGAATCGAATTTAGGAGTTTAGTTCATAGTTGCTGAAAAATTAACAAAAGCAAAGAAGAAATGAATGTTTTTTTAACCCTATTTCAGTTGTGTTCTGCTTTCTTTATCCTCCTATTTGCTACCGAAATCTTCTGGATTCTTAGGCTAATTAGGAGTCTTCATGATGCTAAATTCATTCCTTATTTATCTGGTCTTTAAGGCTGGATAAATCTCTCAGAATTTGTGTTGAAATCTGCTTCTATTGCTGTCATAATTCTATTGTAATACCAACTCTGTTGTAATTTAGACTTTGATTCTAACTTAACTTGGTTTCTTGCAATATCCGACCATCCCAGCTATATTCTCTCATTCATGACATGTTAAAGGCTTGATCTGCACCTTTCATGGGTCCTAAGGCCCACCATTTTTATATCATATTGTTAGTCGTATTGGGATGCTCGGCACCGTTAGTTTTTGAATCAGATCAGGGGACCCATTTCGACTAACCAAATTGTGTCCAGATTCTGTCCTTTAAAACAATTTTATCTGATTTTGAGTCCTTCATGAAAATTATAGTCCTGAATCTGTAGATGAATTTTGGTTTTTAAATCACCTTATTTCGATATCATAAACTCAAGATTTCCCATTTGAATCTCTAGTGTGAAAAGGATTTTGGCCTGAGTTTGCAGGTCTGATTCGAGGTCCAAATGAGATCGAAAGTTTACCTATAACACCTTCCTAGAAAGCTTGACATGTGTACTTTAACTTAGATAAAGCCCACCTTCTCATTCTGGAATTCTAACTTTGCAAAAAACCTATCACAATAAGCTAGGTCCAAAACATAAAATGCAGAATTTCTTATCTTTTAACAATTAATTCACAAAGTCTCTTCTGCATGCCAAACTCATAAAATAACTTCCCATCAACTCAAATAAGTTGAAAATACATTAAAAAGCATAGTGTAAAAGGAATAAAAACATATGTATATTTTGCACTTATCAACCACCATTAATGGACAAATGAGATTGAGATCTTCCTAGTGAACTTAACGCACCGTCATCTCGTCATAATCGTCACCAAGGTATCAACAACTAAACGAGGGTAGAAAAATTCAGTTCACTATTAAAGGTATAATTGTAATTTCACACTCTTGACGAAGGTAGAATAATAATTTCACCTAGACTAGAGGAGTTTCGGTAATTTCTCAAGTATTAATTTTTTTACTTTATTTTATTTTACTTGTATTGGTAATTAAAAATAATTACACTTGTATGAGAATTTATGGATGTTTGATTTAATGAAGTGTTTATGCCACAACGCGCCAAAACTAGGAGATCTGAGGCCCCTAGGTAATTTTAAGGAGAAATAAGGATTGTATCAATGTTCCACAGTGGAACTAGAAGGATGGAATTATGATTTGAGTTTTGAGGATTATCCAAATGAGTGTCAGTTTCGATGTTTATCGAATCGATACTTGAATGATTTATCAACCATTGATTTTCTAGATTGATTGCTTGATTAATTGTTGCTATGTATAATTAATTACCTATTGATTTATTGATAGATTATGTATGATGTATCTTCACGAATTATTTTATAAAAAAATCTCAAGTTTTGTATTTTAATTTTGATTGTGTGGTTTAATTTTTTGATATGAGATTACTCAATTGACGTTGAGTACTTAATTATTTTTGCATCATAATCATTGACATGAGATGAACTTAAAGGATTTTTAAATTATCATTTTTTTTCTAAAGTCTTAAGTTTAATAAGTCCACCTATGAGCGGTTTATTTTCAAATTATCATTTTTTCTAAAGTTTTAAGTTTAATAAGTCCACCTATGAGCGGTTCATTACAACTAGTTGATTTCAAAACTTATGTTTTATGATCAATTCACTCATAAGTGGTTCATTTTTTATCAATCATTTTTAAAATTTCATGTTTAATTAGTCCTTTTATGAGCAGCTAGTTTTGACCAATTAGTTTCAAAACCTTTTTTTCTAATCGGCAAACCAATGAGTGATTTGTTGTTAACTAATTCCTACAATTTTTTTTTTCTGATTGATTCATCTATAGACCATTTTTTTTTACCGATGCTTTTAAAACTTATGTTTTCTAATCATTTTACCTATGAGCTATTTGTCTAACCAATTTGCTTTTATAAACCTTGTATCAATTCACCCTTAACGGTTCATTATTGATTGATCACCTAGAAACATATTTTTCCTTGTCATATTTTCATATATGTACCCTTTTCATATGATAACTTGTTGCAAGTTATATATGTATATACATAAATAAAATCCCAGAGGGATGGTTGCCTTATGATGATGGTACTTTATGTGTAGTCCATGTCTGATTCCATCAGCTTTGGCGTTTCACTTTGCATTAGAATGGTGGTAAAATTTGCGAATTCAATCCTTTGCATTGATATTTGAAATCTTATTTGTGCATGTTCTTATTTTTTTTATTTTATTATGTGTCTTATTGAATCTTGAGGCTACTATTTTTTCAAGGAAGAGGTTCTTATGTATTGTTTTTGTTTTACTTTACCTTCATTTTTTGCATTATAACCAAGTATTTTTCTATGATTAATGTGTGCACTATAGTTGGCCTTAGAATAGACGTTGGAGGGGTATTATTAGCTGAGTTCTACTTTCCTCCATATAACCAACCCCTTACCTAGACTCTAGTAAATCAGTCATTAAGTCTCTATGATTGTTAACCCTAGGTGGTGGCTCTTTTACTTGTTTGTGTGATATGTAATCATTAATTTTTGTCATTGCATGGGGGACCCCTATCCAAAACACCATCTCTAGAACACGAGAGGATCAGAGTTAGGTTGTGACCAGCAACATCACACATGATGGGATAAACTATCTCATTTCTATTACAAAATTTATACTTAACAAAAAAACCATATGACTATGTATACTTTCAAGAGCTAAGTTTCTATATATCTAAAAATTCTTGAGCGATTTAACATACAAGATTGCTAACCATAGATACTCTTATTTTAAAGGGTGAAGCTTTAAGTCATAAACTATGTCCTAAGACTCCACTAGAAAAGTAATGAATAAGTAAAGTTCTTTATGCCAATACAAATAGAAGTTTAATGTATGCTATAAAGTTCTTTATGCCAATACAAATAGAAGTTTAATGTATTCTATGATGTGTATAAGACCTGAAATTTGTTATAATATTGGTTTGGTATAGAGATATTAATCTGACCTAGGGAAAACATATTAAAAAGTAGTGAAGAGATTAATGAGATGTCTAAAAACCACGATTGATTATAAATTATGTTGTCAAGGTAAGGATCTAGATTTGAAAGGCTATATTGACGTTGATTGGATAAAATATTTACATAAAAGAAAATCTACCTTTGGATATGTTTTTCTTATTAAGTGATGATGTCATACCATGGAGTAGTAAGAAACAACCTTATATAGCCTTATCTATAATGAAAGATGAATTTGTGTAATTTTAAGCTATGGTGTAAGAGGCTATTTGGTTGAAATATTTTTTGGTTTTTTTAGAGGTATTTGCTAGTGTTATTGACCAAGTGCTAGTGAATTATGATAGTCAAATGACCATAGCATATATAAAAGATATCAAGTACGATGAAAAAAAAATCAAACACAGATATTAAGTATAATTTTGTCAAAAACATAGTCGCACATAAAGAAATGAACATAAATACATATCTAAGCAAGAAACGATAACAAATCCATTTACAAAGCCTGTAACAAAAGATGTTTTCAATAGACATATTAAGTTATTATGTTTTATGTAGATGTTGATGTACATATGCTTATTTTATTTCTTTTTCCAATCATGTTCATGAGTATTTTATTAATGAAAATATTTTTAATGCTTAATTACATAATTTGTAGAACATATGTATAATACATATATTAGTTGTTATCTTAGTGGATAAATTAGCTTTAAAAGTCTACACACTTAATATTTTTAACCCTTATTGATGAAACATATAGATTATTCCATAAAGATTTATTCTTCCAATTCTATATTGAGAAAGGCAGTCTTTATATTTATTTGATGTAATTTAATATCCTATAAAGCTATTATAGTAAGAATTACTCTTATCAAGGAAAACCATACAATAAGTGAAATAGTCTTTTCATAGTCAATTCCTTCTTGTTGTTATACCTTTTAGCTATTAAGTGATCTTTATGTCTTTCAAAACTACCATCAATATTATGCTTCTTGAGAATCAACTAGTTTCCAATAGCTTTACATCCTTTTAGTAAGTCAACTAATTTCTAAAATTGGATTAATTTTATAAACTCCACTTCTTTTTTTTCATTGTTTTAATTCATTTTTCCTTGTTAGAGCAAGTAAGAGCTTTATTCATATTACTTGTCTCCTTTTCATCTTGCAAATGAACTATAAATACTTCTTCTTTGATCTTAAGACATCAATGAGGAATAATATTAATACTTATTCATCATAATTGAGATTGATAAATTGACAAATCAATTTTATTGTTACTCCCATTAGAACCAACAATATATTCATAAAGGTTTAAGGTTCAAATTAAACTAATTCATTATTCCTTAAAGGTTTTCAACTCATAAGTGAATTTAAAGGAGTTTGTACAGAAAAAGCAATATGATCCCGAGTTTTATATGAAAAATAAGTTTTGACCTATTTCTTTATATTTAGGAAAATCATTCTCTAAGAATGTTATATCTTGTGATTCAAAATTTAGTTACATTACTATTTTTTATTCATATATGAACATATGTCCATTTGACCATTCAAAATATCTTATAAAGATATATTTCTTCTTATTGAGACCTAATTTTCCATGTTTATAGGAAGAATTATGAACATATACAGCACAACCCCAAGGTTTCAAAATACTTAGGTCATATTTACATTTTGTCCATAACTCATATAGAGTAGTCATAACTGACTTAGAAGGCACGTATGTAAATACAAATATGGAAGTTATGATGCATCACCCCAATATGTGATTGTCAACTTTACTCATGCCATTATTGACCTAACCATTTTAAGAAGGGTTATATTTTTTTTCTTTTCACAACACCATTATCTTGCGATGTTTTAGGAATAGTCAACTACAATTTTATTCCCATGTCATCATACAAAACCTCTAAACTAATCAAATAGATATTAACGTCATCGATAAATTCTTGATGCTTTTATTTTCTTATCTAATTGATTCTCAACTAAATTCATATATTTTATAAAGCAATTTAAAGTTTTGTATTCATGAGATATAAGAAAGATAAAACTATAATGAGTGAAATAGTCCATAAATATGATGAAATGGTAGCTTCATTCCTTGCCTTCATATTTATCAAACCATAAATGTCTAAATGAATTAATTATAATGAAAATTAAGCTCTTGTACCTTTTTGAAATGGTTTTCTAGTAGTTTTTTTTTTGTAGGTAATTTTCACAAGTAGAGAAATCTACTTTGTCAATATTTTCTTATATGTCATCTTTGGTAACTTTGAACTTGATACATGTATTGTGTATTATGATTATAAAAACTTAACAACACTAAAACTTGCTTAAATACTATATATGGATTGTGAAAACACTTTTTTTTCCTCATTTTTTTTTAAATTACACCCTTATATGCCTAAATTGATGGCCAATTTAAGCAAGTTTATTAAGGAAGTGTTAGATTCAAGATAGAAGAGAAAAGTGAAAAAGGTAGAAAAAATAATGATAGTTTCAAAATAAGAGCAGAAAGTTTACTTTGGTCTTCCTAATTTTTAAATGATATTTTTTTTATCCTTTTAAATTTTTAAAATCCAATTTCAGTACAAAACTTTATTTTTTTTATTTTCTAGTCCTTGGTTTAAGAGATGAGACACAAATTAGCTAGATTCTGGTTATAGAGAAAGAAAGTCTTTATTGGCATCAATTCCATCCACGAAAAAGATTGATTTTGGTGTTAATTGTTTCTATTTGATAAGGGGAGTGTCATCTAGATGTTCTTGATGCTTCTCATCTTTTAAGATGGTAGATTTGAGCTCGGGATTTTTTATTTATTTCTGATTGATTTTTGGGTTTTTAGGCTGGTTTTTAGGTTATTTGAAGTCATTGATGGGTTTATCAAGGTGTATATGGTGTTTTACATCAAAATAGTTTGAAAATCATATTGTTTAGCAAATAAACTCATGGCCTGATTCTTTAGTGACCCTCTGACCGCATCAAATGGGACTAGAAATCGATGCATTGCCTACGCTATACTCTAAAAAACAAATAAAGAGGCATGATGTGTGGTTCAAGCCTTGTTTGGATGGGTTAGATGCATAGGCCCACATTCATGCCCTACTTGTTTTTATTTTTTTTTCTTTTTTTAATGTTTTCCCTATATTTTAAACTTCATTTCATTAACTAAAAAAATAGTTTGATGTTTTTTTATTGGGTACCATTGAAATTCCAATTTTCTTCCATGAAATCATAGCCTTTTTTTTAATATTAACAAGTGCTCTTTTTAGACAAGCCTTTATGATTATTAATTTTTAGATTTTCTTTCATCACTACATTGTTTTTATATTGTTTAATTAAATACCCTTCGATCTTTTTTTAAGGAAATTTTATAGCATTATTTGTTATAACATTAGCCATTGTTTTGTTTTTGCAGCCCTCCATAATGGTTTTGGCTCATAATATATTTTTTTACTCACACTAAAACAAGATCTTGATGCTACAAAACATATATTGCCAATTATGGCTACACTTTTTTTTTCTAAAATAATAAATTTTATTTGACCCATGGCAAAGCGTGGGTAAAGTAGTTAGTACTGGTTAATTATAAAATTAGAAATTATAATTATTCTATATATATATTTAACCAAAACATGTCCATGATTATAATTAATCTTATTAGATAAAAGTCATGGATCTATCTATTTTTTAAACAAACTAAAATTATATTCGATGTGTACTTAATTAATATACTTCATGAATATTATGTCAAGCAAAAACATCTATAAAAAGAACATACAATATCACAAATGATAAAACTAAACATAATGGCTTCTCATCTCAAAAGTGTAAAAAAGTCTACAATGATAGATGGATTGTGTAACGCATTATGTAAGTACAATATAGAAAATTTGACTTGCACCCCAACAAATTAAAATAGTGAATGTAAAAATAGTTTAACTTACAAGTGAGCTAAGCAATAATATCAAATACAATCAAGGGGTCATCAGATGATCTATCAACCAATATTAAAAAAAAAAGTGATGTCAAACGATACATAATTGTAAAATTCATAGAGCTAGAGAAGGTTCTCTATGAGGGGTTTACTCAATACCAAGAACGTGTGAATATGTTGAAGAACTAATCATGAAAAAGGCAGAGAAGTTTATGAAAAGATGTACTATGTAAATATGTTAAAGTTCTATTTTTTTTTAAGGTTGGCTCATGCGCTTCAAATCAATATATGGCATTAAGACATATCATCATTTTGGAGAAAGCAAATCAATTGATATGGAACTCATGGTTTGTTCAATAATCATATTGCATAGTTTTTTCTTGCAATACGAAAACACTCCACCATAGTTTTTTACTATACTAATAAAAGTTAGAGATGAGATCCAAAGAGATATCAATTTTAAGAGGAAATAAGTAACAATAGAGTCATATTTAATAAAGTCCTTCAAATTAAGTCATGTATATTTATAATTTTGATATATAAAGAGATTATAAATTTATATATCAAGTATAATCTAGTGCAATCCAACCGACACCAAAGGATCTATTAGTGGTTTTAGTATGCCTAATCACTAAGGCTAGGGCAAAAAAGTTGAAGGAAACCTTTAATAATTAAGCTTTTGCCAGACATATGGGCCAAGTTGGACTATAAAAGAGCAACAAATCAAGAAGAAAAAGCCTTCATAAATTTGATTTGTATTCAAAATAGGCTCGAGGACCATGGGTTTTGGCTAAGGGAGTAATTTAGGCATCATTGGGCTTGTTTTCTTAAGTATTTTTCGTTTCCTAATCCAACAAGGAAATCATGAATTATTTGGGAATGAAAGCCTAATCTATCAAGGCAATTTAATTGGAAGGAAAAACCTACTCTATCATTGACACTAAGGTGGCAGCAAACTAGGATTATAGGGACAAGAAAATTTTCTAGTTTGTTTTTCAAAGAAAAGTGGTGACATGGAGGGATTTTACATCCAAACAATTATTTCTCTTGTATTCTTTTTAGTTATTAGTTGCAGCACCATGGGATAAAATTTCAGAATATTTATTTTATTATTTTCATGTTATTTAGTTAGTTTTTGGGTTATTTAGGGCTTAGTTTCAAATTGGGTCATATGAGCTCATTAAGTTATCTTGGGGTTTTATTTCCAAGAGTATAAATGCTCTTTTGTAAGACTTAATTTTGAGATGGACCACACATAAAAGTTGCCACATATTGAATTATAGAAAATAGGAATTCTCTTACTTGATTCTTGATTGAACTACACTTTTTAAAGAATTGACCAATCTTTATTGTGATTTTATACTTTTTGTACTCGTCTCCAAGTAAGGATGTTGTGTGTTGGTGGTTATTATAGTCTTGATGCCTTGGGATAAGTTATACATTGTGTCAAACTCAATTCTCAATCTCAAACCTTGAATTAGGTAGATCTTGGATTTGCAAATATTTCAAATAAAATTACGCTAGGATTCACATCAGAACTTTTATTTTTTTTCAAGTGTTATGATTGCATAATTTAAGCATCAAAGTGATTATTATTCTTGTAATTGCAAAACCGCAAAATGATAATGTTTATGGAAAGTGATTTTTAGATTGAGATTATTTTATATTCTCTTCAACACATTTGTTATTTTTATTAGTCATAGTGGAATCTGAGTATATAAGAAACATTAATGAATTGTCATTTCATCTTGCATGTGGGTTTAATTTTAATTGTACATGAAAATTATTTATTAATATCATATATATTTATTTTCTAGATTTTCTATTACATAGTCAAAAGCGTACACGAAACATGACCTTTAATTTAAATCATATTGAAGAAAAACATGAGAATATCCAAATTCGTTATTTTAAGCATTAGGGTATTATTTGATCATATTTTATTTATGGAGGACAGGTTCAATGTGAATTGGTCATCCATGATAAAAAAAACCAGTGGATTTGTCAAACTTGTACTTCTCTTCAAAGCTCAACATTGTATGCAAAGCTAACCCGCCAATAACTTCAATGGTCGACCAAATTACAATGAAACAAAGTTGCTATCATTTTGACAGCTGAGTCAATACCTTAATTAAACATGGCGAACCCTACCTTAAGATTTCTTCAAAGCATGTAAATGGTAACAACTGTGGGACAACAATGAATAAACCGTAACATCGGTAGCTTAATAGAGACCATTTTAATTATATAATGTTCAACAATCCTGGGCCATGCTCTAGGGCATGCAATGGAAACTAATCGGTCTATTCAAAGCCGTGTTTTCGGGTGATTTCATGAGTTTGCTATCACAATCCGAACGGAGCATGTGGGATATATAGTGTGCATCGCGTACGATAATGGTATTGTGCAGGGGACATGTATCTCATCT
The DNA here is from genome assembly GCA_015852605.2 of Populus deltoides. Taxonomy (NCBI): domain Eukaryota; kingdom Viridiplantae; phylum Streptophyta; class Magnoliopsida; order Malpighiales; family Salicaceae; genus Populus; species Populus deltoides. The sequence goes on along the minus strand of CM027574.2, from coordinate 16,183,352 downwards.
TTAAAATAAATAAAATAAAATAATTGCAGGATGCAATCCTATCAGATTTTATGTTTGCAAGATACTGAAAAATTATCTATTAATTGTGGACCAGTAAAGAAGGCATTCTGGACACTTGCCTAAACTACTGAAGAGAAGAACATGTGTGTAACTCCAAAATTATGATTGTGCATGATCAAATTGCTACAATAACTTCAACGTATTGATTATTTGTTGTTGAAAAATAAATAAAATGCTATAGACTAACTTGCAAAATGTTAAAATTTCTTGTCCCAATAATCCTAGTTTAAACTAAACTAACCTGCAAAATGTTAAATTGAATCAAACTTACCAATGATAGAGGGAAACAAACAGGAGCTCAAATGACACTCAAAATTATGAGGCAATAATATAATGAAATTATTTATTTATTTATTAGAACAATTCAGACTTGTAATAAAATCAAAGAATTGCAGCATTAGTTTTTTTTTTCTAAAAATAAACAATTATAAACTTTTAACACAAATTTTTTATTCACCTTAACAATGGTTCTGGCTCGCTATTGAGCAAGAATGAGTTTATGATGGTTTTTTAGTATGATAAGTTTATTCTCATCAAGAGTGGGATGCTTGTGGGCAACATATATTTATGTGATGACTATTTAAGTTCAATGTTATAACTATTTTACCTAGAAACAAGAAGATTAATAAAGCTTATTCTCCTATTTATTTAGTTTAGTCTTGTGATTTATGGCATAATAGAATAGATAATGTTAATTATAAATTATTAAAAATGATTAGTAACTTGGATTTCCTCCCAAAATTTCAAATTGATCAAAACTATAAGTGTGAAATTTATGTTGAATCCAATTTCCTAAAACATCTTTCTATTCCATAGATATAAAAATAGCAATCTTCTAAATTTAATTTATACTGATATGTTTGATTTAAAAATTATACAAACTAGAGGTGATAAAAAATATTTTATTACTTTCATCAATTATTATACAAGCTATTGTTATGTTTATTTGATAAGAAGCAAAGACAAGAATTTAGAAGTGTTCAAACATATTACAAGTGAGGTTGAAGATTAGCTTAGCAAAAAATCAAAGTAGTAAGAAGTAATAGAGATGGGAATATGATTCATCTTATGATGAATTTTGTTTTACATGTGGTATAAATCATTAAATAACAACTCATTATTCACCACAACAAAATGGTATTGTTAAACCATAAATTTAAATTTTAAAAAAATAATAAATGTCATGTTGATAAATTTAGGACTACCTCAAAACTTGTGAGAGGAGACTATTTTATAACCAAATTATATTTTGAATAAAATACCTCACAAAAAATTGGACAAGATACCATATGAGTTATGGAAGTGCCGAAGACCATCCTATAAATATATGAAAGTGTGGAGGTGTCTTGCCAAAGTTGTAATTCTTCTACCAAAAAAGTAAAAATAAAAATACAACTTAAAATTATTGATTGTATATTTATAAGAAATGTTAACAATAATGTCACTTATTATTTTCTTGTGCATAAATCATACATTCTTGATATTTATATTAATAAAATTATTGAATTCAAGGATGCATCAGTTTTTAGAAAATAATTTTCCTGCAAAAATGCATAAAAAGAAAAGACTACTGAGAGAATTAATGAATCCATTAGTAGTGATCCTCAAGAAGTTAAGGAGGAAGAGGAACCTATAAGAAATAAGAGGGATAATTTTATAAAAATATTGGTCTTGACTTTTTAATTATTTATTAGAAAACGAGTTTCACTTTAATGAAGTAATGTTAACTCTAAAAGCATCATTCTGGAAAAAAATCCATCAATAATGATATAGACTCTATCATATAAATCATACATGGAAACTGATAGATTTTCTTTCTATGAATAAATCATTAAAGTGAAAATAAATATTCAAAAAAAAATTAAATTTGATGGATCTATTGAGAAATACAAAGTCATGGTCATAATCAGGGGTTATAAACAAAAGGAAAGCTTGACTAGTTCAACACCTACTCACTAATTACCAGATAATGCCTATTCATATGTTAATTGCTATTACTCCGGTTAATAATCTTAAGATACACTAAATGGATGTTAAAATTTCTTTCATGAATAGGAGCTTAAATGAAGAAATTTACATTGAACAACAAAAAGGATTTAAAGCATCATAATAGGAAATGAAGGTGTATAGGCTTGTTAAATTCTCATATGGTTTAAACCAAGCACCAAAATTATGACATGAAAAATTTTACGATATAATGCTATTAAATAGTTTTTGTGTTTATGTGAAAGACACAAATATAATATATGCCGTTGCTTGTTTATAAATAGATGATATGTTGATCTTAGAAAGTAATATTGATATCATTAATATTAATTACTAAGGAACTATAGACCAATAAGTTTGATATGAAAGATATAGGTTTAACAAATATGATTTTATGGATAAGAATTTGTAAAATACATGATAAGTTAATATTTTCTAAGTGTCATTATATCGAGAAGATTCTTGACAAATTTGACAAGAATGAGAACAATATAGCCAAGACATCAATTTATGCAAACCTACTTCTATATAAAAATATTGGTGATGCAATGACGAATATTCACGTGCTATTAGAGGTTTTATACATCTCATTAACTACATTAGACCAGACATAGCATCATAGTCAACAAATTGAATAGGAATACAAGTAATCCTAGAAAGGATCATTGGAAGGTTATTATAAGGGTTTTTAAATATCTGAGATACACTTTAAAATATGAACTATAATATACAAGATATCTAATTTTTCTTGAAAGGTATAAGAATGATAATTAGATTTATGATACCAAAGACTCAAAATTCATAAGTGGGTTTATGTTTAACATCGGTGAAGCTATAATCTCTTATCAAAAATAAATAATAAACTAAATTTATGTAAGTTAGTCTTGTAAGGAGTAAATAAAGTTTGGTGGGAGGATAAATAAAAGAGAAAGGTTCTATTAGCCAAAAAAATGATCTGAATGATAGAAATATTTTAAAATTGTTTATTTATATAGACAATTCTTATAGTTAATTTAACGTTTCTTTTTATTAAAAAGTAAAGTGTTTTTTTATTTAACACACATCATCTCTTTGTTATATACATAATGTTAAATTAATAATCTTTTAACAAACACAATTTCTTATTCACTCTTTCAACTTTACACCAATAAATGGCTCATCAAAAGGCAGTCAGTTCAATAATTTTACAAAAAACAAATATAAACGGGATGGAGAACAATTGTATAATTGGATCGTACAATATGATAAAGAATATTGTAAATGATGTTGTTGAATGAGCCTCCGTTTTTTAAATCAATTTAATATGAAAATTAAATTATATTCCATGAAACTGAAAAATTAATGCCTAATGAGATACGCCACGTAATATTTTAGCTGGATTACCAAGTAACTAGATAACTTGCCTTGTGTTACGTTTTTGTTTCGGATAAAAAAAAAATTTAAACATATAAAAAACAATATCTAATAACTTTGTTTGTAGAAGTTGTCTTGGTATTATCTAATCTATTTTGCTAGTTCAAAATTGATCTGAATAATCAGTGAAAATATAGTTTAATTTTAAAAAAATTTTAAGATAATATTTTTTTTTAATATTAAAATGATCATATATTGGATCAACTTAGATTTTGCAAGTTAACTTGTTAAACCCGTGAGTTGGGTCATGAACTCAATTAGGTTTAATAACTTTGTTTTGTAAACTATTTTTTTATTTAATTATATGAAAACAAAATTAGATGCTTACGAAAATCAAGATCCAACCTAATATCGGGATATTTGTGTAAGACCACAATAACTCCATTGAAAACAAACTTAAACAAATTATGGAGCTCAATTTTCAATCAACCCAAGTCAACCTGCCAAAACTGCAATTTGGTTCATGGACTCTACTGAGTTTAACAAATTTATATTTTTAAAATATTTATATTTAATTATACAACAATAAAAATAGACGCTTGTAAAATTGAGCATCAATCCAATACCAAGATGTTTGTTTGAGACCTCAATAACCCCATAAAAAAAGTGAAACCTAATTTAAAATCAAAGAAAAAAATAAAATAGGCAAGATGAGTGTGCCACCAACATGCTTGGGCCTTTAAAAAAGCCTAGGCGCGTGGCCCTACCTTAGGCCCGCGTGCAAATGCCTTTTTATTTTATTTTTATGAGGCTTGTCCTCCTCTTTCTTCTCTTTTTTTTTTCAAAAAAAATATATAGTAGATGATGTGTTATTTGCCTTCTCGGAACACGATTACCATAGTGATGCCTATAAAATTAGTGGGTGTTTTTTTTACCAAAAACATAAAAACTTCAACCTATTTGTACCTAATAAACACTTTCGGAACCTCAAAAAATCAATTTATCAACAAACAAAAAGGACAAAAAATAATTAAAAAAACACAAAATTAAAATAGAAAAAAAATTCTCTATCAATCTCGATCTACATTTTTAGACGAAACAAAGGTTCAAATACACATTAATAGAACTTTCCATCATTGAATAAAACTCGTTAACACTAGGATTAATATTTTTTGTCGGTGGAAGATGGTCAACCCAACAATTTTCTCTCTCATTCATAATTTTCAAGCGAATCTCTCTCTCTCTTCTCAAATTTAAGGACTAAAATATTAAGAAAATAAATTTCTTGGATCAAAATTAAAATTATACAACCTACAATGGCTGTGAAGGAAGAAAAATAAAAGTAAATGGACTAAATAGAACCTTTTTCTAGCGACGTAGAGACTAGTGAGATTTCTTCTTGTTTTACGTTTTGGTTTTTTTTTGGAAAAATTTCTTCTTTCTCTTATTAAACTACAATAATTTGTTCAATAATTTGATACAGAAAATCGCAATTGAAAGAAATAAGGTATGAGAATGAAAAAGAAAAAAAAGATTGGGTTCCTCTGGACTGCAATGGTAATATAATTATGCCATCATGCTAAGCACTGTTGTAATTATAACTCGAACCATGAGAGGGCTATATAGCATAAATCACTCTTGACGGTGACAATAAAAATATGGAATCTGAACTTTATGGAAAACCCCAAAGAAAGGAGAGAAGGCCCACTCCATGAGAGAAGGGCCAAATCCAACCAGTCAGCATACCAATCCCTCCCATACTTGCTGTCATCCCTCCAATATCTAAGATTCCATGGCGATCCCAAGTTGAGATAATTGCCAAATAGCGTGCTCGGAAGAGAATCAGATGCAAGCGAAAAACATAATGAAAACGTCAAAGAACGAAGCATTTCCCAAGAACATGGCTTGGCTTGAAGATGGCATATACGTCTTTTCACCACAGGGGTGCTACAGAACACTAGCTAGTAAGGAAGAATGAAGCCGTCTCTTGTTTTGCAAATTTTCCACCCTGTCAAGGAGCGCGCGAGAGAGAGAGGGTTGGAGAAGCAAGTAGAGATGCGGGTGGGCTTTTGTTTTCTTTGCACAGGATAAGAAAAATCAAGAAAACAAAAGTTGTGGTTGCAAATTGCCTGCCGATTTGTTGTATCCCCGCCACTCCGAGGGACAAGGGCTTTTTGGTTGCCACTAGATTGACTCTGTTGGTTGGACCAATGCTCTAAATATTATTTTTTTAATGATATTTTTTCTAAACGAAAAATATTTTAAAAAATAATTATTTTTATAGTTTTAAATATTTTGTTACTCTAAATATGAACCTAGAAAAAACCCGTCAACCTTTTTTTAATTATCTTAATGTTTTTCTCTTTGACCGCCTTATGGCTCAACCGTTGAAAAACTGGTTGGACCAATGATACAATGACTCGATACTTCAACCGGATCCGTAATGGGTTCAAGCTTAACGACTATATTATTGGACTAGAAACACTGAAAGGACAAAGCAATTTCATTAGCACAGAATTATTATCAATTAGTACAAACAAATAAATAAATAAAAAAACATAGAATTATCATTATCACCCAATACATTTGGAGCAGAATATGACAGGTGATAACAAAAGAAGTAATCAAATAAAAGATAAATGCAAAATCTATCATCTCCACCCTCCAAAATCACTTGCACTTTTCAATGCTTATGGTCTCTGATAAATTACCTCTCCTCTAGTAGAATCAAGAGAGTAAACCCCAGAAGCAGAAAGCATTAACTACAATCTCTTCCTTGCTGAGCTTCTAAAGAAAGCTAGCAAAACAGGAAAAGTTGGATATGGCATATAGCAACTGTCATAGCAAAGAGAGAGAGTGACTATTTTTGTTTTCAATTTTGATTTTTGTTAGAGAGAAAGATGTCAGGAGGTGGGTGTAGTATAGTTTGGTTCAGGAGAGATCTAAGGGTAGAAGATAACCCGGCACTTGCAGCTGGTGTAAGAGCAGGTGCTGTTGTTGCTGTGTTTGTATGGGCACCTGAGGAGGAAGGCCATTATTATCCCGGTAGGGTCTCAAGGTGGTGGCTTAAACAAAGTTTGGCTCATCTTGACTCTTCTTTAAGGAGACTTGGTACTTCTCTTGTTACTAAGAGATCAACTGATAGTGTTTCTACTCTTCTTGAGGTTGTCAAATCTACCGGTGCTACTCAGCTTTTATTCAACCACTTATATGGTTGGTCTCTTTTTAGATTTCCTTTTAAATTATTACTTTTGTTGCATGGGGTTTGATGATCATGGGATTTGATTGACACTTCCTGATATCATATGCTCTTAGGAAATCCTTTTGGGTTTCGATCTTTTTACTTTTTTATTTATTATTTTCCTTTTCCCTTCTCTTCGTAAAGCTTAATTTCTAATATTTTTGGGATTGTTGTGCTGTAAATGATCAATAATTCCATGATTTTTTCTTGAAGTTTGTGTGAATTTTATCGAAATTGTGATTTTACATTTCTTTTTCTCGTTGGCTCGTTGACTGTTGAGTAATTGTTTCTATGGTGATATGAATTGTCATGCACATTTTCCTTTCAGCAGGATTATGACTTCTTCCTTGTTACTCCTATTTAGATCGATTAGTTTCTATTTTAAACTCGGCACAATATGCTGTAATTCAAATCAATTAAGTAGGGAAGGCCTTTGCTAATCTTGTTATGTTGCAGCTGTAAGTCTTTCTTTAGTTTAGGTATCATGCATCCAAGTTGCAATTTACTGCTTTTCATTCGAACATAAGGTGGCACTTCATCGTTTGGTAATCTATTTTTCATTCCGACATATGGTGGAAATCCCAGAACATCAAGTGGCAATTTACTGTTTTCATTTCAACTGTCGGTGCCGATTCATCATTTACTTCCAATTTACTGTTTTTTAGACCCCCTGTCACTGGTTAGGGATCACCGGGCAAAGGAGATTTTGACTGCTCAAGGTATTAATGTAAGATCTTTTAACGCGGACTTGCTTTATGAACCATGGGATGTTAATGATGCCCAAGGCCGTCCGTTCACAACCTTTGACACTTTCTGGGAAAGATGCCTCAGCATGCCTTTTGATCCAGAGGCTCCACTTCTCCCGCCTAAGAGGATTATTTCGGGTTTGTCTTCTTTCAATCCTTTTCTTTTGGAAAATCAGTGCCCCATGTTTGTGTTTGTGATTTGATAGAGTTGCTTTTTGAAATAGATAACATTAAAAAACGAGAAGAAAATGCAAAGCACTCATGCTATATATCATTTAATCACACGGTCCTCGAGAGAAACCAAAAAGTAATTTTGTAACTTCCATAGCGCTCTAAAACTCACAAGGTAGGCATTTGTACACAGAGCTTGCCACCTCTGTTCTCTTCTGTGATCATAAAGAAAATTTTGTATCAGCGTGTTAACAGAAGTACTGTTCAAAGTCTTCAACTCTATATTCTCTTTTCTAACTTCTTTGTGTATAATATCTGCAGCATCTTCTTCTACAGGATGATTATTTATTTTTTGTATTCTGAAAGGTAAATTTTGTCCTCCCCAATCTGCTTTCACCCATTTACTGCACTCTTTCAGGTGATGTATCCAGATGCCCTTCAGTCACGCTGGTATTTGAAGATGAATCAGAGAAAGGAAGCAATGCACTTCTTGCAAGAGCATGGTCACCTGGATGGAGCAATGCTGATAGGGCTTTGACCACTTTCATTAACGGACCACTAATTGAGTACTCTGTGAATCGTAGAAAGGCTGATAGTGCCACAACCTCATTTCTCTCACCACACTTGCATTTTGGGGAGGTGAGTGTGAGAAAAGTCTTCCATCTTGTTCGCATCAAGCAGGTTCTGTGGGCAAATGAAGGGAACAGGGCCGGCGAAGAGAGTGTAAACTTGTTTATCAAGTCAATTGGTCTTAGGGAATATTCAAGATACTTGAGTTTCAACCATCCTTGCACTCATGAAAGGCCTCTTCTTGGGCACCTTAAGTTTTTCCCTTGGGTTGTGGACGAAGGCTATTTTAAGGCATGGAGACAAGGTAGAACAGGTTATCCATTAGTTGACGCTGGAATGAGAGAATTGTGGGCTGCTGGTTGGCTGCATGATCGTATACGTGTGGTAGTTGCTAGTTTCTTTGTGAAGGTTCTACAACTTCCATGGAGATGGGGAATGAAGTACTTTTGGGATACCCTATTGGATGCAGATTTAGAGAGCGATGCTCTTGGGTGGCAATACATAACGGGCACTCTCCCAGACAGCCGTGAGTTTGATCGCATAGATAATCCACAGGTGCGGATGAGACATTGCAATTTTTATATGCTACCTTTCTGTGTTACAAGACTAGTTTATGCATTTATTTATTACAGTTTAGTTTATGCACGTCTCCCATGCAAATTTTCTTAAACTGGATTTGTTGGAAATTATGTCTCATTTAGTAGTTAGTTTTCCACAGTTTGAGGGTTACAAATTTGACCCGAATGGAGAATATGTACGTCGGTGGCTTCCTGAACTTGCTAGGCTACCAACTGAATGGATACACCACCCATGGAATGCACCTGAATCTGTACTCCAAGCTGCCGGAATTGAGCTGGGATCAAATTACCCTCTCCCTATTGTAGGGATAGATGCAGCAAAGGTTAGGTTGGAAGAAGCACTTTCAGAAATGTGGCAGCAAGAAGCTGCTTCAGGAGCTGCAATTGAGAATGGAACAGAGGAAGGGCTTGGAGACTCCTCTGAATCAGCCCCAATTGCCTTCCCCGAAGACATACATATGGAGGAAAACCATGAGCCTGTGAGAAACAATCCTCCTGCTACAAATCGTCGCTATGAGGATCAGATGGTCCCAAGCATGACATCTTCCTTTCTGAGAATTGAAGACGAAGAAACTTCTTCTGATGTACACAATTCTACCGGAGATGGCAGAGCAGAGGTGCCAAGAGATGTAAATGTGAATCAAGAACCAAGAAGAGATGCTTTGAACCAGGGGTTTGTTCAAACTGTTCGTAATAACACTGCTTTGTCACCATTTAATATTTTGAGAGGTCTGACAAATGTTGAAGACTCGACCGCAGAGTCTTCAAGTAGTAGTAGGAGAGAGAGGGATGGAGGTATAGTTCCAGTTTGGTCCCCTCCAACTTCTAGTTACTCAGAGCAGTTTGTTGGTGATGACAATGGAATTGGAGCAACTTCTTCTTATTTGCAGAGGCATCCACAGTCTCACCAGATAATCAATTGGAGGCGGCTATCTCAAACTGGGTAAGCACCTTCTGAAGTATTTGGCAAGGATGAAAAATGTTTTGTACTTTTCTGAATCTTACTTATCACAGCTGATAGTTTTCCACTACACAAGCAGTGTGAATGCTTCTTTTGCCAAACGATTTAATATGCATGGCCTGAAGAAATTAACCAAATAATCTCAATAACACTAAATTTACAGCTACTCTCATAGACGACTTACAGACAATTATGTAACACTAGATAAATCAAGGTGAACGAGTGAATAAAGTGTTTGTTTGAAATTATATTGCGAGGTTCTTTTCGTTTGAAAATACATTAAAATAAAAAAAAAATCAGATTTTTTTTTTATTTTTAACACGATACATCAAACCCAAAAAAAAAAAAAACATTAATTTTGGAATTCATGGTGATACGCTGGCATAAGCTGTTTTGATTATTCTCAACTCTGAACCTTTTCCCTGGTTTACAGGTAAAACAAATATTCATGGTGAGAAGGAAGCAGGGAATTGGAGAACACAATGATGCTTAATCTTATGATTTAGTCTGTTGATAAACCAGAGTACCTTGTATATTTTATCAACCCATGTTCTCACCATTCTAATATGATCAGTGGTAGGACCTCCAATCTGTATGATACACACAAATGATTCAGGCAGTCATCTGCTATCCCGTTTTCTGTACTTTTCTGTATCATATACGTAGATCTGCTGTATAGTATTTATAAGCGAAGGATGAGAGTGGTGGTAGGGGGATAGAGTTTTCTAATAATCCCAGATTTGTGCTGTCTTGCTTGACTAGGAAGATAATTTACTGTAATTCAACCTTGTATCCTCACTTTCACTACCCTTGAAGATTGCTTATTCCTGAGCTCCAACTGATTTCTGCAGGGAAATGTTGGCCAGCTTAGCTTTTTGTATCGAAATTGTTGCCAGGAGATGTATTTCAAAATATAGCTAGGATGAGGTGCTATACCCTGCTGGCTACTGGATAGGGGTGAAGTAGTGTATAGATGAACCTGAAACTAGTTTTACATTATTTGATAGACTGGAGAAGCTGGACGAAGGAAACTAAAGGGTTACTGATTTTGGATTTTACAGGTTCACCGCTCTTTTATCTAGTAGTAATATTTTACTTGCAGTATATTTAACATTTATTTAACAAAATACTAAAAGAGGATGAGGTTTTATCATGTGCTCATCCTCTTGCAAGTCACTATATTTAGCATTGTTTGTTGTGCAAAATTTTGTCCTTGGTCCCTCAAATTTTGATTTTGTTTCATTTGGTCATCCAACTTTAGCTTCTTTCAATTTGATCCTTAAAAGTTCTTTTGTTGTTCTAGATCCTTTTCATTCTCTTTAGATTGCATATTATGTCATACTCGAGATGTCGGAAATTGTTTTGAGAGTGAATTGCATGTTGATTTTACATAAAAGAATTTTTAATAATTGTAAAAAAGTAAAATTAAAAAAATAAGGATTAAAATTGACATTGACAACAATCGATAAGTCTTCTAATTTTATTGTTCAAGAGGTGTATAAATCTATATTTTAGTCCCTCAATATTATTTTTTTAACATTTGATCCCTTCTATTTAGAGTTTTTTTTTTTGTTTGCATCTCAAAATTTATTTGTTTTATTTTTCAATTTGTGAATCTTGAAAAATGAGAGAAAGAAAAACTAAAAGATTTTAAAGAAAGAAAGTTATTGTTTGGTCAGATTCTGACTATCAATAACTTTGATTTTAGTATATATGGATTCATCTTTAAAAAATCAATTCAATAGAGGTAATTTTAACATTTAATAATACCAGAAAAAAATATAGATTTGATGAGAAGTTTTGTTTCTTTGATTTGATTTTATAATTTTTTAGCTAATTAGAAAGTGTTGTTGCTACAAATGGGGTTACAGAGATTCATGAGATTATTGTTTTTTATATTTTAAGGTGAGAAGTGTTTGGAATCTAAGTTTTTGAAGTCTACTTTAGTGACTAAAAAAGATGATAGATACATGACATGTCATCTACCTACATGAACAACTTATTTTCAACCAAATTTAAATAAATAAAGATTAGGATGGACTTGTTTCATCGGCAGTTTAAGAAAAAAGATAAAAATCAAGCATGCATGTCTAGGTTTCCATGTCCAAGCACACCTGAGTTTTCATGTGAGCAAAGCATACATGTCTAGCTCATGCGTGTTCTGTCTTTTTATTTTTTTATCACATTGTGTTTTTTTGATATTTTATAATTAAATTTTTTAAAATAATTATTTAAATAATTATCCAATTATACCATTATTTTTAAATAATATAAGCGTCTTTCATGGTAATATTAACATTATTTTTTAATAATTATATATGAATTTAATATGCATAATTTTTTAAATGTGGATGAAATAGTTATTTTTAAAAAATTATTATTTTTTTATATATAATTTTCTCAAGTTTATTATTTTTATATTTTATTAATACATTCACTCATAATTATCAATTCATTATTGATTGATTAGGATAAGGGTTTTTTTTTTAAATAAGACTTGATAAAACATTTTTGTAAAAAAAAATGTGTTAATAGGAGAAAGAGGTTTTGATTAAAGAGATATATTTTTTATACTTATTTCAAATCATTAGAAGTTTTTGGATATTTATTTTAAGTGTTTATACTTTCTATAAGATAGGTGGGCTCATAACTCTATGGATCAACATAATTTTTTTTCATTATAAAAAAAGATATTAAGGCGACACGAGTGTTCCCAAAAAAGCAAAAAAGCATTAAGACTCGTGTCATTAACTTGAGTGGGTTTAATAAGCTCAAATAATTTCGATGATATGAATGAAAAAAAAATACAACATCAATAAAGAAAAAAAACTAGCAAAGGAAAAAAGTAAAAAAAACTCGAGCCCATCTGAATTAGATTGCTAAATCTATTACCTGATTGTGATACAGTGATGACCTTATTGAAAGCAAACTAAATAAACCAATGAAACTCAATTATCAAATAACTCAAAGTTGAAGAGTAAAATTAAAAAAAAAAAGCAAAGGAAAAAAAAGATTTAAGTTACTTGGGTAAACCTAATAACCTTTTGTTTTTTTTGGATTTACACCAGGTATTTGGGGATGCAAAGGTCTTCAACAAAGAGTTTTTCGCAAGTACCTCACGGTTAATTCATGGGCTTTGCCCAAGTCTGATGACCCCATGAAATTGTTTGCACTTGATAAGAGTTGAACTTGGGATCTTGGATAAGAGCACACTGCTAATTCCTATCTCTTCTCAATTAAGCCAACTCTATGGGTTTTATGATTGGGATAATCATATAAAAAGAAAAATAAAAAAGAAGTATAAGGATCAATTCCTAAAAAATTTAACGTTGAAGTATGAGATTGAGAAAAAAAATTTTAATAAATAACCTAAAAAAGTTCAAAGTCAAACCGTGTTAATATTTAAGACCCATGACCTTGTTCATGAGCCTAAGACTAACCTCATAAAAGACAGACTCTAAAAAATAACAAAGTAAAATTCTCAATCATAAAATACTGAGTGAAAAAATTGGGAAAAAAAAGGTAATAAAAAAAGGATATAAAACAAAACAAATAGTAATAAAAAAAAGAAGACCAAATTTGATATAAAAATAAATCAAAATCAAATGTTAAGTAATGGTATTAAAAACAAAATTCAATTAGAAAAATGATAAAAAAAAATAAATAGCAATTAAAAGAATAAAGATCAAATTTAATATAAAAATTAAATTAAACCAAATGATGAGAGAAGAAATTGAAGAGAAAAAATAATCTACAAAAGATATAAAAAAATAACAATAAAAATAATGAATATCAAATTGTATATAAAAAACAAATGAAATGAAACTTTTGTTTTATTCTAAGGAGAAGAGAGAGAAAATGGGAAGGAGAAGACAAAAGTCCTTCAGAGCCATACTGCTGGTCTGCTACTAACATACACCCCACCACTGGTAAGAACTTAGTATGTTGCTCCTAACGCCACCCTGAAAGAAGGTGCTTAACCACCAGAAGCCACCGCACATGCCACCTGAATAGCTCGAGCTCCTCTCACTCATTGGCGTGTTCATTGCACGCCCTAGCCTTAGTTATTAAACCCGAACCGGCCCGGCGGGTCGACCTGGGACCCAGTCGACCAGTTGGCTGGACTGATCCGGGTAAGACAAAAGACCAGCTAGTGCAAAAACCCGACCAAACCCGAGCGACCCGGCTGGTCAACCCTTGACCTTGACGAACCCGAACGAGACCTTTTTTTTTTAAAATATGGTTTTTCTCCTAGACCCCTTTTTTTCATATTTTTTTAGTTGATTATTAACACTTTTCAAAATCCACTATATAAATACTAGAAGAATGTTTTATTTTTTCAATATGGGATTTTAAACCCTTTAGTATATATACTTTATGTTTCCAAGAAAAAAGTTATATTTTCAATGTGGGATTTAAAGCCTTTTAGTATATATACTATATGTTCACAAGAAAAAAAATCATGTTTTTTCAATGTGGGATAAAAAAAATTTGGTTTAAATACTTTAATTTAAAAGGATAACATAATATCTTTTCAATGTGAGATTTGAAGGATTTGAAACCATTTAGTGTGTGTGTGTGTGTATTATGTTCACAAGAAAAAAGTAATTTTTTCAATTTGGAATTTAAAGCCTCCCTTTAGTATATGTACTCTATATTCACAAGAAAAAAATTATGTTTTTTCAATGTGAGATAATTTTTTTAAAAAATATTCTTTTAAACTTCATTATTTATAACATATATAGCCTATATTCACATGAATTGTTTCTTAATTTTTTCATATGAAATATTAAAATTTCAAATATATTTTTTTAATTTTTTCGGGTTGACCCGGGTAACCCGCGACCCGGTCACTTTGTCGGGTCAACCCCTAGGTCGGGTTTGATAACTATGGCACCAAGTATGATTTCTTTGAAAACATATTTTATAAATGGTAAAACACCCAATTGCCCTTCAGTCTATTTGATAATTACAAAACATCCATAAAGAAATGATGAAAACACCCATGAATATAAATTCAAGAAATTAAAATTTTAAGGGTAGTTAAGTATTATATTACACAAAAAAAAAAGATGAAAAGTAAACAAGTTCCTTGCCCCATTCATTTTTATTATTATTTTCAGGGTAAATTAGTAATTCTATTATGCAAAAAAAAATATAAAGAGACTGATTTAGCCCTATTTAATTTGATAATGACAACAAAATAAAAGAGAAGAATTGTCTCCTCACGCTAAAAAAAAGAAGCAAAAATACAAAAATATCCCCTATGAGCTAGTTTTGAAAAACCAACTTCAAACTCATAAATGGTTTTACAACTACCTTTTAAGGCTATAAAAGAAAAGGAAAAACTTAGAATATTAGATCACCAAAAGTCTCTTGATAGAAAAGCTATGAAAGATTGATAAGAAATGAAAAGAAAAAGGTAAAAAGTAAAGATTGTAAGTTCAACAGTGAAAACAGAAGTACCAAAGGACCAGAAGTTTAAGGAAGGAGCAAGAATTCCAAGCAAAGTAGCAATATTTTTAAAGTATTTCTCAAACTCTGATGAAAGGGTAGAGCTCAATGAGCACACCTCCCCCCTTTCATCCTGCTTATTAGATGCTTGTATGAGATATTCATTATGCTTTACCTTTTCATCTATTTTTTAGTTTCAATCAATTTGGTGACTTATTTAGTCTTTTTCAAATGATTAGTTGTGACATGATTTAGTGTGTGTATGTTTTGTTTGAAACT
The DNA here is from genome assembly GCA_015852605.2 of Populus deltoides. Lineage (NCBI taxonomy): Eukaryota > Viridiplantae > Streptophyta > Magnoliopsida > Malpighiales > Salicaceae > Populus > Populus deltoides. Next base: position 16,167,953 of record CM027574.2, on the reverse strand, counting down.
TCTTTGAATGATTAGATTTGTTCATTGAAGTGTTAAATGTTAGTATAAAATGATGTTTTGCAGGCTTTGATGTTAGGTTAATCATTTTTTTTAAGTTAAGGTAATAGGTTTTAGATATTGAAGTTGTTGTGGTTTAGGTTGTTTTAAGTTAACCTATTAGGGTTGCTAAAGTTGTAGACATATTATTTGAGTTTCAAGACAATGATTTTATTTAATAAAACAGTGTTTTCGCCTAAGAAAATGTTATTTTTTCTTGTTGTCTTTAGTTGGCTTTGCTTTTGATTCTTTGTTTCTTGTTGTTTTGATTATACAAGCAAGTTGTTTTGAGCTTGTTTAAGTTTTGGTTGCTAAGTTTAGATCGTTTCCTGGGCTCCATGTACCTCTTTTTTAGGTTTTGCTTTTGTTGTGCATTTCTGGATTCAGCAAGCTTTTATGGGTTGATGTTCTTGCCATAAACTTTATTTTAGGTTGTTGATTTTGGTGTCATTATAGTCGATTTATGGTTCTTACATTTGTGTGCATTCTTGTTAATATTTAATATAAGATTTTTATAACTTAAAAACATTGATTTAATGGCTTTTGATGTTCTTTTACTTCGTTTTTATAATAAGAAAAATAATTATAGCTTTTGTTTTATTATCATGATGACCCAACCCTGAAATCTTACTTGAACGTTGATTTCACATGTGTTTATGCCTTCAATTGGATAATTTGCTCTGTTTTCAAAATCACATTTCTAGGTTCTTCGTCTTGTTTGTCATATTAAAGCCAAAATTCTTGTTTGATCTTCTAATTTTCATTTATGTTGCTGGACTTTATTTGTGGGTTTGGGCCTTTAAGCTAGGAAGCTTAGCTTATATGACTAAGTTGGGTTTGTTTTTGTTTGATCTTTTAATTTTCATTTCTGTTGCTGGACTTTGTTTGTGGGTTTAGGCCTTTGAGCTAGGAAGTTCAGCCCATATGACTAAGTTGAGTTTGTTCTTCATAAGGTCATGTTTTCCAAACACAGCTTTAAGATATTTTTTTTAGGTTCTGATTTTTTGTTAAGGGTGTGTTTTGCAAACACACCCTACAAAGTTTTCCAACAATGTTTATTTTCTTATTTTTTTTATATTTTTGCCAAATAGACCCCAAATAATTTTCAAAAGAATTGAAAAAAAAATTAATGAACATTTTAAATTTATTTGTGGGTTCCTCGCATATTTTTTAACCATTTTATTTAAGATTTAGGTTGTAGACTTATGCTATAAGATATTAACCCAGTATTAAATATACCTTATTTTTCTTCAAAATTTCAGAAAAAAATACAAAAAATATAAAAATTCCTTATTTGAAAAAATAAAATAAAAAACTAAATTTTTATTTATATGCATACGACCAAATGCTTGAAATTTTCACGCATACTTCATAATTTTTTTAATTTATTTTTATCATACTTGGAAACTATATATATAAACTTTTTGTGATACCTATTATATATATATATATATATATATATATATATATATATATATATATATAAAATAAAATGGGTATCACAAAAAGTTTGTGAATATCCATTAGGATTTGGCCTAAATTTCAAAAACACCATCAAAATCAATTTGCTTAATTAATATTTGGGTTATGGATTTTACAAAGTAATGCATATTCCCGATATTAAACTAAATGAATTGACAAGAATACACCTTTATTTTTTAGGCTTTAAAATGGTTAGATTTTAGCCTTATAAGATAAGCTCTTCTTTACTAGGGAGGACTTCTCTTAAACTTTATATAGACCAATGAATAGAAACATGAATTAGACAAATAAATAATACAGTTTATCTTAGCTAAGATACGGTAAGGGTGATGCATCTTCCCTGTATAAAACCAATCCTCTGGTCTAGAATATCAGGTGGTGTCTCCATCTTCTTCTTTTTTTACTAGTAAAAGACAAGAAGTCCTTATTCTTTCCACCCAAACCATGAAAATCTTGATCCAGGAGGATGATCGTCATGATGACGCACATGTGTGACAAAATGACAATTTCACTAGGGACTTCCCGGAGATTAAGCTTTGTTTTTTTTCCTCTGATTATTGTGTTTCAATTATTTGGTCTATGTATTTATTTTTAACATGCATTTTCTTTAATTTTTCTAATATGCTTTAATTTCTATACATGTTGCTCATGCATTGTATAAAGTGTCCTCATGTGTCACATGTTTTATTTTTTGAAAACACACACAAGCTTTTAGGTTAGGTGGGGAATTAATGATCTATCATATGACTATTAGTCAAAGTTCAGATGCGTGAAACATCTAACTTATATCTAAATGCATGTTTGGTAGTGATAGGCATACGTGCCTTAACTATTCCTTACAATGCCTTCACACTATCTTAATAAAGATCATAATTGGATAGATCTAAAACCCTTTTAAGACCAAGTAGAAAACGTACCCATGCTCATTTAATAAATAGAACTTGTTTGTAGGATGTATGTGCCACTTGTAAATTGCATCAAAACAAGCCTAACCATGCTTATCCTGTATTACAGGATTTTAAAATTGAAATCATGACTTCCATAAAATATCCATCTTTTCTAGAATTTAGGAAAGAATTGAAGCTGAAACAATTAGCTAAAGGAAATTGTCTAACAATCAATTCTAGTAGATTGTCATGCATTATAAAGATAAATCATATGGTAAATGGTCTGAAGATAATGTTACCCATCATGGGATATGTTGATGAGGTTCTTTTTTAGAGGGAATATAGGAGGGTTTCACAGTTAATGAGACTTCTAGTACAAGCGATAGCTGTAAAAGCCCTACTGAATTCTTGATATCCTAATTATAGATGTTTAACTTTCAGGAACATCAACATAACACCTACATTAAAGGAATATAAGAGGATCTTTGATTTTCTAAATAACAGCCATAAGATCTATCTCAAATGAAGAATTGAAGATACAATTTATGAGGTAATTAGATTATTGTGCTTGGAAAAAATCAACCAGTATAGGGTAACTAATGGAGGATTCAAGCAAAAAACTATCGAAGCTATAATAAAGAAGAATGTTGAGAAAGGAAAATTAGGAGATGAATGGTACAAGCTAGTGGCCTTTGCTATATCTGGGTTAAATTTGTTCCTATCTAAAAACGGAGTCATCAATTTATAAGATGCAAATGCGTTCATGAAGTATGAACATCATCAAATCAAACTTTTTGCTGTAATCTTGGTCAAAACCATGCTATCACTCAACCATTATAGGATGCATGGGAAAAGAGCTAAGACATATTGTGTTCCAATGTTGCGTCTATGGATTATCAGTCACATCGAAATGCTAAGAACTATTTTCAATAACTTTTGGTGGTTTGGTCTTCAACCATTAAAAATTATTATAGATGAGACTTGGAAGAATTTGGACGAGAAAGCATGGGTAAGGAAATATACTGCAAAGTGACTTCCAATGAAAAGCACCATAGATGAACAACACAATTTATATAATGAGATTTGGTAGCAAGATTTAGGTTCCTATAATTGGTATAATTTGATACATCAGTTATACATATACATTTATAACAAAACAACTAGGTGGAATGCAATATGTTTCAAGAACTTTAGGAATAACAGAATTCACCAGTTTATTTAGACATCAGTCATCCCTCTAAGAGGTGGAACTTATAAGACAAGATTGGGAAAGGCCTTTAACAGTGAAGAAGGAAAAAAAGAAGCGGGGTTGAATCCTTATTTAGTCAAAACTACGTGATCTAGAGAAATGAAAAGCTTTTTAGAATAATTGGATTCGTGAAACTTAAAAGAATATTTATCCTCATTCATCCAAGCATGTTTATATCTGACTTGCTTAGTTTATACATGCTTTTAATGAGTCTTTTTTTTTTACATGTTCACCTAACTAATAATCACGGCTCAAGATATGAGTTTGAATACCTTATATGAGTTTGAGCCATCCTTTTAGTTTTACTGAGATCATGCATTTTTCTTCCATCTCTTGCTTTCACATGCTTAATTTCATTTGCTCATATAAAAATAATTTATGCTTTCAATCAGATTGAAAGCAAAACCTTAATAAACATGTAAACCCATCGCATTTAGAATAATTGGTCAAATCTTGATATAAACATAATTGCTATGGATAAGGAAAAATTTGAAGATGAAGACATAATAGAATGCACTAAGAAAATTTAGCAGTCTAAGAAGGTCTTATAACTCATTGAAGAAAGATTAGAAATGATGGATGTAGGCACTAAGCATAAGAAAAAGGAATTAAAGATTGGAATGCAGATTGATGCCGAAGAAAGGGATGGTTAGTAGCTTTGTTCAAAGTGTTTCTTAGATGTGTTTGCTTGGATATACGTTGATATACTTGGATTATATACCAGTAATGTGGTACATAAGTTGCCTCTGATAAAAGGGTGTAAGTCCATAAAGTGGAAACTCAGAAGAATGAGGCTAAACATCTTAATTAAGATGAAAGAAGAGGTGAGGTAGTAGTGGTATACATGTAACAACCTATAAAATTCAATAGATTTATGATTTACTGCTTATTTCTAATAAGCAGGAGATAGGGGTTATTTGTTTTATCACATTCCATCGATACATTGTATAATACCATCTAACATTTCAATAATCAAACATCATTAAGTGTTTAAGCACGTCACACACACATATAATATATGATAGTACTACAAAAGAAAGGATATATGTTCATCGCATTCATAACATGAAGTACTCATACACACTATAATTTACAACCACAACTTCGAATGTCGACATTATAAAGTTTTTACAAAATGCAAGTTGTCTATTTGTACTACTACACAATTTATTGCAAGATACATATTAAGAAATTGTTAAATGCCATGGTCATGAGATGTCCCTGCTACAAACCAAACTCAATGTAAGTGTATAAACATTTCTTATAATATAATTGGAAAATAGACATATAATTGTAATTGTATTAACATTTAAATAGGTAGATTCTCATTAATAACTTGCTACTGAATCTATCCTTAATATTTTACTTAACATCTTTGAATGACCTTATGCCGTGTTATTTTATTTGAACTGTATTCAACATCAATCGATAACATATATTATGGTCTAGGAATCCTTGTGGGTTTGACATCCTTCCATGTATAACTATTCTCTCTTAACTATGACCATTTGTATATGCTTATTTAAATATTAATTCCAATTGTAATTGACACATTAGTAATATTTACTTTAACATATCAATAAGTACTATCAAATGTGAATACTATTAGTCAATGCTAATCTCATCATCTATTCCCAGTTATCCAATGTGGATACCATTAGCCAAAGCTAATCACAAAATCCATTCCTAGTTATCCAACATGGATACCATTACCCAAAGCTAATCTCATCAGTGATGAATAATTTAAACAATTGAATTCAGTTAGAAACATTATGTAAGAATACTTTGAAAATTTAATAAAATCAGATGAAGGTGGAATCACCTACCTACTCCTCCTGTAATATGTCCTTACTCAGTTGAAGATCCAATTTTGGTTGCACCTCCTAACACACAATAACCATTACTTAGTATATTTTTATCTAAGCATCGTCAAAGATCATTTTCACACACATACATGTACACACACACACACACACTCATACAAACATCTCATATGTTCATGTATTTGCATAGCAATAATGTTATAATAAGACATTTGTTCCTAACTTTAATGAAGGTCATCTATGGAAATTAATTCATTATGACACTGAAAATTATTAACAAAAATTAAGTCACTTTGACAATAAAAATTGTTAATGAAAAATGAGTCATTTTCATACTGAAAATCATCAACGAACATCGAGTCACTCTAACACTGAAAATCATCAACGAACACTGAGTTGCTTTGACACTAAAAATTATCAACGAAAACTAAGTCATTTTGACATTGAAAATCACCAAAAAAAACTAAGTCACTTTGACACTGAAAATCATCAATGAAAACTGAGTCATTCTAACACTGAAACTTATCAACGATGAATTTCTTTTCCCAAGTTCATGTATAGAGTCAATACCAAGTTTTCTTCCTAAAGATTATATCTCAACCTAGTTATAAACATAGACCACAACACAATTCACCTCCAAGAGTTTATGAAGTAAGGAAAACATGTGATGTCTCTATTCCATTATAATCTCACCTAATCATCAAACATTGTTAAGGAGGATCTATTAATTACTATTATCTTCATGAAGGTTTTTTTTTATCTATTTTCTTCTAAGATGGCCAAATCCTATATCACTTCCTTTTCAAACATACTTTGTGTTCTTCATGTAATATCATCAAACTTTCATTTTCTTATAGCATGACATAAGGTGTTCTACGCATTTCAATTTACAAAGTTCTACTAAACATGCTTAAAAAAACATGCTCAAAAATCATATTTATTTCTATAATCTCATCAAGTTAATCACAATGTTGTCAAGTAGTATACAATTAAGTTCAATCATGCATATTTTCAAGGATTTTCCTACCTAAGCTTTCACGAGGGCCAAAACATGGGGCATTGACATTACGTGTTCATTTTATCATTCTCAATCATATCATTCCAAATCATAAAACATAAACTAATAATTATTTTCACATTATACATGAGTTCAATTTCTACCATTTCATTTGTTTCTCTAAGGATGTTCATTATACAGAGAACATTTTTCATTGTTTTTCCTCTTGATCAAAATACAATATCTTCCCTCCTTCTAGTTTACTCATGTAAATTATCACTTTCATTACAAACATGTTTATGTTATCATACATTAATCTTACATCAATCCTCTAAGTTTATAATCAAGCAAGTTATGTAACTCATGATATAAAACAAGAGTATTAATATTGGTTAAAATTTTGTTTCAGCCTAAGCATTTTATCCTAAATGTTTCTCAAGGTCACAATTAACACATTATATCATCTTATCCCATCATCCTTTCATCTCTTCAATAGGTCGGTCTTAGCTAAGGTTTTGTCTTCTACATGCATCAATCTCTTTTATAATAGAATCTAAAATTATACTTTTCTCATCCTAATTTCCTAATCTCTTCATTTAGTTTTTCACAATCAAGGGGTGCAAGAACCCTAGGTCACCTCATTTGGGGTTTCCTTCTCACTTTGCCTCATAAAACACAAAACAACAAATATGAGAGCAGGGTTACCCTTATCACATGATTTTAAATAGGATTTGGGGGATGTTTTCGTGGTTTTCTTCTTCTTCCTCTCGATTTTCTCCCTCTTTTTCCTTATTGTTCCAGCCAGCCCTTTATCCCCCTCCTCCCTCAATGTTTTTAGTTTCTTTTCACTCTTCAACTCTCATCTCACTCAAGTATTCAAGGAAGGTGATATGCAAGGGTGGTTTGGATGAAATTTTGCAAGGCAGGGGTTACTGCTAGGGTTGTCATCTCGGGTTATAGAGAGAGGAAAAGACATATTTTTTCCTCTTAATGTATTTATATCCCTTTTTAAATGAGGGTAGGTTGTGTTTGGATGTTGAATACTCTTATCCTAGTATCTTTTACGTTATTCTTTGACCAATTCCCTCATATTTCCTTTTAGGATTGACCGGTTCAATTCTTTTTTTTAACAGGGTTTTACAATGTAGGTTTTGTAGAAGTGGTTAAATACCCTTAATAGGTATGAAACATAGATAGTGGTAATGCCCAATAAAGATAAAAAAAAATCTGAGTATGTGTGGATTTTAAAGACCTGAATAGAGCTAGCCTGAAAAATGACTTTTTACTCCCTCACATTGACATGCTTGTAAACAATGCTACAAAAATATCCACTTACTTTTTCATGGATGGGTTCTTAGGTTATAACCATATTAAGATGGCCGAATAAGACAAGGAAAATATTGTTGTCATTACCCCATGGAGAACTTTTTGTTATAAGGTAATGCTATTTGGTTTGAATAATGTTGGAGCCACATATTAGTGAGCAATGGTAACACTTTTTCATGATATGATGCATGAAGAGATTCAAGTATATGTCAATGATATGATAACCAAAACCCAGATGGAAGAGGATTACGTGCAAACTTTAAGGAAGTTCTTTGATAGATTAATGAAGTATCAATTAAAGTTGAATTCAACAAAATGCATATTCTGGGTTAAATCTAGGAAGTTATTGGGATTTGTGGTAAGTAATAGAGGAATTGAGGTAGACCTAGATAAAGTCAAAGCCATCCAAAAAATGCTAGCACCCAAAACTAAGAAAGAACTAAGGGGCTTTTTAGGGAGACTGGACTATATGGCTAGTTTTATCCCTCAATTGACAACTACATACAAACCAATCTTAAGGTTGTTGAGGAAGAATAACCCTGGAATTTAGAATGAAGATTATCAATAGGCTTTTGATAAGATCAAGCAATACCTTGTGAACCCATCTTTGCTTGTACCACCAATTATTAGGGAACCCCTAATAATATACTTAACAATTAATGAAGTAGCCATGAGTGGTGTGCTAGGACAGCATGATGATACAGGAAGAAACGAGCAAGCCATTTATTACATCAATAAAAAGTTCACTAATTACGAAGCACATTATAGTATAACTGAGAAGTTATATTGTGGATTAACATGGAGCATTAAGAGATTATGCTATTATATGTTGTCTTACACCACATGACTCATCTCCAAAATAGATCTTCTAAAGTACATATTTGAGAACCTGTATTTATCAAGTCAAATTGTAAGATGACAAGTTTTGTTATCCAAGTATAACATAATCTACATGACTAGAAAGGTTGTAAAATGAAGCATCTTTGTTAATCATTTAGCTAACGCCATTGTAAATAATAGTTATGGTTTACTACCTGGATGGAGAAGTTTTATATGAAAGGTTATTTGACAGGACTCTTTTAAGATGTCTGAGTGGAGAAGAAACAAGGAAAACAATACACGAAATATATAAAAGAATTTGTACTCCACACATAAATAGACACATGATGCTAGAAAGATCTAGAGGGTTGGGTACTTCCAGATGACCGTGGAGAGGGATTACATAGATTACATAACGAAATGTCATAAGTGTCAGGTATATGGAGATAAAATCAAGACGCCACCAATTCTTTTATTCTACATAGTGTCACCTTGGCCATTCATAATGTGGAGGATAAATGTTATTAGGTCCATTCATCCATAATCTAACAATGGATACAAATTCATTTTAGTAGCAATTGATTACTTTACTAAGTGGATCAAAGCTTGTTCATATGCATATATGACTCAAAAGGTTGTCAAAAAATTTATCGAGAGAGCTAATTTGTTCATATTGGCTACATGAAAGAATAGTCATGGACAATACCCAGAACTTTAATGGAAAAAAATCATTGAATTATGCACTAAGTGAAAGATCAAGCATTTGATTTCATCCTCGTACAAGCCAAAGATGAATGGAGTTATAGAAACCGCAAACAAAAACATAAAGAAGATCATCTAGAAGATGGTAATCACTTGTAAAAATTAGCATGAATTGCTCCCTCATGGTCTCCACGCATATAAAATAGTAGTGAGAACATCGACTAGTGTTATACCCTACTCATTGGTATATAGAATGGAGGCAGTTATGTCCATAAAATTAGAAATCCCATCATTAAGAGTATTGATGGAGTCTAATTTAGAAGAAGTTGATTGGGCAAAGATAAGATATGAGCAACTAAACATGATCAGTAAAAATAGGCTAGCAATAATTTGCCATCGCCAGCTGTACCAAAAAAGAATGGCTAAGACACATGAAAGGAAAGTTCAACTAAGAGAATAGAGAAGGCGATCTTGTATTAAGAAATATTATGTCATTGCCTAACAAAGATATAGCAAGTGGGAACCAAATTATGAAACTTTTATATGGTAAAAAAAAAAGGTGTTCTCTAAAGGGGCACTAATCTTAACTAGCATGGATGGAGAAGATGTAATTAAGCTCGTGAATTCAAATTCTATAAAGAAATACTCTGTGTAATTTGTTCTCATCAATAAAATAAAGTTTGGCCAACAATTCTTTTTATGTATACATTTCTTTTAAATAAACATCCCTTACAACCTTGTATGATCTCACCGGCTCATAATGCTTTTGAAAAAATCCTTTATCTTAAATGACTTTTTGAACATTTATTTGATTATGATTTTCAAAGAAAAATGATGTGATGTTTACTTCAAATAATATTTTGGCATTTGTTCATCAAGCAATCCCACCTTGAGATGACAGTAAAATCACTTACACCCTTTACCTTGAGTTACATTTTAATTATATGCATAATTATATATAATAAGATTCACTCGTCATCAATCTGAAATCTTACGCAAAAAAATCCCAAGCCATTACATTGGATGAGGACAAAGATTTAACAATTCTAATCATTTGTGCTTGAAAAGAAAAAAAAGGCCATCTTTGTTATCCATTCACATTCTGAAATATATCTCTTATGATCCCCATTTGAGCCTAGATTAGTTTTTCTTTCATAAAAACCCTGACAAGAATCACACCCCATACTAGAGGAAAATGAAAATTCCAAAGATCAAGAATTGATCCTAACTATAATCATACCCCTACACCAAAGGCAAGCAGAAATTTAAAGATTAAAGACCAAATAGAGGTCCTGAAAAAGAAAAAAAGCCCAAGAAGTCCAAATGCTTGGGGGGCATACCCAAATGGAAAAAACAAAAAAAGATCGAGTCAAAGTCAAAACAAAATGAAGATACCCCACAAAAACAATCAAAAGGGGTGGGTCGAAGAAGCACGATGAAAAAAAAAAGGCACAATGAGTTGGAAAAAAAAAACAGTGATTCTAAGTCTACAGAACCCTTAAATCTCTTTAATCCTATGAATCCTTTTATTTCATAACCAAGAGTCACAACTACATTATATACCTTTATAAGTCCCTTCTAATCAAGTGAATAAGTAATTTGGATTGATAAATGGTATCCTTAACATAGTAAAGATTTCACCACAATTGTGGCATGGTGGGCAAAACCATTTGTTACTACTCATAAAAATAAAATAAGCATGCAAGAAAAACAAGGTTTTCTTATAAAGAACCTATACTAAATTTTTGGTTACCTCACCAAATACTTTTGCCAATTTTAAACACCTTTTAAAACGTAATGAAAACAAATCATTCCTTTCTAAAAAAAACATGGATTTTATAATTGAAAAATATTTTTTTAAGCACACATCAAAATCACTTAATTTTTCAAAATCAGAAAAGGTCAAAAGTCTGACAACCATTACAAATAAGATTTATCCCCAAAAATCAACAAGAAAAATAAGGGCTTTTAAAAAGTATCATTTACTTAAGTCACCAACGTAAGCACGTTTGAAAGGATAAAACAACATATAGTCTAAAAACAAGTAAAGTTCTTCTCACGACAATCAAGAAAGCAAAGGGCAACTTTGTTTCAAACTCTTCCAAACAACTATTTTGAAGCATGTAATTGTTTCTCAAATCTATAAGGTCAAAACTCTCAAAATTCATTAAAGGCATTGAGAGAATCGTGCAAAGACCTACACATTGGCTCAAGTAGCTTAGATGCCAAACAATCAAAAAATTCAAGAAGTTGATAAAAAGGGGGGGGGGAGGGGGGATCTATATTTCAAAACAGGTAAAATGCATACATAAACATCATAAGCATGTTTTTAGTAATTTTCAAGGAAGGTTCCCCAAAAACAACCAAAACGTTTTAACAAATATGAGCCATCAAGAATTCAGTCCATGGATGATTAAAAGTGCATGGAAAAAAGATGAATCATCTTGTAAAAAAGGAGGCCAAGACTCTTATAAGAAGATCCAAGACAGACAATTAGTGAGAAATCCTAGATATTTTTCACACCACGAGCAGGTTATCCGAACACAAACCATGGGTAGGTCACCCCATTAAAGACCAAAAGTAGGTTACCTGAAAAAACCATGGGTAGGTTACCCGATCACAAACCACGGGCAGATTACATGAATATAAATCACAAGTCACCCGATTAGAGACCATGGGCAGATTACCTAAACAAACCACAAGCAGGATACCCAATCATAAATCATGGGCTAGTCACCCAATAGAGACTATATGTGAAAAAACTTAGATATTTTTTCACACATGGGCAAAACACCCGAACATAGACCATTCGTGAAAAATCTTAGAAATATTTTACGCGGTAGGTAAGCGCTCAAACACCTAACACTGTTTTGATTTGTTATATGCTACCTGATGGTTTTCTTTCTAAATCCAAAAAGATCTCATTTTCTTCACAAACTTACTTTTTAAAGTCCTTTAAAAGACTTTAATATGTAAGTATTCAAAAGACGGGGGCAATTATCATAACTTAATTTTGAACTCCCTAAAATTTTTAATAATAATATACATGTATTTTCATTTCGAAAAAAAATCCAAAAAATAAAAAATAAAAAATCCTAAAATATTTTTGAGACACAAGGAGATAGACCTTCAAGCTGTAATAGACCAAAATGCTAGATCTAGATATTTTTGACAAGATGAGATGAAGAAAGAAAGAAAATTAAGGTTGAAATCCAAACCTAACCAAAATCAGAAGAATTAATTAAGTTTAAGGACTTAAGAAAACTTCTAATTTGGATCAATTCATAAAATTTGGATTTAATTAAGGTTGTATAGATTCAATTAAGGACTTAATTGAAGAAAAATCAACTTTGAAAGCCTAATTTGAATTAATTTGCAAAGATTGAAAGATTATAGACACAATTAAAACTTTGAAAGACCAAATTTCTTAGGAAAAAAACATTGTTCTTTGAATAAAATCATTGTTTTGAAGCTTAAACAATATGCCTACAACTTCAGCGAACCCAACAGACTAACTTAAAACAACCCAAACCACAACAACTTCAATACCTAAAACCTATTACCATAACTTCAAAAAAAAAAAAAACTAACATCAAAGCCTGTAAAACATCATTTTATACTAAAATTTAACACTTTAATGAACAATTCTAATCATCCGAACAAGTTTCAAACAAAACATACACACAATAAATCATGTCACAACTAATCATTTGAAAAAAAAACTAAATAAGTCACCAAATGCATTGAAACTAACAAATAGCTAAAAAGGAAAAGCATAATGAACATGATACAAACATCTAATAAGTAGAATGAACGGGGAGGGGCGTGCTCATTAAGCTCCAACCTCTAATCAAAGTTGAGGAATACATTAACAATGTTACCTTCTTTGCTCGGAATTTCATGCTCTATTTTCAAGCTTCTAGTCCTTTGGTACTTATGCTCTTACTTTTAGACTCAAAAGCTTTGCCTTTTACCTCTTTCTTTCCACTTCTCATCAATCTTTAATAACCATTTTTATCAAGAGACTTTTGGTGATCAATACTCTAAGTTTTTCTCCTTTTTTTTATTATCTCCCTCATCCTCTCTATGATTTCTTTTTCTTTTATAACCTGAAAAGGCAGGTAGTTGTAAAACCATTAATGGGTTTGAATGTGGGTTTTCAAAACTAGATCATAGGGGATTTTTTCCTCTCTTTTTTTGTTGCTAGGAGATGATTCTTCTTTTTTTCTTGCTTTCTAGATGTATAATAAACTCTTAGAGCTTCTAGAAAATATTGGGAACTTCATAACTGAAGCTCGGCCAAAAATGGTCGACTGGGGGTGCATTTTCCTTGAATTAATCGTGGCAAATAGGAGGTTATTGAAGCCAAATAAGCCATACATCATGTAGAGGGGGTATTATTCTTCAACTAGGATCAAACCATGATTGATTTGGTGGCCTGTAGCTTTCCCATCATCGATCCAAAGTTAGGTGTAACACTATCAAATTTAATTGAATCAAGCAAAACTATTTTTGGACTCGAAGTTGAGGGCTTCCACATGGCAAGTGGGGTAAAAACATTGAACAAGGGTGACACAACCATACAAAAGAAAAACTCCTTTATTGATAGGTGGTGGTTGGAGTCCTTGAAGAGGTCGAAGATGCCACCTTCATTCGTCTAAATATGGTGACTCGATCAGCCTTCTCGACCCAGGAAGACAATAAATAGGGATAGACGACATTTCACTCAATCTTTTTATTAAAATTGAGTGACATATTGTCTACTCAAACCCTAAAAATTAGGGTTTTCTAATTGGAATTTTGATAAATTTCAAATTGATTCATGTTGTTTCAATTTAAGCTCCAATATCCTTAATTAAGATTAACCTGACTAATTTTATGCAATTAGACTCCTGACAAAAATTAATTAAGATCTCCCAAGTCTGGCTCCTTTAACAAAATAGCTCTTGTTTTTTAATTTTTTTAATTTAATTCCTAATTAAGCCTTAAACTTTGGTTTTCTTTAATTTAGTCCCTAGAAAAGTTCAATGCAGCCCTTAATAGTATGCACCTTTTGCAAAAAGGTCCTCAATCTTGAATTTTTTTCAATTCACCTCTTGTAACCTTAAAATTTCAAATTTCTTGCAACTGAACCCCTGATTTTACCAATATGGCCTTCCAAAGTTTCAATTGTATCTCTAATCTTCCAATCTTTGTGAGTTAATCCAAATTAGTCCTCAAAACTTTATTAATTTTTTTAATTTTTAAAAAGTTAGGATTTCAACATCAATGTTCTTTCTTTCTTCATCCCATCTTGTCAAAATATCCTGATATGGCTATTTTTCTAGCCTTTTGGTCTGTTGCAGCTTGAAGGTCTATCTCCTCATATCCCGAAAATATTTTTGGATTTTATATTTCTATTTTTTTGGGATTTTATTTTTAAATGAAAATACATATATATATCTATATATATTATTAAAAATTGTAGAGGTCCAAAATTGGATTATGACAGTTGTCTCTCTCTTTACAATACTTACAAATTAAAGTCTTTTAAAGGACTTTGGAAAATAAGTTTGCAAAAAAAAAAAAAAAACATTTTCGGGTTTGAAAAAAAAACCACCTAGGAGCTTATAACAAATCAAAATGGTGTTGGTGTTTAAGTGCTCACCAGCACTATGAAAAATATTTAGGATTTTTTATGAATAGTCTATGTTCAGGTGTCTTACTCGTATGTGAAAAAATATCTAGGATTTTTCATAAATGATTTTTTTCGGGTGACCAAATCGTGGTCTCTGATCGGATGACCTGTCTCTGGTTTGTGTTCGGGTAACTTCTTTATGGTCATGATCGAGTGACCTGCCCGTGGTTTGTGTTCGAGTAATTTGCCTGTGGTTTGTGTTTAGGTAACCTATATGTGGTCTCTGATCAGGTGACCTATCCATGGTTTGTGTTTGAGTAACTTGCTTGTTGTCTCTGATCAGGTGACCTGCTTGTGGTTGTTGGGTTTTATGAAAAGATGATTTACTTGTATTATAGCAATGCTTAATATAGTGATTACAATAGGAGTTACAATCAAAATAGAAAAGAAGAATTATACACAGAGAAGGAAACAAATGTCTTGAGTTTAAGGAAGCAATTATCCTAAGTATACGGGGAGTTATTGCTAAAGATATGCATACTTATTCTTTTACTCTTATACACCCCCGTAAAATGGTGCCTCCATTAGAGACACCAATCTTGGATCGAAGAAGAGTAAACCATTGGCAAGGGAGAGGCTTGATGAGAGCATCGGCTAGCTGATCTGTATTAGAAATATGAGAGACCCAAAGTAGACCTTTGCTGACATGATCATGTACAAAGTGGAAGTCAATAGCTATATGTTTCATGCGAGAGTTGAAAACAGGATTGGCATAAAGGTAAGCTGCTCCCACATTGTCACAGTAAACAGTTGGTGGAGCAGGAGGAGAGGCATGCAGTTCACGTAAGAGCTGCTGAACCCAAGCTAACTCAGCAGCAGTAATAGCAATTGCCCGATATTCGGCTGTTGTAGAAGAGCGTGCAACAGAACGCTGGTTGCAAGAAGCGCAAAAGATAACATTACCTCCCAAAAATAAAATATAGGTAGTGGTGGACGTGCGGTCATCAAGATTGCCTGCCCAATCAGAGTCAGAGAAAGCAGATAATGTAGTGGAGGAGCTGTAGGTGAAGGAGAGGCCATGATGAATGGTGCCCTTGAGGTAGCGTAACAGACGCTTGACTACTTACTAATGAAGCTGAGTAGGTCTATGCATGAACTGAGAGAGCTTATTCACTATGAAAGCTATGTCTGGATGAGTGAGAGAGAGAGATACTGGAGAGACCCAACAACACTGCGAAATTCACTAGCATCCATGGAGGCAGAACCGTCAGATATAGTAAGACTGGTAGTTGTGGAAAGTGTTATGGTTGCCTCCTTTGCACCAGCCATATTGGTGCAGACAAGAAGATCATATATATTTATGTTGGGATAGGATAAGGCCAGTAGAGGCAGGCAATACTTCAACCCCAAGGAAGTAGTGAAGAGAACCCATATCTTTGATAGAAAACCGAGAGGACAATGCAGTAATAAAGGAAGACAAGAACCTGCCATTGTTGCCAGTGATAAGAAGGTCATCAACATAGACCATGAAGTAAGCAAGTATTCCACCATGATTGTAGATGAATAGAGATGTATCAGCTTTAGAGTTGACAAAGCTCTATGAGAGGAGAAATGTGGCCAGCTCATTAACCAAGCTCTGGGAGCTTGTTTAAGGCCATAGATTGCCTTGCAGAGATGACAAACATGGTGTGGCAGCTGATCATCAATGAAGCCCAGGGTTGAGCTATGTAGACTTCTTCAGAAAGAGAACTTTGAAGGAAGGCATTGTTAACATCAAGTTGTGTAATAGGCCAACCATGCTGAAGAGCTAGATAAATAACAATGTGGATGGTAGTAGGCTTGACAACAGGGCTAAACGTCTTAGTGTAATCGAGACCAGGACGTTGATGAAAGCCTTTAGCTACAAGGCGAGCTTTGTACCTGTCAATAGAGTCGTCTAGTTTTCTTTTGAGCCAAAAAACCCACTTACAGCCTACCAGATTCTAATGCGGAGAAGAAGGGACCAGTTCTCATGTGCCATTATTGGTTAGAGCAGTAAACTCAGCTGATATGGCAGCTCTCTATTCTGGGTGTTGAAGGGCTTGAGACACACATAATGGTTCAAGAGTAACAGGTAAGGGATGTTTGGTGGTGAGGTTGAGCTGGCGGGGTTTGAAGATAAGGTTTTTGGAACGAGTGATCATGGGGTGATGTGGTATAAGGAATGGGGGAGGTGTTGGGGTGGGGGATGGTGATGGTGATGGCAAGGACGGGTATGCAGGACTTGAAGAGGGATCAGCACAGGGGGTAAAAGCTGGCATGAGTGCACGGTGGCCTGCTGTTGACGAGATGAGAGTGCTGCAGGGGAGGAGACTGGCATGGCTGACTGGAGAAGAGGAGGACTGGAGAAAGAGGGAGGAACTGGAGGCGGGGAAGGAATTTTAAATGATAATGCCTAGGTGGGCAGAGAAGGAGAGGATGGATATGCATGAGAGGCGGCAGCAAATAGGAATGCAATTTCAACAAAACGAACATGACGGGAGATAAATAATCATTGAGTAGTGGGATCAAAACACTTGTAGGCACTTTAAATGAGGGAATATCCGAGAAAGACACAAGGACGTGAGCGAGGTTCAAGTTTGTGTTTGACATATGGTCATAGCCATAGGTAACACAAACACCCAAAGACATGAAGCTTGAGATAATTTGGCAAATTTCCAAAAAAGGATTCAAATGGGGATTTAAGCTGAAGAACGGGAGTAGGTAAATGATTAATGAGAAATGTAGCAGCTTGAAAGGCATGGGTCCAGAAAGAAAGAGGAAGAGAGGCTTGATGGAGCATTGTGAGACTTGTATCCACAATGTGCCTATGATAGCGTTCAGCATAAAGAGAAAGATAGGAAGCAAATTAACGTAATGACTCCACACACGTTTTCATTTACATTTACATGTATAAATACAGGATTGAAGAGCTTATTAAGCCTGAAGTTCTGCTTTTCTATAACTGCCTACAAGATGTGATTTTATGAGCTGTACATGATTCAAACATTTAAATTAAACGTAAGGAATTGATTTTGGTGGATGAGGATTTTATGGAGGAGCTAATGTTGTTGGATGAGTAATTTGTGGAAAAGTAATGACTTTCCTTATATGCCCCCGCAAGATGAAGGTACCATCAGTAACACCAATCTTGGATCGTAAGGTTTGAAAACAGTGGCGTGGAAGAGGCTTCGTGAGTAAATCTGCAAGCTGGTCTAAAGTGTGAACATGATTGACAGTAACTTGACCTTTCTGAACAAGATCATGAACAAAAAGAAGGTCGATTTCGATATGTTTCATGTGAGTGTGTTGTATTGGATTTAAGCTGAAATGAGCTGCACCAATGTTATCACAAAAAACTTGGGGAGGATGTTGTAGATGTAAGCCAAGTTCTGTGATTAAGGAGTGAAGCCACACTGTTTCAGAAGTAGCAGCAGCTAATGCACGAAATTCAGCTTCTGTAGAGGAACGCGATACAGCTCTTTGTTTGTGTATAGACCAAAAGATGGGATTGGAGCCTAAAAAGGTGATATAGGCAGTAGTGGAGACCCTTGTATCAGTGTTGGCAACCTAGTCCGCATCAACAAAGGTGTGTAGGTTGAAGGGGCTGCTCTATTGAATAAGAATCCCATGGAACATTGTTTGCTTGAGATACCTGAGAATGCATTTGGCTGCAGTCCAATGACACGCTGTTGGTTTGTGCATGAACTGGGAAAGCCGATTTACTGCAAAAGTAATGTCAGGTCTAGTGAGGCCAAGATATTACAGTGCTCCAATAACTCTTCTATATTATGTGTTGTCTGCAGGGGCTGAACCATCTATTAGAATCAGTGGTGTGCTGGTTGACATTGGAGTGTGAATGTCTTTGGCTATATCCATGGAAGTTTTAGAGAGTAAATCTCATATGTATTTATGTTGTGAGAGGAAAAAACCCTTGGCTGTAGGAATAGCTTCAATGCCAAGAAAGAAATGGAGACGTCCCATGTCTTTGACAGAGAAGGTGTGATTGAGTTTATTAATGGTATCAACTACAAATGATGAGACGCTTCCTATGATAATAATGTCATCAACATACACAAGAAAATAGTATGGAACACTGTTAGAGGCATAGATGAATAAGGAATTGTCCGTAGCTGAGTGAACAAAACCAAACTGCAGAAGAGCATCCCGGAGAGCTTTGTACCACTGGCGGGGTGCCTGTTTCAGTCCATAAATACTTTTCTTCAGTTTGCAAACATAGTCAGGCTTGGATATATCTTTGAACCCTGGAGGTTGATGCATGAACACGGTTTCTTCAAGATTGCCATGAAGAAAGGCATTATTGATGTCAAGTTGCCGAACGGACCAACCATTCATGACAGCAATAGAGAGGATTAAACGAATTATAGCTGGTTTGACAACTGGACTAAATGTCTGGGAATAATCAAGACCTGGTCTTTGGTGGAAGCCTTTAGCAACTAGACGAGCTTTGTATTTACTAATGGTTCCATCAGAGTTTCTTTTCGTTCGAAAAATGAATTTGCACCCTATAAGATTTCGGTTATCTACAGGAAGGACAAGTTCCCAAGTTATATGATTAAGTAGTGCAGTGATTTCTTCTGACATGGCACAATGCCAGAGTGGATTTTAAAGTGCTTGACAGACACATGTTGGCTCAGGTGATTCAGGTAATGGATGTGTGATGGTGTTGTGAAGTTGTTTGGGAATAAAGATGTTATTCGTAGACCGAGTGGTCATGTGATGTTGTCTTTGAGAGACAACAGGAGCTGGAATATTTACCTGAACCGTAGAGACTGTTGTTGTAGTGTCTGAATTGGATGTAGGGGGAGAGAGCTCTTCTTAAGAGGCAGTGGAGACTGGTGTAGAGGGAGCTGGGTTGGCTGGTGTGACAATCTGCAGCAGTGGTGCAGAAGGAGTAGGAGCGACAGGTATGGAGGACTCAGAAGAGGACTGTTTGTTGATGTTCTTTAGAGGATATATATTTTCATCAAACGTAACATGGCAAGAGACATATAAGCGTTGAGTAGGTAAGTGTAAGCAAAGATAGGCACTTTGTGTAGTGGAATAACCAAGAAACACACAGGGAACAGATTTTGGCTGGAGCTTATTTGTGTGGTAAGGTTTTAACCAGGGAAAACACAAGCAACCAAATGATCTGAGTTTGAGATAATTTGGAGCTTCTGTGAACAAGGTTTAAAAAGGGGAGCTGTGATGAAGAATAGGGGAGGGCAACCGATTGATTAGATAGGTTGCTGCTGCAAAGGCATAAGA
Source organism: Populus deltoides (assembly GCA_015852605.2). Lineage (NCBI taxonomy): Eukaryota > Viridiplantae > Streptophyta > Magnoliopsida > Malpighiales > Salicaceae > Populus > Populus deltoides. The sequence continues at coordinate 16,147,726 of CM027574.2, read as the reverse complement.
CCAAAAATGAGAAGGAAGATTGGCGTGACTGAGAAGTGTGTTGCCTGTTTCTACTATGTGTCTATGGCGACGCTCTGAAACGCCATTCTGTTGAGGATTGTGGGGGGTTGAGGTGTAATGACTGATGTCGTGAAGAGTAAGAAATGGTTGAAGGGCGATAAATTCTCTGCCATTATCAGATTAGAGACTTTTGATATTAGCATTAAACCAATTTTGAATCATTTTATGAAATTGAGGAAAGATGACTTTAACATCAGATTGTTACGGAGTGGAAAAACCAGACATATTTTGTGAAGTGATCAATGAAGATCATGTAATATTTATGATCTTGAATGCTGGTTTGTGGTGATGGTCCCCAAACATCGGTATATATTAAATCAAAAGGAGTAGAGCTAGTGAGGCCATGTTTATGAAAAGGCAAGCAATGAGATTTATTGATAGAACAGGAATCATAAAAATGAGATATAGAGGAATTGCTAGAAACTGGAAGAGAGAAGGAGGTGATCATTCGGGCTACAACTTTGGAGGAAGGATGACCGAGGCGTTGATGCCAGCCATTTATGGATGTGCGTTCATGGACCATTGCAATGAGAGTGGAGGCACGGGGATGAGGTAGAGGATAAACACCATTCTGACATGGGCCTTGAAGAAGAATCTCTCTCGTCCATTGATCCTTAATAAAGAAACAAGAAGGATGAAATTCAAGAAACACATTGTTGTGTTTGGTAAAATGATGTACTGAAATCAAATTTTGATTGATGGTGGGAACACAAAGAGTGTCTTGAACTTGGAAATTGCGTTTAGGAAAAGGAAGAGTAAGAGAACCTGAGTGGGTTATTTTCAAACCTGAACCATCTCCAATAAGCACTTCATCTGTGCCATCGTATTCAAAGTGTAAGTGCAGATTGGATACTTGAGAGGTGATGTTATGGGATGCAGTAAAGTCAATGAGCCAGCGCTGTTCTAGACTGCGAGAAGCAGTGGTGCATTTAGCTGTAGCCTTTCTGGGATGTAGCTGAGGACAGTATTTGGCAACATGGCTAAGTTGATCATAGTATTGGCATTTGGGGGTATATTTTTGTTGCCTAAAATAACGGGGTTGAGATTTGGAATCATATTTCTGGGTGGCTGCATGCAAAGAAGACCATGGCTGTTTTTTTGAAAAACGATGATCCTTGCGCTGAGTATTGTGTGCTGTGACAACCAGGGAAGGAGGATTAATGTCCAAGCGTTTGAGATAAGACTCATGACCAATAAGAAGATCATGAAGTTCTTCAAATGATAAAGAAGATTCACGTGTACGAATGGGAGCTACTATTTCTCTGTATTCAGGACCTAAGCCATTAAGAACATAAAAAGTGATGTCATCAACAGAGAGAGGGGCATCAATGAGAGCAAGCTCATCGGCAATAGACTTGACAGAATAAAGAAAGTCTGTGACAGTGCGTGTTCCACGCTGAATAAGAGTGAGATCCTCTTTGAGTTGCATGACTCATGTTCTAGAACGACTGGCATAAAGCTTGGTCAGTTTGTTCCAGGCTTGAGAAGATGTTTTGGAAGCAACTATGAAGGGTATCACAGAATCAGACACCGAAGTAAGAATAGCATTCAAAATTAATTTGACATGTTGAAACCAATGAGTATAGGCAGCAGTAGGTGCTGCATCAAGGGTTGTTGACGAGGGGCATGTGAGTGTACCATCGATATAGCCATAGAGATTGTAGCCGAGAAAGAGAGACTCAAACTGTGCATGCCAAGAGGGATAATTGGTTGGTGTGAGTCGGGTAGTGATCTGCTGAGTAGCGTTCATAGCAATAGGGGAAGGAGCTGAGGAGGCCATTGCAGAAGCGAAGAAGAGAAAAAAAAAATCAAAGGGAAACTCGTTGGAGAAAAGAAGGCTCTGATACCATAAAGAGAAAGATAGGAAGCAGATTAACGTAATGACTCCACACACTTTGTCATTTACATTTACATGTATAAATATAGGATTGAAAAGCTTATTAAGCCTGAAGTTCTGCTTTTCTATAATTGCCTATAAGATGTGATTTTATGAGCTGTACATGATTCAAACATTTAAATTAAACGTAAGGAATTGATTTTAGTGGATGAGGATTTTATGGAGGAGCTGATGCTGTTGGATGAGTAATTTATGGAAGAGTAATGACTTTCCTTATACAGCAGTCCCATTATGTTGAGGAGTGTGGGGAGGAGTAGTGAGATGATTAATGCCTTGAGTAGCAAAATAGTCTTTAAGTTTGATGTACTCACCCCCATTATCGAAGTATATGGAAACAATTGATTTTTTAAAATATTTTTCAACAATGAATTTGAATTTGGGAAAAATGAGAGAAACATCATATTTATGATAAAGAGGGTAGAACCAAATATATTTTGTAAAATGATCAACGAAAATGACATAAAATCGATAACCTTCGGTGGAAGTAATTGAAGCTGAGCCCCAAACATCAGTGTAAATTAAATCTAATGGACCACGACTTTTAAGAGAGGATACATGAAAAGGAAGCCATTGACTTTTATGATAGAGACAGGAGTCACAAATAATATTACTAGAGGATGTAGATAGAGGAAGAGTGCAGGAGGTAATAAGGTGATGCAGGATGCAAGAGGAGGGGTGGCCAAGCCGTCTATGCCAGTCTATCAGTAGGGCTTTAACACCAACGAAAGCATGGAATGATGTCAGAGGAGATAATGATTCAGGCCACATGTACACATCATTTTTATTCCAGCCTCGAATGAAAGTCGCCCCCGTGCGAAGATCCTTCACCAAAAAATGAGCAAGAGAGAATTCAATTGAGGTGTTATTAGATTTGCAAAATTGGGAAACTGAAAGTAAATTTGTCTTGATGGAAGGAACACACAGAACATTAGATAAGGTAAAATTTTTGGATGGAGTTGGGAGAGTTGCATGACCAGCATGAGTAATTTTCAAACCTGTGCCGTCACCTATAATAATAGCATCTGAACCTTCATAAGCCGAGGTGAGTGAGAGATTGGTGAGATCATCGGTGACATGATGGGACACTGCAGAATCAAGAAGCCAGTTTGGTGACTTCAGAGAGGCAGTAGTGGTGTAATTGGCAGTAGGAGCTGTAGAGGTAATAGGGCGAACTCGAGGACAACGTTTGGCACTGTGTCCTTGTTGATCACATGATTGACAAAATCCTTTGTACCCTTCGCCTGGACGTTTTCGTGGAGGCTGATATGCGCCTTGGTAGCCATAATTGGAGTTAGAGAATGACTGATATCCACGACTATTGGAAGAGGCTTTGTTGTTGTGATAGTGCCTAGGAGTGGAGGTCCTGGATTGGCCAGATCATTGAGTGACATGAGCTATGATTGGAGGAGATACAGAGCGCACCTCTTCACGTTTGAGAAAGTTTTCATATTCAATAAGTTTATCATGAAGATTTTCAAAGCTGATGGGGTTGTCACGTGCACGAATGGCTACAGCAATTTCTTTGAACGCAGGACCAAGACCATTGAGAACATGAACTACCAAATCAATATCACTGGGAGGCTCACCAATGATTAATAGTTCATCAGATATGCTTCGCATAGTATTAAGAAATTCACTCACAGAGTTGGAGCCACAGGTGGTAGTAGTGAGTCGTTCCCTGAGACTCATTACACGTGATCTTGAACGGTTTGCATAGAGAGTGTTCAGTTTCTCCTATGCCATATAGGAGGTTGTTGCAAATGCAATGAATAGCATGATTTGTTCTGAAATAGAAGTGATGATGGAGTGCAGCAATAGCTGATCTTGGCGAACCCAAAACATGTGAGCAGGATTAGGTGCATCATGCAAACGTTTGGGTGGTTCCTGATAAGAGCCATCTACATATCGCAGAAGATCATAGCCAATGAGAAGGGCATTGAACTGAGCACACCATGTTAGGTAGTTTATTGGCGTGAGTTTGTTGAACCTTTTTGGTTGCTTTCGAGGAACCTTCCTTGAAAATTTCTAAAAATATACTTATGATGTTTATTTATGTATTTTACATGTTTATGTTTTGAAAAACTTTTTCAATTGTTCTGATTGTTAGGTTTCTAAGCTACTTGAGCCAGTGTGTAGGTCTTTTCACGATTCTCACAATGTCTTTAGTGATTTTTGAGAGTTTTTGACCTTATAAATTTGAGGAAACAATTTCATGCTTTAAAATAGTTGTCTCCTTTCAAACGTGTTTATGTCGGTGACTTAAGTACATGATACTTTTCAAAAGCCTTCATTTATCTTGATAATTCTTGGGGATTAATCTTATACAATTGTAAGAATTTTGATTTTTTTATTTTAAAAAATTAAGTGATTTTGCTATGCATTTAAAAAATATCTTTAAATTACACAATTCCCTGTTTTTTGAAAAATGAAAGATTTGTTTTCATTGCATTTTAAAGGGTGTCTAAAATTGACAATGTACTATGGTGAGGTAACAGAAATTTGGTCTAGATTCTTTATGGTAAATGCTTGTTTTTCTTGCATGCTAATTTCATGTTCATATGACATCAAATAGTTTTGAAGCTTATAGATGAGACTTTAAGACGCATAAATTAATCTCTTTGAAGCTGGTTTATTGTGACTATAGGCATTTTCTTTAAAAAGAATGGTCGTAGTTTGAAGAACTTGATCAGGTTTTGAATATTAGAGCTGGAAGAAACACGTCATCTATTGACAACTGGAATCAGTCTCACAGGATAAAAGTTTTGGCACAAATTGTTTTCTCTGCACGATCGTAGAAAGACGATTGCTCCCATGATTTTGTTGTCTGCATAATAATTTTCTATAAAAAGAAATAAATAAATAAATAAACCTATCCAGAGTATCTGCTCTCTTGCATGAGCTGTTTTGCTTCAGAGTGGGGATTGGAGGTTAAATTGAACATATGAAAGTAACCTTATATTCTTTCCATCCCAATACAACCCACCAGGCTTCCATTTTTGGTACGAGGGAAAGTGCAAGGTTAGGCTTCCATTTTATAAATTTCAGTGTTATGCCATGGCGAATCTGGATGTTGACATGGAACCTTCTTATAAAACAAAACATATTGCAAATTCACAGTTCACGCCTCGACAGTTTTCTCAAAGGTTAAATGGCCCTGACCATATTAAATAGGAAGCCAAACTGTCCTAGTCCTGCAGTAGGTAGAGATCCTGTTGAAATGTGGAAGGGTCATTTATGTGGCTTTCAAGGAGAAACAAAAGGGTTAGATGAGTTTACTACAAAAAGCCTTCTTCCAGGTTCTTCAACTGCCTCAGTCACACGTTTTATGGCAGATGGTATCCCAGTTGTTACTTCTCCTATGGTCTATATTGGTACGTTGTTTAGTTTTTCAACAGCACTTTACAAATCAAATATATTTATTGTGCTAAAAACCAAGAAACACTCAACAATTCTACTTGTTTTTTACGTGTCATCGTCAGCTGTGAAGCGTTTCTTGGATATTTTATGTTAGATTCTTCCAATAATGAAAGTAAAGAACAGTAATCTAATGTCGAAAAAAAGGGATACTGATGATAGGCCATCGTATGCACACTGTCCGATGATGAGTAATAAAATCTCACTCTAGAATACTAAGAAATTATCATAGTCCTTGAAACCTTGTATCCATGCGTGGATGGAGACATGGCTTTCTTTATTACATGCTTGATAATTGATAGTCCAGACTTTTTTTTGTTCTCTTTTGGTGCCAAACTAAGAAGCAAGCGAGTTGGAATCATGGGATGCTGAGACTGGAAATCATGGCTTTTTCTAGCTCATAAATTTTGATCACTTTTAGTGTTTCTTTTTCGGCAAAGAAAGCATCAAAACTACTGCATTTCTGAGGACAGGCGAAGGCATTGGATTCTATTGAGGACAGCTAAGTCAACCCCGTTTTATACCAAAAGGAGAGTACAAAATGATTTGAGAAACACCATGCATGAAAATGCTCGACGATTGGAATGAAGCAGGTATTCCCCACTGGTTTATAAAGCCTATGCTTTGGTAATGGACATTGCATAAAGGCGCTTGTGATTCATGTCTGGTCATTACTAAATCAACACAGCTTGGCTTTCCAACGCCAGGCAAGAGATAATCTAATAAATGAAGTAGATGATGTGTGCCACTAACAATTCATTCTCTCAACTAATTCAGACTTCACTTTGCGCAACTTAACTATCTATTCTCTATTCTATTGATTGAAGCAGCATCCAGCTGAAGAAAGTCCAGCATTGATCCTCATGCCTCATTCTCGAATACACCATCTTTTCTGGTTTCTTTAGGGATCATCAATAGACAATTGGGACATAAGTTCTTCCTTGTAGTTCCGATCTCACGCCAGATAAAAGACCTTAAAGCACCATAATGAAGCTTGCGCGCGGGGGCACCCCATGTAAGGAAGCCTTTTCTGTTCCTAAAAAGAAAAATATAATTACTATCATATAGAATCATCTCAATCTAATACTTTAAATTATTAGGTGAGATCTAAAATATTATTTATATTATTCTCTAACACATCCCTTCAATTGAAAGCTTTTTAAATTTGAAACTTGCACAGACTCATATTACCTTATGTTTAATTTTTATCAAATAAATGGAGATAGTGAAATTCAAACTCGTGACCGTTTGGTCATTAAGGCTCTGATATCATATTAAAAATCTATTTCAACCTAATAATTTAAACTGTTAAGTGCCTTTCAACATGAGAGGATTAAGCTGGAGTGAAAGTATAAATATTATGCATTATGGGAAAGCTGTATTATTCTGCTTCTTTTTTCCCAGAAACTGCCTGGTCTTGGGCTGCATATATACCTTTAGTTCTTGAATCTCTATAATTAGTTCTTTAGAGCTCGACCCGTTCTGGTAAAATTCTCAAATTTTAATTGTTGGAACTTGTCCTCGCAGACAGTCAATCAGCTATGTTCTTACAAAATATATAAAAACAATTTGTCCCATTTGCTAGTAATCTTTGAATTGATAGTCTATTTATGCGTGCTAGTTATAGCAAAGTCAAATATAATCTATTTTTCCACCTTTTAGTAGCTGTTGGTCATGGATGATTAATGAATCTTCTTACACTTGTAAGTGATTTATTTCATATTTATATTAACCGGATCACGAGCCACGAATGGCTTGGCCATTGAAAAAAAAAAAAAGAAGGAAATACTAATTATCATGATTGTCGTTGAACACCGTTGTGTACCACCGAAATCTTTTTAAAGGTACTTTTATAATGCCATTGGGTTTACGGTGCCTTTTTAAAAAAATAATTTTCTTTTTTCTGATATATATTTTTTTTATTTTTCCAAAACCAGGTATGTTATTTTTTTAAAAATAACTTAACCAGAAGGTGAAGAACTTAAAATAAGAGTGATGTTTTTGAAAAATGACTCATTTCAATAAATAAAAAAAATTGCCAATTAAATTATGCACTATTCTCATCCTACCGACTAAATATATTTAGGACATATTTGTATTTGCATTTTAAAAATATTTTTTAAAAAAAATTAAAAAAACAAATTTTGCTTTAAATTAATATTTTTTTTTGTGTTTTCAAATTATTTTAATGTGTTGAGGTCAACAATAATTTAAAAAAATAAAAAATATATATTATTTTAATATATTTTTAAGTAAAAATTACTTTGAAAAACAACAGGAATCATATTTCAAAACACCGCCATTAGGTATATTAAAACCATTGCCTTTGATTTTTATTTTTATTTATTTTCAAAAACCAAAAGCATCCTAGAACCCACCCTTTTTAAATCAAGATTATATATGGAGGATGTTAAATAGTGTAAAACATTATAGTTATACGTTCATTTGCATTGTAACGTAGTCTGGACACCAATCTAATAACAAAATGATATGCAACTTCGCAAACCCAAGACTTGTCACGCCCATACATCTGAAAACGAGCTTAATGCTTCATTGTTCAACGCTTTGATAGCATTTAGTTATTATTAGATTATTTACTCGCGTTATGTTATAGGTTGGTTTAATTTTTTTTTAAATATAAAAAAATTATTCAGATGTTTTTAATGTTTTTTTCTAATAAAAAAATCGTGTGAGAGTTGACCCGATATAACCCTATTTATCAGTCCAAAAACAACCCATAACCCGTAAAAATATAGTTCCACTACAAAAGATTTCAAGATGATATTTTTTTTTAATATTATGATAACAATATATTAAATTGACTTGGGTCAACCCGAGATAACATGTCAAATCCGCAACTTAGGTTACGAGACATAAAAAGCAAATTAAAATAAATTATGAAGTCTAATTCTCAATCAAATCAATGTTGAATGATGAAAATAAAAAAAATCAATTAAAAAAAAGAACCTAAAAAATGACCTAAGTTAACCTGTCAAACCCACGACCAGGGTCATAAGATTGAAATAATCTCATAGAAAGCAAATTAATCAAATTATGAATTTCAATTCTCAATCAGTCCAATGTAAAAAGATGAGATTAAAAAAATCAATTAAAAAACATAAAAAAATGACTCAAGTCAATCCGCCAAACTCATGACCCGGATCATTGGATCAAGATAACCTCTTATAAAAAAAATTTTAAAAAATAACTTGATTTAACCTGGACTAACCTGTCAAATTAACAACTTTGGTTACGAGACCGAGATAACCTTATAGAGAGCAAATAAAAACAAATTATGAATCTTAGTTTCCAATCGCTTTTGTTGAACCCAATATTAAACGATAAAATTTATAAAAATTCTAATTAAAAAATGATACAAAAAGTGAGCTAAGTCAATTCGAGTTAACTTGTTAAGCACTATTACTGAGTCATGAGGTTGGAATAACCTAATAAAAAGCAAGTCAAAATATATCATAAAGCTTAATTCTCAGTTAAATACAATATTAAATGGTGAAATTGAGAAAATAAAAGTCAATTAAGAAAAAGAAAAATAATTGAGTCAATTGAGTTAACTCGTCAAACCCGTGACTCGGGTCATGAGATGGGGACTTAATAAAAAGCAAATTCAATGTTGAAGAACCCGTGACCGAGATAATGAGACTGAGATAATCTCTTAGAAAGAAAACAAAAACATAACATTATTTAACTAGGGTTAAAACATCAAAATTCGTGATCTTGGTTGTGAGACCCAGTATTGAATAATAAAATTAAAAAAAATACAATGAAAAAAATGACACAAAAGACAACTCGAGTCAGTTCGGGTTAACCCATTAAGCACTATTTCCAGGATATGAGGCTGAAATAACATAATAGAAAGTAAACATAACAAATCATAAAGTCTAATTCTCAATCAATCCAATAAATAAAGTTAATTTAGAAAAAGAAAAAAAATGAATCAACTTGATTAACTCACCAAATTCATGATTTATGTCATAGAAGTATGATAACTCAATAAAAAAAACAAATATAATAATAAATGATGAAATAAAAAAATATTAATTGAAAGAAAATCAAAAAAGAAAAGAAAAGGGAAAAAAAGAAAAGCAAAGCACTATTCAAATAAATAGTATTTTGTGAGGATATGTACAATAAAACTTCTTCCTCTTTTAGTTTATAGTTAATAATAATAATAATTAAAAAAAAAGTACCCCGCTAAATCCATAAACCGGGACAACCAGGGTTATCTTGTCAAACTCACAAACTGGATCATTGACTCAGTAAAATTTAATAACCTAATTTTTTTCAAAATCATTTTTATTTAACTAAATCTTTTAAAAAATAGATCATACCACAATCTTAGAATATTTTTTAAAATCGCGATAACCATATAAAAACAAATTAAAATAAATTATTAATTCTAAATACTCATAAACACATCATATAAGGACTAAATTAAAAAAAAAATCAATAAGCAAAGGAAGAAAAAGTGGTCAAAATGCAGAAAAAAACAACATTATTAATTACTATTGTAACGATAGTGTTATTGGGTGTAAGGAAACATTAATTAATTTTTTCCATACCTTTTAACTTTATTCTTGATTAATTTTATGATAGAAAAGATAGAATAGAAGATAAAAAAGTAAATATTTTTTATTTTTTTTATTTTGAAATAACTTGAATTTATTATAAAATTATTTTAAGAATAGATTTATTTTATATTTTTCTTTATTTCTCTAATAAAATATGTTTTTTTAATCATTATGAAGCCAACAGAGCATACGAGTCACAAACATTAAATAAATTAATTACATTACATATATCCTATTGGTTCCGATAATGACAACAAGATCTACTGAATTTGTTCAGTCAAACCCCTTTTATCCTTATAGATCTCCGTTTATGAACTATTTTTTTTGCATTTCTTTGCAGAACTTAGCATGCATTTGCTACATTGTGTTTGATTAAATGAATGTTCATTGGTTTAGTTTATAAAAACTCGAAGGACAATAACAGTCCATTCTAATTATTAAAAAAATACATTGCAAGGTTTTCTTTGTCTCCCTATGTTTTTTTAAGAATTCCTTTAATGAATGGAGTCGTTCACAAATAGTTTAATAGAAATTAGATATGTGTTATGTTGTGGATCAAATCAAATATTTTTTTAAAATTTAAAATAATTGTCCAGGTGTTTTTTAGGAAAGATATTATTCATAAACTCAAAATCTAATACATATTGGATGATATTTTTTAAAAAATATTGAAACAATGACATATTAGACATATTTTTAAAAAAAATATTGAGACGATAACATATTGAACCAATCCAGTGAGTTGATCTGTCAAATCCATCACTCAGGTCATGAAATCGTGATAATCTTTTAAAAAGTAAATCAAGATAAATTATAAAACTTAATTCTGAATCAACTTAATGTAAGGATGAAATTGAAAAAAAAATTATCGGAGTCAACCTATTAAACCTATGACTTACGTTATGAGACTAAGATAATCTCATAAAAATTAAATTAAAAAAAATACAAAGCTTAATTCTCAACCAACCAAATATTGAAGGATGAAATTGAAAAACAAATCAATTAAAAAGAGGGCAAGAAAATGACATGAGTCAGCCCGAGTTAACCTATCAAACCTGCGACTTGGATCATAAGACCAAGATAACTCCATTAAAAAAAATATATGAGACCCAATTCCACCAGATCCAATATTGAGAGTTGCAATAAAAAAACTAAATTATTAAAATCATGATAATCTCATATAAAGCAAATTGAAAAACTTACAAAGTCCAATTCTCAGTGGAGCGCAATGGTGCTAGCATTGTTTTTATTGATTGAAAACAATAGCAACATAGGTGAATGGATGGCCAGAACTCGAGGACAAGTTCTCTCTAACTCAGAGAGACTGATGTAGGAGGATTTCTAGGGAAAAAATATTTTTCTTTGCTATTATTATTTCCTATTTAGATTAGGAAAATATTTTTCTTTATGGTATTTGTTTTTTATTATTTAGTTTAGGAAATAAAATATTAAGGTTGGTAGTTTTATTTTTTTCTAGTTTGTTTAGGATTTTTTTTTTTCTTTATTTTAAAGTTTTCTAGTTTGTTTAGGTAGGTTTTTGGATTTATTTAAGGAGTTGTCAACCTCTAAAGAAAAAAACTACATTAAGGTTATTTATACCCTTCTATCATTATTATTATTCCTTTTTCTGTACATATTTCTAAGAGGAAGGAGGGGGCATTTCTTCTTGATTTTTCTTTTTTCTAAATTCAAAACCATTAACAAAGCTAAAACCCTTTAGAAAAACTTTATTCACGCGACTCAAAAGCACCATTCACTAAACAATGTAATGATGGTTATGCCTTTCCCACCACAACTCTTTAAACTAGCAATTGGGAGTAGTTCAGTCTTTGCGCATGAGACATTAGTCATTATTAAATAGTTTAGGGATAAGAAAGTCTTTTTTCTCATTTTCAAAGCATAGTGAAACGACCAAAAATACTCTTAAAAAAATAAAATTGATATCCTAGGGCACTTCCATCTTTTCATACTGGTTTTTTTCTATAATAAAATGGGTTAAGAGATAATTTGATATTTTAATATAAAAAAAAGTGGCTGACGTGTGTAAGGCACTAAACAACGTGTACAACACCTCCTGCCAGCCAAAAACCATCTTCCACTATGATTCATCACCATGTCCTCTTCCTTATAGGATATCTTGTGTGGTCTAGGTGGTACGGTTTGTCACCAATAGCTTTTTTTTCCACACTTTTCTCTCTCCTCCCCTTGAATATCATGTTTCCTATGCAAAATTTCAAAGTTGTCCCTTAATGTTTTGAGATTTCAACTTCGGTCCTTATTCTTTTGATTTCTAGTTTTTGTTTTTGACCTTTTTGTAAAATTTTGATCTGCTTTCAATGACATCCTTCAATCTTAATTTGTGATATATTATCTTTTTTCAATGTAGTCCTTATTCTTTTGATTTTTTGGGTTCTTTTGTCAAATTGATTTTTCTTTTCAATTTCACCCTTCAATTAAAATTTTATTTTTTATTTTTTATTTCAATTTTGATCCTCATTATTTTATTGTTATTTTCTTTTGGGTCGTTTTATTTATTTGATTTTTCTTTACAATTTCACCATTCCATCAAAACTCATAATTTTTTTTTCATTTTGATCATCATTCTTTTAATTGCTATTTTTTGTATAATTGGATTTTTTTTTTTAATTTCATCCTTCAATATTTGATTGGTTGAGAATTAAACTTTTTTATTTTTCTAGATAGGGAGCTTCTAGTATAATGATTCGGGTCATGGGTTTAAAAAGTTAACTTGGGTTGATATTTTTTTATGTATGTTCTTTTCAACTTTCATCGTTCGACAAAGGTTTTATATATATAATAGACTTTCAGATTTTCTTTGTTTTCTTTTCTATCGGGTTATCCCGATTTCATAATCTGGATCGCGGATTTAGCGGGTCAACCCTGGTTGGCTCGACCCTTATTACTTGGGTTACAAGTTTGTCATGTTAACTTGAGTTAAATCGAACCAATTGTTTTTGTTTTTTTTTTTTTACTCAATCTCATCCTTCTGTATTTCATGGAATGACAATTCAGCTACATCATTTTTCTTTATTAGAAAAAAAAACTATTTTTTTAAGTTATTGTGATCTTTTTTTTCTTTTTAATTTGATTCATCTATTGTCAATGGCTTATTTTTTATATCATCTGATTAAAATAGAACCAATTTATTTAACCTAATCACGTTTATGACCAAATTTTTCTTTCTATTTTAAAACGTGCTTGCAGCATTGAACATCAATTTTATGGGGGGAAAACCAACCTCACTGTGTAGCCCAGGTTCATGGCTAGTTTATACTATATATGGATATAATAGTCGGCTCTAATTATATGTTGACTACATAAAAAAATAAAATATCGTTTATCTCACTGAAAAATTTTAAAAGAATTCTTAATAATTATCTTTTTAATTGGTCAATAAAGGTTGGCTTCGTTATTGTTTTGAAAAGGAAAAAAAAAAAAAACCTTGTCCTGACCCGGTTAATTACTTAGTCGTTAGCCCTCTATTGTTTCAAACGAGCCTTTGAACAATCTTTATTGAATTAAAGTATGGCTGGCAAAACTAAACTACCACATTGTAATAAATAAATAAATAACCATATACTTGATGTAAATTCTAATATTTTCTACAACATTATACATTAACTAAAAAAATAAAAAGAGAAGGGATTTTATTTCACTCCTCCTTACAAAATACTATTCACTTGGATGGTATTTTGTTTCTTTTCTTTGGGTTTTTTTCATTTCTTTCTTTGGCTTTTATTTTTTTTTATTAATTTCAATTATATTTTCAACATTAGGTTTATTGGAAATTCTTGTTCATATTTTTTTTCAATTTATTTTTTATGAGGTTATTTCAGTCTCATAACTTGCACCACGGGTTTAATGGGTTGACTCAAGTTTTTTTATCCCTTTTTCTTATTATTTTTTTCTCAAATTTATTTTCAACATTAAATTGATTGAGAATTGAGTTTTGTGATTTGTTTCGGTGTACTTTATATGAGGTTGTCTCTATCTCATGACTCGAGTTATGAATTTGACTAGATAACCCGAGTTGACTTAAGTCATTTTTTATATCCTTTTTTATCAAATTTCTTTCAATCTCATCTTTTAACACTAGGTTTATTAGGAATCGAGCTTAGTAATATATTTCAATTTGCTTTCTATTGAGTTATCTTAGTCTCATGACTCAAATCACGAGTTTGATAATTTAACTCAGGTTGACTTGAGTAATTTTTTATCCCCCTATTATTTGATTTTTTTCAATTTTATCTTTTAACATTGAGGTTATTGGAAATTGAGCTTCATAACTTGTTTTAATTTACTTTCTACAGGATTGTTATGTTCTTATGACTTAGTATATGGATTGACAAGTTATCTCGGATTGATTCGAATCGATCCAATATGTTTTCATCTCAATATTTATAAAACAAATCTCATCTAGAAAATATATTTTGAGTCAAACCAAGTTTTTATCGGTTATCTGGGTTGCCTTTTGACCCTTCAAGTCGAACGGGTCACATCGTATCACTTCCCACAAGGTTTAGATTTTTTTTCTACTAGACAAAATATTAACAATGCTTAGACATTTTTTTCTTATGTTAAAAAAAATTTTGATCCAAACCACAACGAAGCACAGGCCAAAGATTTAGTACAAACTAAAAAAACTAAGGTCATGCACACTTTATTCATTCTTTATATGAATAAGGGTTTTTTTTGTTCATTTCCCTTTTTTATTTAATTTTTTTTCTCAATTTTATCCTCAAAACTTTTTCTTACCAATCTTTTAGGTTGCCTTTAAGCCTACCAAGTTTACTTGACAACATAAATCCCATATATTTTATTTTGAACCTAGGCTAGGTAGGTAATTGGTTGAGAGGTTTTTTTTCTTTCAATTTCATCCTTAGACTTTTTTCATCGATCATTTGGGTTACCTTTTGAGTGTCCAAGTTGACTGGCCATGCCAGGGCAAATCCCACACATTTAATTTTAAACCTGGGCTAGGCAAGAAATCAAGGCGAAAGGTTTTTTTTCTTTCAATTGTCCTTCATCTTTAAACTTTTTTTAATAGTTATTTGGGTTGTTTTTGGACTGGCCAAGTGGATTTGGTCACATTGAAACAACTCCCATACGGTTTAATTTTAATCCATACTAGGCAAGAAATTAGATGGAGAGGTTTCAAGTTTGATCCGCTGGGCCGAATTTAATAATAATATCAAATGATCTTTTAGGGCCTAAACATTTTTTTGTTACATTCATTTTTTTTTAATAGAACTACAACATAGCATGAGCTTGTAAACTAATACAATCTATTTAGTTATAGGTTCTAGTGAATTTAAAGTAAGGAAACATGTAAAAAAGATATTAACATCTATTATTAAAGGTTATTTCTATGGCTAATAAGAGTTTTATTTGAATTAAAAAGGCAAGGTAAAACCTTAATAAAGTGATTTCACTTTTAATGTATATTGTAGCTTAAAAAATTTTAGTACACAATATTGTTTAAATAAAAAATGATTTCACTATACCTTTTTTTAGAAATGATCTTAATATATAATAAATGAAATAAAAATAAGCAATTATATGTGCTAGATCACACGAGGAAATATTTACTACTCCATTAAAACCTTTCATTTGCTCTTTTAAACTCTAATTTTATAAGATATTTGAGAGTCAAGAGTGGTCTATCTATAATTTATAAGCACACGCTTAAAAAGTCTTTATAATTTCAAGGAATAACATAAAATTTAAGGCTACCGCCCCCCCTCCCACTTAAGGGTAGCCACCTCTTTGATAATGGTTGTTGTTGGTCGCTATCGGACTCCGGTCCTCCCATCCTCACGAGGTAGATGTTTGGATAGGGGTCCCCTCATAAAATGAGAAAAAATGATGATCACACATCACACAATCAAATAAAGAAATCACCACCTAGAATTAACGATCATAATAACATAATAACTAATCTATCAGAGTCTAGGTAAGGGGTTGGTTACATGAAGTGAAGATGAACTCAACCAATAATACCTCTCTAACATTTGTCCTATGGCCAACTGTAGAGCACACATCGGTCATAAGAAAAACAAAAGTCTAGTTGTAGTGCATATAGGAAAAAAGAGTGAAGTAAAATAAATAACAAGAAAATACATAAAAATCCCTCCCTTATAAAGATAGAGGCCTTAGGACTCAATAGCACACGCAATAAAATAAACTCATAAGCACATATATAAATAAGATTTCAATTATCAACACAAAGGATGGAATTCTCAATTTACCATCTTTTTAATGTAAAGCAAAACACCAAACCTAATGGAACTGGACACAGACTACACATAAAATATCATCATCATTGGCCAACTATCCTTCAAGGGTTGTTGTTGTTGTTGTTGTTATATATACCTCACAAAACATCATTATGAAAAAAAAAAAGATACATATATGAAAATACAATAAGGAAATTATGTTTTCAAGTGGTCAATCAGTAATGCCAAAGGGTGAATCGATCAGAAAACACAAATTTTTAAAGGAACAAGTTAAAAACAAATTATTTATAGGTGATTCGATCGAAGAAGCATATTTTTTTAGAATTGGTTGATCAAAACAAATCGCTTATAGGTGGACTAGTTAAACATAAGATTTTGAAAAGAATCAGTAAAAAACAAACCACTCATGGGTGAACCGATTAGAAAACACAAATTTTAAAGGAACAAATTAAAAACAAATTACTTATAGGTGATTCGATCGAAGAAGCATAATTTTTTAGAATTGGTTGATCAAAACAAATCGCTTATAGGTGGACTAGTTAAACATAAGATTTTGAAAAGAATCAGTAAAAAACAAACCACTCATGGGTGAACCGATTAGAAAACACAAATTTTTAAAGGAACAAGTTAGAAACAAATTACTTATAGGTGACTCGACCGAAGAAGCATATTTTTTTAGAATTGGTTGATCAAAACAAATCGCTTATAGGTGGACTAGTTAAACATAAGATTTTGAAAAGAATCAGTAAAAAACAAACCACTCATGGGTGAACCGATCAGAAAACACAAGTTTTGAAATAAACTGGTCAAAATGAATCTCTCATGGGTGGATCAATTAAACATAACATTTTAAAAAATGATTTGTAAAAAATGAACCGCTTATAAGTGAGCCGATCAAAAAACACAAGTTTTTAAATCAATTTGTTATTACAAACTGCTAATGGATGGAGCAATTAAAAAAGAGATTTTTTTAATAAGGATCAGTCGAATGAACTACTCATGGGTAAACCAATTGAAAATGAGATTTTGAAAAAGGATTAGTTGAAAACAAGTCGCTTATAAGTGAACTGGTTAGTAAAATAGGATTTTGAAATCAATTAGTCAAAACAAATCACTCATGAGTGGATCAATTAAACACAGGATTTTGAAAAAGGAATCAATTGAAAACAAATCGCTCATGGGTGAATCAATTAGAAGAAAATAGGTTTTAAAATTAACTGGTTAAGATGAATAGCTCATGGATGGATCAAATAAATACAACATTTTGAAAAATATCAATCAAAATGAACCATTAATGGGTGAACCAATTAGAAAAACATGGGTTTTAGATTTAACTAGTCAAAATGAACAACTCATTGGTAGACCAATTAAATAAAATTCTTAAAGGAGAATTGCTTAAAACAAATCGTTCATGGGTGAACCAATTAGAAAAAACACAGATTTTAAATTTAACTAATCAAAATGAATCACTCATTGATGGACCAATTAAATATAAGATTTTCAAATTAATTTGATAATCTTCAAAATTCATCTCATACCGATGATTAAGACGCATAAATAATTAGGCAATCGATATTCATCGAGTCCTTTCGCATTGAAAAATTAAGTCGCACAATTAAAATTAGAATATGAAATTCGAGATTTAATTTTGACAAATCGCTTCACGAAGATGCATCATGCATAGTCAATCAAGAAATCATAATATAATCACGCTTGGAAACAGTTAATCAGGTAATCGATTATGCAAATTAAAGTTCAATCAATTATTCAAGCCTTGTTTGGCAAACATTGGGACTAATACTCGTCTCGAATAATTCTTCTAATCAAATCACTATCTCATCCTCTCAGTTTTATCACAGAACATTGATATCATCCTTGTCCCTCCTTGAAACCACCCAAGGTCTTAAACCCTTTGGATTTGGCGTGCTAAGGAGTGCTGCGGACAATTCATTCAGTCAAATATCTACAAATACACATAAAATAATTACACAAAAAAAATCTTGGGTTCAAGAAATTACCAAAATGCTCTGATCTAGGTGAAATTATCATTTGCACCTGGTCAAATGGCAAAATTATAGGTTTGCCATTGCACTATTCATGCACTGTCTTTGGAGATATTTTAGTGTTGGTTCCGATGAGTTTTTGGCGTGTCGATGAGCTCCCAAAAGGATCTGGATCTCATTCGTCCACTAATGATAGCCGTGTGTCTCACAGCCAACCAAGAAAGGAGATCAACGACAATGAAGTTTGGTTTTTAAAAATAGTCTTTTCCCTCTTTTTGATTGATTCTAGTGGTGTTGGTGATTAGGGCTAGTCGGGTTTTGATCGAGGGAGGCTAAAGCTCCTTTTTATGGTGGTCCCATAAAAAATAGGGGTTGAATGGTAGAGATAGGTGGCTAGAATTACCATCTAGGCATCTACAGCTGACATGGGTTTAGACAACTCAGATCGCTTTTGATTTGAACCAACGATCTAGGTCAATCTGATTTGAAATTAATCTAATGGCTCTAATTTGTTGGGGGTTGTAATCATATATGGGAGAGCTTAGATGAAATCTCTCTAATCCAACGACTAAGATGTGTATGAGTTTGACTTAACAACTAGGATTGGTTTGGATGAGCTTAGATGAAGACTTTTTAATCCAACAACTGA
Source organism: Populus deltoides (assembly GCA_015852605.2). NCBI lineage: Eukaryota > Viridiplantae > Streptophyta > Magnoliopsida > Malpighiales > Salicaceae > Populus > Populus deltoides. The sequence goes on along the minus strand of CM027574.2, from coordinate 16,128,857 downwards.
TATGTTTAGAAGTTTGATCAGAAGATTGGGATTGATTTGGACTTTGATCTGGTGTGGTTAAATTTATATCAGATTGTTTTGAATTTATATAAGATTGTTTTGATGTGATGATTATGAAAGTTGATCTGATAGCTGACATCAATTTGGGTCTTTGATTTGGTAAGGGTGAGCTTATGCTATATTTTGATCTAGCGATTGAGATTTATTTGGGCGGCTGAGATGGATCTGAGAGAGAAGAAATTTGTGGCGGAGAGGGGATTAGAGAATTGCAAAATGATCTTTTTTTTTACTAAACCTTTCCCAGAATAAGAGTAAATGGTAATTATATATAAAGACCTGTCGACACATGAGATGTGATTAATCCATTCCATCCCACCGTGTCGACACATGAAGGTAATTATATATAAAGACCTGTTTGTTTTGACCATCGAAAATCAATTTTGGCTTCCGAAAGCTATTTCAATCGTGAAATGACAGTTATGACCCTTGCAAATCTTTTATTACCAATTTCAACAAACTATGTGAATTAATGGCAGTTTTGACCAATTTGTACAGGAAACCCGATTTGACCGTAAAATGGCAGGAAAAGAAATGAACAAAACCTATTAAAATGAATTTTACAATATAATATATAATACATGTATACTATAAGAAAAAGTCACACAGACCATCCATTCATGCGCCCCGAGAACTATTCTTCTGTTGTGTAGTAAAAAAACCTCTGCAGTGTTCCCCGTAAGAGGTAGTGGCTGACTACTGATTTCACAGGACGATTTAAAGTAAACACCCCTTCGAGTTCTTGTAATAACTCTTGTTTACTATCTGAGGACAAAGAAAAAGGAAATTCGATTTCTGGCCCATGAGTCTTTCTGCGCAGGAGCAGGAGGTGGTGTCCCATGTACAGCTATAAAACAGAGAGAGGAGCAAAAACAAAACAGTATTAACAGGGCAAAGTCAACAAGCAAGAAGTCTCTGCTCCTGCGGTATATATTAGTCTTTTTCTTCTCTTTATTGTACTATTATTTCTCGCCCCCCCCTCATTGCAAAAGACTCCCTTGGAGCGGTTAGAAAATCATCATATAGGCATCCTTCGATTCTCTCTTTCTCTCACAATCTTTTTTTTATATATAATTATACTAGTAATTTCCTTTTATTTTTTTGTCCTTAGAAAAGGAGTTTCGATTGTTCTCTCATCTCGCCTTTTCTTTGTTTTTAGCATCATTTTTCCATTCAATTGGGTGTGCAAACTAGTAAGTAGTACAAACAAGGAACAGCAAAAAAAAACCACACTTTCCTCACCAAACAGGAACCACAAGCTACACCCATTCCGAGCTTTTAATTGGGGATAGTTTAGAGGTAATTCGTTTGTTTTGACTTGTTTCTTGGAAGGGGTTTTAGGTTTGTGTTTATAGGTTTTACATTTTAGTTTCATTTTTATGATCAAGTTTGGATTTTGATGGTGCAGATACTGGATTTGGGAGGTGGGTTTGGTTTGGAATCTTGAATATTGAAAGTGGATGGTGGGAATTTAACTGAACAAGTTGGAGGTTCTCTACATAGTTCTGTTTCTATGGATTGGTTATGCTGTTTTTTTCCTTCCTACTCTCAGGTAAAAAGATTATTTTTTTCCTAGTTTTTATTATTTTGGTATGTGTTTGTGATTCTTTAATTGTTCTGTTCTTATTTCTATTCGACGCATAACCTTGTTTCATGATTTGGTTGTAAGAATGGGTGGTGGAACATGGAGCTATACGTGTGATAGGCTATTTCTAAGGGGGAATTTTTCAGTTTTCGTATCAGTTTGGGATTAAATTGTGGATAAACATTGGATAACCCATGGCTGAAAATTTTTGGTTGCACAGAAATACTTTAGGTTTCCGTTCTCTCAAGTGTCAATGTTTACCTAATTGTTTTGTGAGTTCTTTGGGGATCTAGAATTTACATAGTAGGTGAAGCTACTCGGTAAACCGTTCTAAAAGATTAGATTTACTGACGAGTTTACAGTATTAAGGTCTTCTATGTAACCCAAGAAGAAAACACAGTTCCAAGTTTCGCTATTGTTTTTCATTAATGTTATTGAGCAACTTTCTATACTTCAATTGCTTGTAGTGGAGAATTATATTTCTCATGTATTGCTTCACTTAGTCCCATTCTTGCCCGCCTCCTAATCTGAGTGCTTTAGTGAATTGAAACTCATTTTTGCTTGCTTTCGTATTTCTCTTCGTCTTCTAATCATGTGACTTAGACTGTGATTATTGTTACATGTAGCTTGTGGGTGGGCGTTCATCATCCACCTCCGGTAAGGGAAAGAATCATGAGGGTTTGATCAAGTATGGTTTCAGCCTAGTAAAAGGGAAAGCTAATCATCCAATGGAGGATTATCATGTTGCCAAGTTTGTGCAGATTCAAGAGCATGAATTAGGGCTTTTTGCTATTTATGATGGCCACTTGGGAGACAGTGTGCCTGCATACTTACAGAAACATTTGTTTTCCAATATCCTGAAGGAGGTTTACCATTGCTTCCAAACATTTTATTGATGGCCAAACATTTTGGTCTGCTTAAATAACTTCAGAATGCTTTCTAACACTTTATTATTTGATCCTTCTAGGAAGAGTTTTGGGTTGATCCCAACCGATCTATCTCAAAAGCCTATGAGAGGACTGACCAGGCAATTCTCTCTAATAGTTCTGACTTGGGGCGAGGAGGATCTACAGCTGTGACTGCTATCTTGATAAATAGTAAAAGACTATGGGTAGCTAATGTTGGAGATTCAAGAGCAGTTCTTTCAAGAGGAGGCCAGGCAAGGCAAATGACCACAGATCATGAACCCAACACTGAACGAGGCAGCATAGAGAACAAAGGTGGCTTTGTCTCAAACATGCCAGGTCTTTTTCACAGTAGCCATTATTAGTAATCTCTCTCTTTGAATATCTGCTCTTCTGAATTTAATATACACCAATGGCTTTCTGAGGAAATTATTGGCTGTTATTCTAATCTTTTTAGTGGGGAGCTGCTTCTAATTTTTTAACGCATAGTTTTAAGGCTTAGAATTTCAAAGAATAAGACTAATTTTGAGTTTCTGAACATGCTCATTTGTCAGCTTTTTGAAATTCTCAAGCAAGTGAACCAATATCTTCCGAACCCAAATAAGATGTCATAACAATGAATGGTCTCCTTAAATTAAATTTATGCAGCATTCAGACAGTAATAGACAATTTAGAGTTCGGTGGCTTCCAGTTAACTTTGATCTGCATCAGAGCAATCTTTGAAAATAAGAAATAAGTGTTCTCTAGAAGAGAAGATCTGTGGCACTCCCCCCCTGATCATCGCCTGGATTCATTTTGGATGGGTGAATGCATACATATTTGTTCATCATTCAAAGAATCTTTTCATAAGAATTTTAGTTTGCTCCTTATGTGGTGTTCTGCAGGTGAGGTGGTGTTGAAGCTTTCATGCATATTGTTCAAATTGTTTTGCTTGTGGGTGTTCAAATCCATTCTGCATTTAAGAGCACTGAACGCTTCCTTCTATTATGAGATCCTCTCTTTTTCTTTTTTCTTTTTCCTGTATTTCGTACCCTACTTAGGCTTCCATGACCAAAGTCTTTTAAGGCACTTTGATACATGTGACATTAAGTGATTAGCTAAGGATTTCCATTTCTATGGGAACAGAAAATGTCATCAGAATATGAAGTATTTCCATCTCTTTGCAAATGTTTTCTCAACCAAGCAAACACTCTGTTCTATACCAATAACAATACTGTCGATCTCACTTCCTTTTGAACTTCTTTCCAGGAGATGTCCCTAGAGTTAATGGGCAGCTGGCAGTTTCTCGTGCTTTTGGGGACAAGAGCCTTAAATCACATCTGCGTTCTGATCCTGACATACAAGAAATCGACATAGATAACAGAACAGAAGTTCTTGTACTCGCTAGTGATGGCCTTTGGAAGGTGAGTCATTTCATACTAACTTTGTTTTCCATGTCGAGTCAGTGCTAACCACCTGGGCTGGCTAAAGAATCTGCAATGTGCTTGCATGAGAAAGAAGTCCATAAAATCTATCTTTTTCCATGTGAATATACACAGGTTATGTCAAATCAAGAGGCTGTTGATATTGCAAGGAGGATTAAAGACCCCATGAAAGCAGCTAAGCAGCTGACAACAGAGGCATTAAAAAGAGAAAGTAAAGATGACATATCATGTGTTGTTGTTAGATTTAGGGGGTAGAACCCTTTGCAAGATCATTGTTATCCAGGTGCCAGTATTACGTATTATAAGAAGAATTTCTTTACAGGGGTTGCCAATTGGTGAAAATACATACTTGGTTGGGGTAGTACTCAGGATCTCCAGTAGTTTGCAATTTGCTGAAGGGAAGAGAAGATTAGAAAGGATCCCCCATTGTAAAATTATTTTATTGATGTTGTGGTGTTTGATATTGTTTGATTTCTTTATGGAAGTGGATCAGAACATCTGATGTATATTGTGTTCTAAGCTGCCTAGAAGACCATTTTATCTTTGTTTTGATGAAGAAAGTGGTTTTGATTGCGGTTGCAAGAACTTCACGGATCAATTCAGTGAACTTTTGCTACCAAGACCATCCCTCCGTCTGCCTTTGTTGTGAGCTCTTCAGAGGTTCATTATTTTTTCAGTCTGATACGGCAGATCTTCCATCCGAAGTTCAATATTGATGTCCGCTCATGTTTTAGGCCAAACTGCTGCTAAAGCTTAAGCTTAACCTGCCTGGTTTTTTAGGTTCTTCAGGGGTCTGCACTATTTGCTTTCGCAGCTGTCTTGGCTCCCAAGTCTTAATCAGGCTTCTTAAGTCGTTGTTAGTGGAATCTATTATTATTATTATTATTATTATTATTATTTTAAGGAAGTTTGAATAGTGTAGTGACGCCGTTTTGACTGCAGGGTGTCTTTACAGCACCCATATTTGTGGATATAAAATTTAAAGTTATTTGCCAATTATTTATTTGAAGGTTTTTTTGACGTTTTCACTTTATGGTGTATAGTGTACCGTAAGCTAGTATATACTTTTAGTGTTAGTATTTTATACTTTATAGTATACAATAAAAAATGGCATTAATACAATTAATTCATGACAACAACCACCTTTGACGCTGCCATTCCCTCGCTGCTCTGAAAAAAGAAGAACGCTCGGTCTCTTATCAGTGTATGGGCCAGAGCCCAACTTCGCTATAGAATCCTAGAAAAACCCTACAGCTTAGCCCAGACCCAGCCGGCAAGTGGAGGCAATTTTAGGGTTTAGTCATTCTAGCAGCCACCCTCGCTATATATATATATAGACGCACCCACGCCATTGATGAAAGAAGCCACTGGTCCATATGGAGCTTCCACTTCTGCAATTTCCATCCCTCTGCTCTCCCTCCTCCCCTCCTGATTCTTGCAATTGTAATGGTAGAGTAGTCGGTGTTATTGATTTGTTTTTTTAAAAAAAGAAAGGGTTTCGAGTAATAAGATTTGCCTCTCCTTTCAGCTGCAAGGGATCAATTTCTTGACGGCTTTGTTCTAGAGGCATACATAAACTATTCGATCCAAAGTCTTGGGGTTTGTCAGATTATTATTTGCTCTTGCGGGGGCATTGTATTTTTCTCTGGCACCCACTTCTCTGGTACATTTCTCGAGAGTTTTCTATCACAAGAAAACTTTATATTTTTTTTAAATCGAATAAACATAATTTTTCAAAATAATAGGATAATTGTCTTAAATTTCATTTTTAGGGAAAGGAAAGGGAGCTCAAACAAGCAATTATATTGTTTTGGAGTTATCCATTGGATTAATTTTCAATGGCACTGGTGTATTCGATTTGTTTTTCTCTAGGAGGGTTCTTGTTCTTGTTATCATGTTTTTTCATAGAGAACAGAATTCAACCATTACAGAAGCCCATTAATAGCCCACTGAAATGGAACTCACTAGCAGAGCTCTGCACCAACTAATCAAATAGTTTTAATCCACGGAAACTTGATGTGTAATTGCTGTCCAAAATATATTAGATAATTAGATAAGTGAGTATAAAATATTTAGTTTATAAGCATATAATAGTATAAGACAATTGAAGACTTGTAATCATAATAAAAGACTAGCATATATACTAGATAAATATTAAATCATGTATAAGAAACTGAAATTATCTTTCAGCATGCATGATTAAACATATATTAAAATTATATTTATACTAAAAGCATAAAGCTAAGATTAATTATTTATTTTAAAGTTTTAATGGTCATTACTTTGTGAAAAAAGACTAATTTTAATAAACTCATGATTGTTTTTAAGCGAGGTCTAATATACTAAAAAGCATATTCACTCGAATATCTCTGCGATGACCGCTCTAAGTTCTGGGCTAGGAGGATAATAAAGAGGAAAAACAAGAGTTTTAAAATTGAAGGGAATTAGCTGGAAAAAAAGTCAACTAATAAAGAGTGCAAGAAAAGTCGCAAAATTCTGTAGAATTTCTATCCGAAATTGTCTAGAAAAATCAACTGGAAGCATTCTCCAGCCCTCTTTTACGGAGTATTTGGAACAAGACTAACAAAGAATTAATTCTATTAATTACTAGAATTAATTATTATTATTACCAGCTTTGATTGTCTGTCATGAAATAGAATTAAATCTTACAATTTTAGCTTTAAATATTATATTTTTTAATTGAAAGAATTATTTAGGTTTGATACAAACCTAAATGTTTATCTCCGAATTTTAAGAACAAACCACACAATGACACAAGTAATATCTTCGACAACCATCACCGGACTTGTGGTCCAAATGAATTCCATGTGAATATTCATCGCTTGATCTAATTCTGTAGCATCTACCAGTCTCACGGCCAAATCAATAACTTCCAAATGTTAGCTATTCCCACCAAACTGTCAACCATGCGTAGCTGTTTATCTCTGGAGTTTAAGAACAAACCACACAATCCTTTACTCATCACTGCGTTTTCTCCGGCATCTTTTAATGATCAGATGGCCCGGTTAAAATGGTTAACGGTTAAGAGTAAAAATAAAATTTCGTCACCTGAGCAGGCAATGTGTGGAGAATATGTAGAAGAAACGAGAGATTTGATTCGAGATGTTGCTAAAGACCGGAAGCTCACAAAGATTACACAGGTTTGGTCATTCTTTTCTGAACGAGTTTGGTTCAAAGTGAATTAGCCACTCAATGGTTATAGGCAAAAGAGTCAATTGAGTTCTAATAAAAGAGTGGCAGGGAAATCTAAAATAAAGGAGGATTACAAGAATTTCTTGGAGCTCTTCATCACGTCGAGGCAGCTTTGGCTACGGCAATGGTTTGAATGCCATCATCAACTGCCCACTTTTACGAGCTTAAATATGTTCAGTCTTGATTTCCACACATGAATCGGCCATTTAATTATCTCATCACGCATTCTCGTGTGTACTTTAATAATCTCTCTTCATTTGCCCGACTACTTTGCTTCACAAAATCAATGCATGTGCTCGAAGGCTCATTTCATGCTTTGAGTGAAAACATTTGAATCTTACAATACACTTTCACAGAACCAAGTCTCGACAGAAAACTAATCATTTACAGGCCATCACAACGTCACACTTCAGAAGGTTTCAGATGCATTAGATCCCCTGCATCAATCAGTTTATCCATAGCCAAATGAATGACAAACCAGGAAATGAAATGATTCCAATAATCTGAAGCACTACCAGTGAGCAAGCAGGAAAAAAGTGAGCGAGAGATGTACAAATCTGAAAGGTAAAAATGCCACAACCAAATGCGAGAAAAAGAATCTGTTGATTTGCAATGGCAATTTAAGGGGCGTTAAAGCTATAGATTTTTAACGCAGACCACAATCATCCGAGTAGAGTGTTCTAAGAGAAAAAGAAGACACAACGAAGGGTCTTAAAACATTTGTTCAGCAAATAGATACATGCCTATGGTCCACCATTCCCTGTACTACTACTGAGAGTCATTCTGGCATGTTCCTCCCTTCTTCAACTAACCCAATCTTAAAGAATTGCTCTCCACAATCCCGGCTAATTCTGCAAAATTAATTCTCATTAGCAGTAAATGGAGAAAATAAGAAACATTAATAACAAGCCCTGGGAAAACATCAACATGCCAAAAGGCAATCCAATCAAATGATGAGTGCTTTACATGCTCTGTGTATGTATTTATCAAAGGTATGCAGGCGTGCCTGTATGAATGTGCAGGTGTGCAAGTTCGAATAACACCCACACACAGATTATAAAAGCTCAGTTTTGCTTACCACTGCCTTAGGTTCATCAGCTGCAGATTGCTCACCTGCCAAATTAAATAGCACCTTCATTAGTCAATGGCCATTTACAATCGAAGTTCTTTACTTCATAGTCCAGTTATTAAACTCATATTACTTCCATTATCAAGTTACAACTTCGAATATCACCTCCTTCCTCTGGCAGATCTGAGGTCCATAAAGTGAGATTGTCCCTAAGTAGCTGCATGATAAGGGTACTGTCCTTGTAGGAGTCCTCATTGAGGCTATCAAGTTCTGCTATAGCATCATCAAATGCTTGTTTAGCCAGGCGGCAGGCCCTGCATGATACAGATGTAGTTTAAAAATAAGATGCATTATTCAGAGCTTGCAGCAAAAGCACTATCTGAAGTCCTCAAGTTCAACAAAATGGGTGTGTGCATGATGTATTTACAACAACAAAAAATATTGAATGTGTTTCAGCATGTTAAGCAAGAAAGAGATGCATGTTAACCTTTCGGGGGAGTTCAAAATCTCATAGTAGAAAACGGAGAAGTTTAGAGCCAGGCCAAGTCTAATTGGATGAGTTGGAAGCAAATCTGAGATCGCAGTAGAGGTTGCTGCCTGCAGCACAAAAGAATGACATTAGTACTTTGATTAAATTTTCTATCAGCTTCATAATTAAAAAGTTAAAGTGACAAAGAAGAGAGAATAAAAGAAACTCTGGGAGAAAAAGATGATTAACAAATACTACCTCATAAGCCTTGAGGGACTGATCCGCAGCTTCTTTACGTTCATCAGCACCTTTAAACTCAGCCAAATAACGATAATAGTCTCCCTTCCTGCCTCAAAAGAAAACACAAAAGGAAAAAAAAAGAAAAGATCCAACATAAGCAATAGAATCAATTAAAGGAAGTTTGAGCATTGCAAGCTACTATACAAACACAGATATGATAGTTAATAGAAAAGAAGGTTATATAACCTGTGGAATGAATAAAATGAATTCAACACATATAAATTCATAAACAAGAGAATTCTTGTCGTTTACCTATTCTTGCTCTATATATAAGAATTTGGTTGCATGGATCCATAAGAAATAAACCTAATCTGTAGAGCCTTTTGTCTATCATTCAGGAGTTTATAAGGCATCAACAACCTTATTTTGTTAGCCATCCTGAGATTATTTGCCCCACCTTTCAAAATAACTCAACAGTAAGGATAGTGCAATAAATCTTACATCTTATAGTAAAAGACAGTAGATTCCCCAGTTGAAGAGGATGGGATGAGATGCTGATCAATGACTGATAATATATCATTGCAGATCTTTGCAAGCTCATCTTCAACACTCTGCATGTACTCCTTTATCCTTTTCACATTCTGTTCATTCCCCTTGGCCTCCTCCTTCTGTTCAATGGAAGAAAGTATTCTCCACGATGCCCTTCTAGCGCCAATGACGTTCTTGTAACCCACGGACACCAGATTCCTCTCCTCCACCGTCAATTCCACATCCAACTTTGCAACTTTCTTCATTGCTTCTACCATCTCTGCAGCAATTGGTTTTTAATGTCATGTTTTCATATTCAATATAATTTACCTACATTTTGTTTTTAAGAAAAAAGAAAAGGAAAGGAACAACAGCAATTCAACTGAATAAACTAGGCCAAATGGAAGTGAAATAAAACTAATAGAATCAAAATTAGAACCTTCTGTATCAAATATTAAGAATGGGAAAAGAACACAGTTGTCTCATTTTAATTGCTATGTGAACCACAACAATCATCCATAAAAAAATCTTCAATTATTACACTCCTCTCTCAATTTAGCACAACAGAAGAGTGCGTACTCATTCATCAACGGGTTGCTTAGAAAAACTTAGCGTTATTCAAATCCTCGAATATCAAAAAAAAAAAATGTTATTTCCCTCTCTCTTTTTTTTAACCCATACACAACCTACATACCGAAAAGAGTGAGCGGTCAAGGGAACACAGTACTACCAAATCGAAATGCCAAAAAACAATTAACAGATTTAATTCTATTAAAAGTCCAGAAAATCCTTTATGGTCATTCTTATTTCTAAGCAACTATAATAATGTAGTAATTAGGGTTCTAACAAGCAAGCGTATCAGTCAATACAGCCACTAAATCAGCGTATTAAAACACAAATCCACCCTTGTAAGCATCCACTAAATCATAGGGGAAAATGAGAACATAGAGCAGCAGCAGGAATTAAGCGTGATAAATTAACAAGATAAAAGGAAAATGAAAGCCAGAGAGAAATAAAGAGTCGCAGCTTGTGGATCTCGATTGAACAAAGCACATACCATCATATCTCTCAGCTTGCTCTGCAAGTCTCGCCAAGTATACCTGTTGTTCTCTCTCCCTCTCCATGCTTTCTATCTCTCTCGTTCTCGCTCTCCTGTCTGATTTGTTTTTGCTATTGCGGTTTTTGGTTGCCTGGGTAACTGTTATGATGAGATTTGTTGGTATATACTTTTCTAATGGGCCGTTGGTTTCGACTTTTAAGGTGGGTTTGGAATTGTGATGGCGACGGAGATGGTTTAATGTATTTTTTATATAAAAATATATTAAAATAAAATTATTTTATTTTTAATAATAATATATTAAAATAATTTAATAATATAAAAAATTATTTTAAATAAATAAATTTTAAATTTTAAAATAATATAATATGCATTACATTTTCTAACACATTATAAAAAATTATAAAGTGATACGACTATCAGTTAAGATTGGGTTTTAAAGAGTTTGGGAATTAAATTATAGTCGTTTGAGATAGGGTTTTGGAAGTTAAAAAATAACACCACGCCATGGGTACTCAGTATTTTTTTTTTAAGTAATTCTTATTAAAATAATTTTTTTATTTTTTTATTTTTAATAATGTGAATTAAAATAATTAAAAAAAATACTAAAACAAACCATTAAGTTAATATTTTTTAAAAAATAAATATATTTAAAAAAAACATAAAATAAAATATCATGCCCTCGTACCTTTTAGCATTTAGTCAACCCTCCACCCTATTTTGGTTCAAGTGAAAGACTTTTTAACCCTTTCATTCAAGTCAGGTAAGAAAGTCTTTTAATTTGATTAAGATCGCCAATTGACTAGTCTTTCACTAATTAAACTTGAACACGGACGAATCCATTCTAAAATTTAACACATGTCATCACCCCAACCCCCAACCCCCCCCTAAAATTTTCTTCTATTAATAAATTAGGTTTTACTAATAAAATCAAGTATAATAAATTATTAAACCTAATCCAATGATTATTTATGCTTTATTTTAATAAAGCATAAAATGAAGGGCTACTCTTATTAATACTTTATTTTTTTAGTTAATGTAATCTAATAATAGTTATTTATAATTTATTTTATTTGTTAATGTAACCTAATAATAGTTAAATTATTTATTTTATTAGTTAAGTCTAATTTATTGTAGAAGTGTTAATTTAATTTAAATTTATATAATATAATAATATATGATGATTTTTAAAATGAAAACATATTCATCTTTAATTGAATAAAAAATACAACAAGGTCATAGTGATTTTGGCAAGCTGATTAGTTAATTTGATTAAATTTAATAAACTTAGTTAATTTAATAATATAATAAAAAAATATTAATAAAAAATAAAACAAATAAAAAATAGTAATAATTAACTATAAAAAATAAACTTCAGCACCATACTCGGTAGAATAAAAAGAAAAGCTTATTGAATACTCATCATCGCTCCGACGTGGACATGGCTCCACCACCAAAAAGAACCCGTCAAGATAGTTCTAACGACGTTACAAAAGATTATACGATAACACCAAAAGAGATCGCATGCGATGTTAAAGAAACGACCCAAAAAAACAAACCAAATAAAATATTATGAAGTGAACATCTCATGTTTATATTTAATCAGTTAATTCAATTTAATTCAAAAACTAAAATTAACGAAGAATGATAAATAAAAAGACTCGAGCTAACCCAACTCATTTTCAAAATCAGTGAAAATTCTATAAAAAAACAAATAAAAAAAATAACAGAGCTTAATCTCTAATTAAATAAATGTTGAAGGATGAAACTAAAAAAAATATAAGCTTAAAAAAGGAAAGGAAAAAAAAAAAAGCAAACCCAGGAGAATCTCATAAACCTGTTTTAATCTCCCAAACTTGTAACTTGTGAAATCCTAGACTCGAACTCAATTAAAAAGTTTAATTTCCAACTAATTTAATGTTAAATGATAAAACTGAAAAAAACTATCAATTTAAAAAAAATAAAGTAAAAAAAACAATCAAAAGAATGAGAATCAAATCAATGGGAAACAAAAACTTGAGGATACAATCATAAAAAACTTATCTCATATAAATTAAATATCTATCAATTGAATGGAGACTAAATCTGACATATGAAAAATCGAAGGATAATATTGAAAAAAAATCAAAATTTTAAAATTATTTCAAATAATAATCAAAAGAACATGGACTAAATTTGAAGGAAAAAAAAAATTGAATGGCTGCTTTGAAAATGTAAAGGGTTAAACATGGAAATCGAGGAGAAGAAAGAAAAAAAAAAGTCATTAGCACCAAACTAGTAGTTAGTAAGCCACAAGTATCATCTAGGAATGAAGGGGTCGTCAAGATGATTCTAACACTACCTCGAAAGCCACCTTGTAGTGGTCGATTGTCTTTTCATGCGTCGCTCGAATGGCGCAGCCAAAACCCATATGTTTACGTGTGAAATGCACCTGTTAAAAAATAATATTTATATTTATTAAATTACTAATTTGATGCTTATTCAACTTGATTTTAACAAAAAAAAAAACACATGATGAAATACAAGAAAAAGCCCATGGGCGCGAGTTAAAGAAAAGTTTCAGTTAAGAATAATTTAATCATTTGATTGTGTTTTAAAAAGTGAAAGTACAAAAAAATCCTTTGGACCCCAATTTAAAGAAGATTTGCTTTTAAGGGTAATTTAATCATTTCATCGTACTTTTAAAAATGTTATGAGATCGATTTATCCCTATCAATTTTATAATGACTAATAGATCCCTGAGAAAAGATCTTATTACCTTTAATAACTAGTTCATTGGTTTTTTTATTAGAGAAAGATTGAACCCTACTAATGTTTTTCTAATTAATGATCATTATGGTTCCTCTTTGCTTCTAGATTTTTGTCTAATTCTTTTGTTTTTTTAATGAGAAATGTCATATTGTTTTTTTTTCTTAATTGATGACAACATCATTTTTTTTTCTTTTTTTCATTCAATGATATATTTTTCTCTAATTATTTTCACATTTATTTTTAAAGCCTAACGCAAATGATGAGGGGTGTGGAAATGACGAAATCAAATGTTTTTATACGAGAAAGACAATAAATTTATTGGAAAATTACCTTGACTTTTCTATAATTTAGTCTTTTTTTACTTTGCCTCTATTCTTTCAAAAATTACAATTTATATCTTTAGTCAACATAGTTTTAAAATTTAGCAAAAAAAATGAATCTATCTTTATATATAATATACTACAAAATCCTAAGGAGATGAATGAAACAAAACTATCTCTAACACAACCAATAAAACTTGAATAAAAATTCAACAGCCTCTTAACAAATATATCAATCTTTCAACTTTCAATTAACAGAAATATAAACATAAATTCAATCAAAATCTTTCAACTTTTAGTAGATTTAATACTTTATACATGTACATATTTATTTTTGTGTTTACATCTCGAGTTTTATTTGTGATTTTTCCAAAGATTATGGGAGTTTTGATTTGTGAATGATGTCGAAGTTTGATGAGACGAAGCTTTGTGGTGATATGGATTTCTTTTATACTCCCTTTATGGAAGGAGATATGATTGCTCCTCAAGATGAACCAGAGATTACTGCGAAGGGTGTGAGGAGAGATACACACACAATAATGAGAGTGTGGTAGAAGATAGATCTCTAATTTTTAGTTTTCGGCAGAGGAAAAGGTATAGGAAGAGACAAAAGTAATCCATTTAATATCACGTCATGTCCAATTTCATCATTTACGTTACATACTTTTTTGTCAAGAAAATGAAAATGAAAATGAAACCCCAAATATAATGTCAATATAAAACTTTAACCAAATAAACTCAAGATAAAAAAGGAAAGTAAAAATATTCTCATGATCTTATTTTCTTTTCATAAATGTTTTATCCTTTAAAATGATGAATGAATCATTCATGGATAATAAGCAACATTAGTCATGCCAACTACTATACATGATGGGTTTATAGGATAAGTTAAGAACAAATTAAGAAAAAGAAAGACATGGCTCTGACTTCATACTTCCTTATATTACTACCAAATGGGAAAAAAATCTTATGGTTGTCAAGCTCAAGGTAATGAGTTGAGACATCAAGCTAAGACAAAACAAAAACAAGGATCTTGTATTAGAATTGTATTTCTAAATTGATATATTAGTATTGGAACAAAAAAGGGCAACATCATGTAATATACAAGCCCTGATTACAAATATTTTTTTTCCTACAATAAAGGTAGAGAAAAAAAAAACAAAGATTCAAGTAGTCTTCTGGTTGGTCTGTTAAATGGTGAAGGATAGAGAATGATGCATTACCTCTTCCTAATTTGTTTTCACATATGAATTTAGGTGAACCACTACCTTTAATCCATTGGATATTTCTTTGTAGATGAGGGAGATGGTGGGTGTGAGGTAGTCATGGTGGCTAGACAATGGTGGTCAACAATAAAGAAATAGAAAAAGGAAAAGAGGTGGTGACTAGGATAGTAGAGAAATGAGTTTCAAAAGTTAGTTTTTTTTTCTTTTTACTTTATATAAGTTTTGTAATTTTATAGAAATTTTGTAATTTTATATTTTAAGCACTGTAAGACTCTTTAGTCATTAATTAGGATATAATAGTTACCATGTAAATAATTCAACTTTTTTTGTTGACCTTTTTTTTTAAATGTAAAGTGTTATAAATATATAAACACTAGGATGTAAACTATAATTTCTAAAAGAATTGAAAAAAAGTGAAAATAATGATTAAAATATATAAGTGTTAAGGTAATTTTTCTAAATTTATTTCTTACCTTATTGTTGGGTAGGGATTTCATTCTAATAATTTTAGTGTCTTAACTCAAGTAATCATTATGTCGAACTTTTATCAACCAAATCTGATTTTAGTTTTCTTGGATTTATTCTTTTTTATATATGGGTTCTAGGGTTCTTGGCCTCTAGGTTTGCATCACACTTAGGACTTGGTAAAATTCTATTTTATGGTCTTTGGAGTTCATGCTCAATGTATCTAGTTTGAGAACACTCTTTATGATAGGAGATACTCTTATATAAGGTTGGAGTACGATCGTTCTCTTACCTATTTTTCTTCACATTATTTTGTTTTATTCCTTCAAGAAATTAAAGTTGCCTATGTGTATTCGGTGGTGCATGCAATAAAGCAAGTTGTTGTGTCATTCGTTAAGGGAGTGTGATAAAGTTCAAAATTGTTCTAATGTGGCTAGAGCAACTTGAGCGAGAACTTTTACCTACTTTTATTTTTTATTTTTTAGGATTGTTGGGCTATTTGAACAATAGTTATCAAGTCTTGGCTGTTGGACCTTGAACCAACAAATTGATCAGGCAACATTATTCAATCTATTATATTATTTATTAGCTTTAAGGTTTTTGACCTATCAATAGGGTAACATTTGGTTACTGTCCAATGATTAAAAAAACAGAGACAATGGAGATAGAGAAGACAAGACAAAAAAGAAAATAAAAACAAAATTGTGTTTGGTAGTGAAGTACAAGACAAAGTGGTTGTCTCTATATCATGTTTGGTTATGTTGGACAAGACAATAAAATATGAAAAGTCTATTTTACCCTTAATATGTATTGTTGTCAAACTTACATATTTTAAAAAAATAATTGGATATATATTTTTTAATTTAGTTTATATTGAGTGTTGAAAATAATAATATTACAATAATTATAGTTATAAAACCATGATTAACTTAACGGGTTGACCTAAGGTCTAAATTGGTCCAAGTTTAAGAAAAAATAGAGGAAGAATTGATTAAATATGACCTGGTTAAAAACCCAAGTCAAACTAGAAAAAAAAAACATAGGTTAAGAACCCGTTAACTTTTTAAAAAAATATTAATCAAAACAAGGTTACTTTAATTATTTTTCTAAAAAACAATTTAGGTTAGCCGAGTTGACAATCTTAACTCATGACTTGAACCTTGTCTCGGGTCAACTATCGGGTCAAGTTTCAAAACCATGATATTAATCAATTTTATCCAAATGTTGATTTGGTTCAACCCATATTGACCCTCTCGATTTATGACCTGAGCTTTGCATCGATCGACTCTGAGTCAAATTTTAAAACTATGATAATAACAATTTTTATCCTTACATTGACTCGGGTTGACCCTCTTGATCCGTGACTCGGGCCTTACTCCTGATTAACCCTCAAATTAAGTTTTAAAATTATGATAACAACTATAGAAATCTTATGTTGAATTGGGTCGATCCGGGTTACCCTCTTCTCATGTGACTTGGGCTTTATCCCACGTCGACTACTGAGTTGGGTTTCAAAACTATGATAATAACAATTTTTGTCCTTATGTTGACCTAAATCAATGGTCAATCTCACTCGTGAACCAGATCTTGCCTTGGATTGACCCCCAAACTAGGTTTTAAAATTATGACAATAACCACTTTTATTTTTACGTTGACTCGGGTCAACTCGACCCATGACATGAGGCTCGACCAGTGACCTAGCCTTTGCCTTGGATCAACCCCCGAGTTGAGTTTTAAAACTATAATAATAATCATTTTTATCCTTACATGTCGTAGTTGGATAATTTTGAAATTGAAGGTTTTTTACAAGGATATTTTAAAAATAAAAAATAATAAATATTTTATTTGAAGACATGTTCATTTTGTACCTTATGTTTTGAAAGTATAGAAATTCACTTTAAAATTGTTTATATCTCTGTTTTTGTCTTTTCAACTAAAAACATTTCTAATTTTACTATTTTCATCTTTTTTATTATAAGATAATAACCAAACACTACTCTTAAATAATAATGGATGCACATATTTTTAGTTAACAAATGTTATGTTTGCTAACTAATTTTATATTTTTAAAATACTTTTTAGAAAATAAAAGCTAAATATTTTTTAATAATTAAAAATGATCTTAGAAGAAAATGTGTTTTATATTATTTAAATTTTTAAAAAAAATTGAATAAAAAATTATTATTATTATTTGATTTACTTGTTTTTCGTATTTATATATTTATTTGGTTATTTTAAATGTAAGCAAAACAATGTACTTGTTTTTTTATTTAAAAAAATCAGTTGAATAAATATATTTCTTTGATTTTATATGAATTCGATGTTTTTAGAATAAAATTCTTTTTAGAGATGGAATTTACAAGATTATTATTTTATGAAAGCAAACACAATTAAAGAGAGGAAAAAATATAAACAAAAACGAGCGAAAAGAAAGCTATGACCTGATATAATGCAAGCCTCCAAGTCCCAAGGGTTCAGTTAGTTCAGTAGGAACCCTTCCAATCGCGTGGGAAGAAAAAATCGAAGCTTCCCGCCATCCACAGATTCGCGCATCATTCCCTCCCTCCCTTTCAAAAGAAAAAGAAGAAGAAGATATTACTATCACCCAACTGAACATCGAATTAGGGTTTTGCAGAGTCTCGTCTCTCTCAAACACCTAATCTAATCAGAGCGGTCGCTAACAGGGCGGGAATCTCCAATCAGCTCGATATATGTATATGATTTGAAGCCCTAAAAATCACTCTAATTACACTGGGTATCTCAATTTCGCTGTTTTGGTTTTACTGATTAATTTCTTAAAACACAGAGGATGGCAAATCACAGTGAAGATCTCTCCCAATTAAACATTTCGATAGAGGTATTTCCTTCTTTCAATTTTCTCTCTTTTCTATTCCAAGTGTTAAAAATTCAGTGTATGCTTCTTTCAATAGGAAAAGGACAAGCTCGTTGCTGAAGTGATCCGCTACGTGCTGTTCAAAAATCACCAGAATTCAGGGTCTCCAATTAAGAGAGATGAGCTAACCCAGATTGTTACTAAAAACTATAGGCACCGTACCCTTCCCACTGTTGTCATTGATGAGGCTAAACACAAGCTTGCCAGCGTTTTCGGGTTTGAAATGCGTGAGCTTCAAAGGGCTCGCCCTTCCTCGACTAATCAGGGTCGTGCTTCTTCCCAACAAAGTAATCAACTTTTACCTCACTTCGTGTTATTTTTTAAGTATGCGAAAGGTTTTGTGGGTTCCTTGCTTGGATTAGACTTGTTTAGATTTTGACTTACTGTGTGTGCCAAATTAGTGCTTGAATCAGTTAAATTTCCAATTAAACAACTTGCAGATTTTGGTATTTCCTACTAATAAACGTTGCGTTGTTCTTTTGTCGTGAATTGACAAGTCCATGAAAGGGTATGCTGTCCTTTACAAGAACGCTGAATATCAATAATTTTTGCTTAATAATACTTCAATGGAAACTGATGCGATCATTATGCCAGTTATTGGTCTGCCGATTGCCTTCAGTTATAATTCTTATGATCTATGATTTCCAGGTGTTGCTGATGCTAAATCCTATGTTCTCATAAGCCAACTACCTGCTGATGTTTATAGGAAATATGTCGAGGATGTAAACTCTGCTCATGTGACTGGTTTTACTTTTGTCGTGATTAGTGTTGTGCACCTTGCTGGAGGCAAAATCCCAGAGGGTATGTCTTTTGGTTGAATTTTCCTATGATAAGCAATTCAATAGAGTAAGCAGAGAGGCAGAAACTTTGGTTTGGAACTGCATTTTGTTCAGATCATATCTTATTTTGAACCCGCATGGTTTTAAATTTAACTCAACTATTTACTCACTGTAGTTTCCTCTCACACCAGGGTAGTCATTGTCTCTCCACTCTTGCATGGCATGCACAACAGCTATGTTTTTTCTCCCACCATATCTACTATGTACTTATCAAATTTGATCCCTCTCATTCCTGTTATGCAGAAAATCTCTGGCATCACTTGAAGAAAATGGGATTGTTTGAAAACGATGAAAGCCATCCTGCCCTTGGAAACATTAAGCAAGCATTGGAAACACTTGTCCAGCAAAGGTTAGAAGCATAAAATGAGATGACGTGTTTATTCAAGCAAGCATTGGAAACACTTTGTCCAGCAAATCTTTATCATCTCTGTTTTTGTTTTCCAGATATTTGCAGAAGGACAAAATCAGTGGCCCTGAAGGCAACACTTTGGTTTACGAGCTTGCTGAGAGAGCTCTAGATGGACCAGTCAACGAGAGAGTTAAAGAATACATATCACAGGTATTGTACAGATGTGAACTTGATGGCTTGGTTTTTTTTTCCTTCACATTTTATGATGATACAATATTCCTTTCCTAATACTGCAACAATGTATCCAAGACCAGACTGTCCAATGCTTCAGAAAAATCACATTAGGTTGTCAATGATAGAAACCCTTTTGACAGTCATGCAATTTATTCATGATTTTTCCTTGAAAAAATCTTCCTACATGCATAAATTGCAACCATATATATAAATACTATCAGGCACACAGATAATTTCATGACCTCTGAAGTTGAGATTCTGCCATGTGGCCCACTAAGCATTTTTCAAAAAAGTAGTTTAAGACATTGCAAAATAGTCCCTGTTGATTCTTGACATGTGAAGGATTTTGTATTGGCAGGTAGTGAAAAGAGATGTGGCCTCTGGTAATCAATTAGCATCCTCAAGCTAACTCCATGTATCTAAGATGCGGCAGTTCCGTCTCCTGTTAAATGAATGGTAACTCATTTTGACTGACGCTTCCATGCGCATTGCTCTTCACCCCCCCTGCATGCTAGAATCTGGAATTTGCTTCCACATGTGGGAGCTGGTAAATAGTAAACTACTGTTTTGTCCATTTCCACTGATGAATATGCTGTGAACAGACTGGGGCAATCAGCAGTTTATATTGCCAACTTGCGTGGATTGTCTTTGTTTTGGGTGACTTGTATTAAATGGCGCTGCACGGCCTTTTGCACAAGCTTAGTGGCATACTTTGTTTTAAGAAAATGGTTAGTCTCTCCCGCTGAATCATGTTCTCTTTTCAGAACATTTATGCAAAAGATTTCTAATTGCAATTGAAAAGCTGAAGAGAATCGCATAAGCTTCTTTAGGACAGAAATGCTCAACCTTTTTGTAGTTGGGGTGATTTAACGCGCTTGCAATGCTGGTGAATTTACAGATCAAGAGAGATTTTAAATCAGTGGTTCCTTAAACTGAAGAATGGATTTGCTGTGCATCACCAGTGTAACTTTTCCATCCCCAACAGCACCACATGCGACTGGTAAAAGGATGAAAATATATCATGAAGAAACGAGTGTGACCTTCGGAGATCGTAACATTTTATACACGTTATTTGCAAGAGCTCGTGAACATGAAGGGCTAATCCAGAAAAAGAGAGAAGTGAACTCGAAGGAACCTCTACCATTTTTTTGGGTCAAGGACATCGAGACGCCCCTTTAAAGGCGTTGCCCCAAAATTCTCGAGGGCACTATTCTTTGTAATGGCATGCCGGACATTCAAAATTAACATGTGAAACCCGGATTGAAAAGCTTAAACTTGTATTGGAAAATAAAGGGGGACGAAACAAATGAGAATCATGTATGATCTATTCACAAATTGAATTACAATTATTTCCGCTTGAATGCTAAATAAATTGTATTCTAAATTATAAACAAATGAAAGCTGGATAACTACAACGTCGTCGACATGCTTCTTCGTGGTCACAAATGCTGGACCCCAAATTAGACTTACCGACATGATTTTGAACCGGAACCATCTCTGCATAAACAAAATGTCCAACCAAATTCTGTTGGTACACCCCTAATCTGCTCCACCTCCCGCTTTTTTGACAAGGGGAATGTATATTCCCATTGCAGAGAAAAGTTCATCGACATTCACAAACAGGTGCACCCCTGCTGGTGCTTGCATCCCCTATTGAAACTGTAGCAAGGGACTTGGAAGCCCAAGCCCTGGCATTCATTGCCCCTTCCTGCAAATTACTCTTCCTGCAAGGCTCGTTCAAAGAACTAAATAGCTGTATTGCTCGATTGAGATAAGCCCGGGGATGCTCTAACAAACTCTCCAGTCTCATGTTCTGCATGTGCCGCCTCCAAGTAAATTGTGCAAAAGCAAGCATGGTAGGGAAAGTCCAGTAAAACAGCCTCAGAAGCACAAATGTTGTTGCCAGAGCCAAATACGTCTCCTCCCTAAACAAGTTCTCCGGAGATCTTGCCCACGAGAATGGGCAACTTTCTTGCTCAGGGGCATCATGTTTTTCATGGTGTGATGCACGTCCAATTTTTTCCAGCGATCCTTTATCCAGGGAAGCAGTCTTGATACCTAAACCAAGCAATATGCTCATCAAGTCCCACGGGAGAAATATAACTTGGCATTAGAAGAATATTCTTGAAGAAAAGTATGTGTTGCCATTTTTTATTCCAGATGCAGTGTAATGAAGAAGCATGTTCTATATGTTCACATACTAAGAGTCATCTGCAATACTCAATTAACAATCACGAGAATGAGTCTTGAATTTATCTAGCATAAACTTTTCTTTACTCATCTGTATGTATAGAGATAAGGAGATTAAACCAGAATCACAAAAACTAAAAGTGGAAGCTTTCAGTTGAACATTCTAGAAGGACAGGAAACCCTTACCAGTAACATCACTGTAGAAAGCGATGAGAGAACCAAGAGTCCGGGAGCCATGATAGCAAACACGCATAGTAGAATTAAATAGGAAAAGAGTAGGAAATCCATGAACTCCATACTTGGATAGTATGCTGCAGAAAAATCAATAAATATTAATGCTTCAAGGCAACAAGATACCACAACAATACATAAGAATCTAGAAAGATGGCATTTTATCTTTTCAGTTTACAAACCTTGGCCTGATGGATGATTCTTCAATCGCAAAATGGGGAATCGAGGGATACAGCGAAGAAAGGATAGAGAAGCTTGGTCTAAAAGTCCTAGAAAAAGGGCACCATGATGCATAGAAGAGCAAAGCCACATATTCGTGACTATTCTTTTGAACTAAATTTAGTGCCTTCTGTAATGAAACCTCGTCTCCCTTCACAACAACAAACATAAACTTCTTTAGAATTACACATCCATTTTCACTCACAATGAAGCAAATTTCTGTCTATGTCCAACCAAATGCTTCACTCTCACATTTTAGCAGAGATACTGTTTCGCTTCCACAGATAGATAATGCCTTTCGGCCTTGAAAATTAATTTCACCTCAAACTTTCTTAAAGAGGCAACAAACTGCCAAATGCGCAACCCATTAAAAAAAAAAATGCCAAACGAGCTTCACGGATACGCTAATATAGATTTTAAAAAGAAAACACACGAAATTCACAGAAACAGAGAAATTTTCTCTAAAATTATTGTCCTCCAACGTCATTTCTTGATGCTACAATTAAACAATTAGAGAGAAATGGGTCGTCAATCCCAGTCAAATAACATTTAATTAAATCCAAGGAATCATCATTTGTGGTTGATTTAATTACATTAACAAAATCAAGTTTCATGCCCCTAAAGAATGTCAAAGACACAGTATTCAATTTCTTTATAAGGTAAGGAAGTGTCCGCTTACCTCGGTGAAACCAGGGAAAAAGGGGGATTCACTAACACCAGAAACGACGCAGTTTCGATCTCGAAACCCAAAGATCGAATCTGTGACGGACTCGATTGGACAAATCGAAAACGAATTGGAGGAGGCGGCGGCGGCGCACATTAACATTAGACTCCCGTAGATTATCAACGACACCAAGATCCGCGTCTGCCAAACCCTAGTCTGCATCATCGAAAACCGCAAAAGAGGAAAAAAAATATATAAACCCCTAGCTATGAGGGGCGTGAGATAACAGAGAAAATAAGGGAAAGAGAATATGGGACATGTTAGTGTTGGAGGTGGATCGATAGAAAAAGGTGTGGTGAGTAATCCAAGTGTTAGTAGAAAAATAATCTGGAGATGGGTTTCCTTAAGAGATTGGGAAATTTAATGGAAGAGAGGGGTTAGGTTTCAAATTTCAATTGATAAGTTGGGGGTTATTATTTTAGAAATAAATTGTATGGGGAATGAAAGCGTGGTTTTCATAAGCGCATTTTAGCTGGGTAGGGGCCAGGCCAGTGGGTTTGGGTGAGGGTTTGCTTTCCTCAACGGTTAGAAATATTTCTTTAAAAAATATTTTTTATTTAAAAATACACTAAACTAATTTTTTTTATTTTTTAAAATTAATTTTTATATTAATATATTAAAAAAATTAAAAAATACAGAAAATAAAATACTTTTAATCTCAGGTCCCTTTTTTTGCTTGAGAATAATATTTTTTTAGAAAGTGAATTTCAAGAAAATGAATTATTTTTTGATGTTTGTTAGTATAATGAAAAATAAGTTGGAAAACACTTTCTAGTATTTGGTTATGTCATGGAAAATGAGTTGAAAAATAACTTATTAATAGATTTTTTAAGTTTATTAAAATAATAAGGAACAAATCTTACAAATAAAAAAGTTAAATGAGAATGAAATTAAAAAAAATATATAATTTCATAAATTATCTCAAATAAAATAAATAATAATCAAAATAATAGAGATCAAATCTAAAAAATAAAAAAATTGAAAGATGAAGAAATAAAAATAAAAATAATTAATCTTTCATAAATTATTTCAAATAAAATAAGTAATAATTAAAAGAATGAGACCCAAATTTGATAGATAAAAAATTTCAATTAAAAAATGATTTGGAAAAAGCAAATAACAATTATAAAAATGAAGACCAAAGTTAATATAAAAATTAAATTCTAAGGGATGAAATTGAAAAATAAATATTCAAAACAAAATATATATAGCAATCAAAAGTTTAAGGACTAAATATGATATAATCAGTAAATAATATGACATTTCTAATTTTTTCACAACTTCCAGAAAGTTTTTTTCGCCCAAAATAAAAGGAAAGCACTTTCTTGGAAATCAAGCTAAATTTTTCTTTGACTGAAAAGTATTTTTTATTGACCAACTTTTCTAAAACAAACAAATACAGAAAAATTTTTAAAATTATTTTAAAAAATTATTTTCTAGAAACAAACGCAGCCTAAAAATATTTATGTTTTTTACCGTTACATATTCTTATATAAAATCCATACGCCATTTCCTGCTCGAACAATCTCAAACAACATATAGGAAATGCGTTAATATATAACTCAAAAGATTGGAAAAACATAAAACAACAAAAGAAATTTTTAGAACCAAATTGAAATAAAAATAAGTGCGAGGAATCTCCAACACCACATACACGTGATAACATGCAACTTGAACAGAATGGATAAAGCTAGGATAGCAAACAAAGAGTTTTTAAGGACCGAGTTGAAAGAAATTAAAGTTAGATGACCAGATTTAAACAAAAATAAAACATGAGGGACCAACGAAATATGCTTGGTTGCTAGGTGTGTCGGACCATGCATTCATCTCCTTTTAATTTTGTTTTTATCTCTTTTCATATTTTATAATTAAAATTTTTTAAAATAATAAATTCTTTAAAACATATTTAAATAATTATCCAACTATACTATTATTTTCAAATCATATCAATGTCTTTAATAGTAATGCTAACAACTTAGTATGTGGTTTGTGTTTTAAAAAGAATTTTTTTTTTTTGGATTCGGAGAAACTTCATCCTCCAGAAAGCGCACTTTGGGAATCCAAGAGAGAGTAAAATCCCAACTGTCCCAGGCTCTTACAAGAGATACACGCCTTAACTCGAACTCGAGACCTGTTATGCAGATCTCAAACTCTTTGCCATCACGCTACGCCTCTATTACTCATTCTAACTCGGACCTTCCAAATTTCTTCCACTTTCATCTAGGCCCTTCTGGGCTTTTCAATTTATTGAATTTTGCCCTAAACTTCAGTTTTTCTCTTCCAAATCTTAACATCCTTTCGGTTCGGTCTTTCATCATCTAATTGTCTTTCATAATCTAATTTGTATAATCCTGATCACGATCAATTTCAGTTTATTTTCTTTTTTTTCTTTGGCACGGCCTCAAAATTGCATGTCCATATGGTGTTTTGACTAGTCTGTTTGTGACCCAAAAACACTTTTTTTTTTTTTATATATATATATATAATTTTTGAAACGCAACTATCCTATATAAGCGCAAGCTAAAAAAAGGTTACAGTATTATGAAACGAAACCAGTTTCAGTAAATGATGATCTTCAGAGTTTCACACCCCTGCTCCTCCTGGGAACCGATACGAGTTTTGAGAACAACACAGACCTAAGCCTACAGAGGAATACGTTTTCCTATTTCCTTGCTGGGACATTCCATCATGTTCTCTACGTAGAGGGAGAGGAAAAAAGAAGTGTATTTTGCTATCCCCAAGTCTCATCAATCTCTACCCCTTTTGAGATTGAGAAGGAAATAGAGATTCGGTATGGTTGTTACATGATGGTCAAAGATTGTGTAAAGAAGCACTACGTAGAAATTCAAAGTAAAAGGAGTATTAAAATAGCTAATGCAAACAACTCTCGCTGCATGATAAAGAACAATTTGAGTGTGTAAATTGACTAGATGAATTTTTCCACACAGCCTGTGCGAATGAAAACATGGTCACTTCATAATAATTCACATGCTGAAAAAAGTATCCATGGTTCAAGAACTTGAACCTGACAAAAACAATTGTTAATTTGACACCAAGCTCGACTTTTAGAAGACAACAGGGTAACAACCAAATGGGTTTTTGAATTTCTGTAAAACATGGAATCATTTCTAGCCAAAAGAAACAATTTCTGAACGTAGAAAGTAGAAACTACCTGAGCTCTTTTCCTCATGGGAGCCTCGAATTGTTAATTAGCAACCCATTTTACTGTACATTATTGCCCTGAAAACCTGGCAGTGCACTCTGCACACATAAAACCCATCGTGCTCGTTTGTGCTTCAGATTCAAAAGCCTCCTGGCAAATCTCCCTTCCACACCAGACACACACAGCAGGTACGTGGTGCCTGCTTGCGTTCTTTGGCAAAAAAGGCAAATCTCCCTTCTCAAGACAAACAGAAGAATCAAACCCTTGAGGTATAACTGCATCACATGAAACAACCTTGGATTCATCTGAATGAGAGCTCACTTGAGAAGTCAGAAGATTATATTCCATATTTTCCATGCCACCCGATTTCAACCCTTCAAAACCTGATATAACACCATATGCCTCCCCAAAGAGTTCACTTTCACCCTGTTCATTAACAAAAAAAAATGATACATCAAGAATTCCATTGACTATATAACAAGCAAGTTTTAAAGCTAAAGATAATGGTCATCACTCATCAACTCCTCACTGGAAAATAATTTATTTCCAAGTAAAAAGTCCCATTTCTCTAAAATATAACATGAAGAACTTGTAAGAAATGCATGCCACAAACACATACAAGAGAGCCCTTGTATTGACAAGGAAACCACTATCGACAAATTAAACACAAATGTAAGGGAAAAGGATAAATCAGATCACTGGTTCCCACTACCAAAAAAATACTTTCCACCCAGTGATCTCAGAAAAAAAAAATGCACCATATAAATTTCTGAAGAAAAAAATGGAACTACCATCTAATCCATTAGCATAACAGGCTAAAAGTATCAACATAAAGAAATTGCCCATGCCATACCTTATCTGAAACCGCATCATACAGAGGGAAAAAACCTGATGCTTGCACTGGTTGACAAGTATCAGCAAAATCACATCGCAGGCCACCATTTTCTTCATTTCTCCACATAAACTCAGATTCGACACTCTCATTTGGTCCAGGGTGGCCACTAAAATCATGACCCAAATCATCTTTCTTAGAATTTTCTTTGTTCTTTACCCTCGGCTCCTCCTGAATTGACCCTGTAAATGCTGTGTGCAAATTCTTTTCAACACCCTGCATCGGCGCATCACCAGATAGACAAAGTACACTCTCTACGGAATCCATTTTCTGCTTCAGCTCATCCATGGTGCCATTGAAGGGACCAGTTGCATTATCTTTAGCAGTCAATGTATGTTGATTCCCAGCAAAAAGAAAACAAATTTCCTGCACAGTGCCTGTCACAATATCTGCATCCTGTTCAGTGCAATTGTCACCAAAAGCAATACATAACTCTCCATTGCAGGAGGTTTTAGCTTCCTGTAGTTTGTCTTCCGCTGATGTGGTGCATGATAACTGATTCACACTATTCTCATCATCATGGGATTGCTCATCTTTTGAAGCAAATGTTAGTCCATTTGTAGATGGAAAAAATGAAAAAATGTTTGAACTTCTTTCCTGCTTAATATTAGTTACGGTCTGCACAGATTGATCAATCTCACTGCCAAACTCATTGTTCTTAAGGCATAGAACTTCATTGTGATTAACCACATTTATTGTGCCCTTGGAAACCTTAATTACATTACCTTTTAAGTCAAATGATTGCTCATTACCAGATATAGTAAGCAGGCCCCCTTCAGATTCCTCTTCGTGACAGGGTTCTCTTATTGTGCATTTAGGAGTCCCAGTGATATTATTTTCAACAAGATGCATCTGCTCGTTCAAAAATGGAATAACTGGGCAGCCCCCATGATTTTTCCCTTGTTCATTAATCGCCACATTATCATCAACCAGTGCAGTGTTATTGTCACGACAAACACTTGTTAACTCATTCGTCCCAGGTTTACCAACACCATCAAATTTGCTCTCATTTAACATGCCAGTACAAACACTGTTCATGTTGTTCTCAATACCTGTTAAATCCCCTTTAAAACTTTTTTCCTGCATGGTTTCCACCGCAATGGAATTTAAAAGCCCGACAGAACAGCCTTCAGAACTTCTTTGCTCCTTCAAATTAGCAGCAACATTCTCTGCTATTGCAGCACAAGAACCAGTAATAGGCTCACCTTTTCCATCTGCATCCCAATCATCAATTACCATGTTATCAATTGTCCTAGAGCAATTCCTATCCTCAATAATGTCATCATTAAACATGTTCTCCTTGGCATTTGGAGCAAGTAAACCACTATCAGAACCTGTCTCCTGATTGAGTTCCTCAATTAACCTAGGGGGAACCTGATTCAAATTTATACAGGCCAGGTTCCTTACATCACCAGCAACTGAACAGTCAAGATCATCAATAATGTTGGTGCTGTACTTAGGAACATTTGTTTCATCAGAAGATCTATGAATTGCATTATTCTCATTACTCAACAAGGATGGTTCTGAACAAACACTAATTTCAGCAGCAACAATGTCAGTAACTTCATTCATCTTCCCCACTTCATCATTGCTAATATTAGATACTCTATCCTGCTTACCACAATAGGCTTCTACAGATGTATTTGCCTTCATTTCACAATATGGAATGATGGAATTTATTTCACCATTGGTTTTAGTGTTAGAAGTTATTTCATCAGAATCCCTGTCAATGTCAATCGATGTTTGGATCTTTACAGATCCAAAAGGAATTTCAACAGATGCAGGTTCATCATTCTTTTGAGTATTCAAGGTGCACTTGTGGCATTCATAATTCATCCCTGCTTGAACCTCCCTCGGACACCCCCCTGTCTCAGTAGATGTAGAGGTGACAGGCAATGCCTTATAACTAATAAAATCATTCTCATCCTTGCCATCTTTACATGTTTGATCTGCAGACTGTAGCACATGGGTAAGTAAAAACTAAAGGGAAAGTTGAATTGCTCAAACAAAAACTAAAAGTATCAACTTACAATGGATGTAGCTATTTTGTCGGTCAACTTTATCCTGCCATCCATGTGATCAAAATTCGACCGTCTTACATCATGAAGTCCAGAAAAGGAAAGCAAATACGATGAAACTTCCTTGCAGGACACAAACTGCAGCCCATTAGGGCTGGATAGTCTTGAATTAGGAAACGTAGGTAAGAATTACACAAGCTACAAAATATGCAAAATTAATTATGAAACATAAACTTCCTAGGGTTATATTTGTATTCTGTGCCACTTAGAAACTGCAAAAATAACAGTAGCAGAGAACAATCAAGCCCTAATAGGGATACTGGTATAGCATTTATCATTTAATAATATCCTATGAACCACAATGTGTAAGGTCAATATCCTATGAACCACAATGTGTAAGGTCAATCAATAGCTAGAAATCCAGGTAGCAATTTAGGACTTCATTGTTATCATGAATAGTGACAGGATAACAGTTGTCTGACTGACCTATCGAGAATAGAGTCAAAATACACATCCTCTACAATAAGAAGATGACTGAAAAAGACATTGCCAATGGAACAAATGGAGTGAGAATGTCATGTGAAGTTGAAAAAAAAATTTTTCAAGAGCATCATATACAGACAATATACAGCTTATTGTGCGAAATGGACAAACACCAAGCAACCTACATGTATTGAGATTTGAGAGTAACCAAGATGGCAATGGCAGCTTAGATGGATGATGAGAACTACGAGTGAAAGATATCCAGGGATATTAAAATTCAGAATTAACAAGCCATCCTCATCAAAATTAAAACAAAAAAGTTACATGCAGAACTTCCATAAGCAAAGCATAACTCTATTTAAATCTCTTTATCGCAAAATTTGTTCTCTTTCATGTGAATTTTCTTCCATGTTGCTATGCATATTTTAAGTGTCACTCAACTTTACTTGCTCATACAATAGCAGAACAACGGAAAACACAAATCAGTTACCCTATATATTTACTCAATACAATCAGCAAAAACTACTATTTAGAGAGAGAGAGAGAGAGAGAGAGAGAAACCTTATGTATCTTGTACAAGCCAACCAAACACGACCGGCTTGCTTCTTGACGCAGATAGAGAGCTTCCACCCAATCGGCAGGGCATCCCCAAACAAGCTGGCATCCACAATCCTCCTCTTCTTTCTCGTACTCCCCCATTCACCCTCGAACCCTTCCAAAAACCCTAAAAATTCTGCCTTCAATTGCATTCCCTCCGTCCTCCTCCGCAACTCCTCCCCATATGGATCTTCCATATTCCCCAATGCCACAAAGTCCACTACCACTCCATTCTTGCTCACCATCTCCATCTCCTCTTTCTTCTTATTCTGCACTTCCACATCGTCACACACAACAGCAATCGTTTTATTCTCAATTTTTTTCCTCTCTACTAACTCGTTATTACCGAAATCGACATTCTCATTCTTCCGTGGCCTGCCTCGCTTCCTTTTCTTTGAACTAGATTCAGCAATTCGAGTCGAAATCAAGTGATTTACTACTCCTCCTTGACTAAAGCCAAGCATTCCCTCCGTCCTCCTCCGCAACTCCTCTCCATACGGATCCTCCATATTCCCCAATGCCACAAAGTCCACTACTACTCCATTCTTGCTCACCATCTCCATCTCCTCTTTCTTCTTATTCTGCACTTCCACATCGTCACACACAACAGCAATCGTTTTATTCTCAATTTTTTTCCTCTCTACTAACTCGTTATTACCGAAATCGACATTCTCATTCTTCCGTGGCCTGCCTCGCTTCCTTTTCTTTGAACTAGATTCAGCAATTCGAGTCGAAATCAATTGATTTACTACTCCTCCTTGACTAAAGCCAAGCATTCCCTCCGTCCTCCTCCGCAACTCCTCTCCATACGGATCCTCCATATTCCCCAATGCCACAAAGTCCACTACTACTCCATTCTTGCTCGCCATCTCCATCTCCTCTTTCTTCTTATTCTGCACTTCCACATCGTCACACACAACAGCAATCGTTTTATTCTCAATTTTTTCCCTCTCTACTAACTCGTTATTACCGAAATCGACATTCTCATTCTTCCGTGGCCTGCCTCGCTTCCTTTTCTTTGAACTAGATTCAGCAATTCGAGTCGAAATCAAGTGATTTACCTCTAAGCTTTTTACCCCTCCTTGACTAAAGCCAAGCATTCCCTCCGTCCTCCTCCGCAACTCCTCCCCATACGGATCCTCCATATTCCCCAATGCCACAAAGTCCACTGCCACTCCATTCTTGCCCACCATCTTCATCTCCTCTTTCTTCTTATTCTGCACTTCCAGATCGTCACACACAACAGCAATCGTTTTATTCTCAATTTTTTTCCTCTCTTCTAACTCGTTATAACCGAAATCGACATTCTCATTCTTCCGTGGCCTGCCTCGTTTCCTTTTCTTTGAACTAGATTCAGCAATTCGAGTCGAAATCAAGTGATTTACCTCTAAGCTTTTTACTCCTCCTTGACTAAAGCCAACATTTTGCAATTCCGCATTATTTGTACAAGGAAAACGCATATATTCATTATAGATGACAGGAACGGAGACTAGGTTATGATTATTCTCGTTGTTATTTTCAATAAAGTGAGAATCAGAACCAAACAGCGACTTGAGAAGATAAATTATCTGTGAATTCTCTTCATCGAGAGGGTGTCGTTCGGTAATTTGAAAGGGAACAACAGGAGTTGAATTGGAAGAAGAGGAAGCGTTATTGTTGCGAGGGGCGAGGCGGAGGCGTGAGAAAGTTTGTTTGCGGCTTCCAGCAGACTCGTTGAAGACTGAACGGTCGATTTTAGGAGTGGAGACGTCGGCGGTGTCCGTTTGGAGACGGTGGAGGGAGGAGGAGGAGGAACAGAAGGAGAGGGAGAGGAGTTCGGGTTGGGAAAGATGTCGTAGGTCGATTAGAAGGAGAGATTCGGTGTGGACTTGATTCTGGTAGTTGCAAACGGAGGAGTCCACGGTGGCTGTGGCTGTGGCCATGACATCTATTTGAGAAAGATAGAGAGGAGATTATGTAACTCAGAAACCGTTGATGAGGAGGAGAGAGAAACTGAAAAGGTTAAATGGAGGAGTGGAAAGGAGTTTTTGTTTGCGTGACCTGGTCGGAGTATGACTGTGGAGGCTGTTTTTCATTGTATTTGTAAGGTGAGTTTTAGAAATATATTTTTTAATAATTTTTATATATTAATATTAAAAAAAATATTTAATAAAAAAATATTTTTAAAAAATATTACTAAATTGACATTTACACGATGTTCAAGTGGGTCTGTGACGAGTATATTTAGATTTGGTTAGTGGAGCAAACTTAGGATTGGTTGGGAGTTTGTTTGGATAAGTGAGTTTGGTTGTGGTTTTGTTTTAAAATATTTTTTTATGTTTAAATATATTAAAATAATATATTTTTTATTTTTTAAAAAATATTTTTAAAATCAGGTATTAAAACAATTTAAAATATATAATTTTTTTAATTTTTAATAAAAAATTAATTAAAAAAACAGATTGACACACATTTTTAAATAGGCTCTAAGTGATCTGGATGTTGTGTTTAGAGCTATTAAGTATTTTGGTAATTTTTATTTTTTAAATTATTTTTTATTTAAAAATAAATTAAAATAATATTTTTTTAATTTTTTATCCACACTTAATGCAAACAATCTAAATATATTAAAAATTTAATTTAAAAAAAATAATAAATATTTTTAAAAGAATATTTTTAACAAAAGAGTTGTAAGTTTAGAATGAGCTGTGGAGTGGCGACGGGACACTGGCTACCTTCTGTGTGACCGTCCATGATTCGGAGAGAAGCCAATCTCACTTGACGATAATTCTCATTTGGCCCAATTGTATTTGAACAATACGCACAAAAAGTTAAAGCAACAGTGGGAATATGTGATTGTGTGTGCCACCTTCGTTCAAAAGTAGATTTATAGGAATAACCATAGGACAAGAAGAAATTATTAGATGTCATCTGCTTGCTTCCTCGATCAGCGAAGAAAATAAAATTGTTATTATTATTATTAACATTTTATTTAAACTTTTACAATATACTAAGAGGTATAACAAAGTCGGTGTAGCCACATCAATAAAATATTATTTATTAAAATAGTATTTTGTGTTTTTTTTTAATTTAACTTTTTAACAACTTAATTTTTATTTAATTATATCTTTTAATATTAAGTTGTTTTTAAAAATTCTTTTCAATTTTCTCGATGTTAGGTTATATACTAGTCTCATATATTTAGCTTTTTTTTTCTTTTCAATTTCAATCTTTAATATTATATCTCTTAAAAGTGGAGCTTCATATTTTTTTTTATTTGCTTCCTATAAATTTATATCGATCTGATGACCTAGATCGTGAGTTTAATAAGTTAACCCGGGTTGACTCTAGTTATTTTTTTACTGTCTTTTCTGATATATATTTTTATTTCATTCTTCAATATTGAGTTGGTTGGAAATTGGGATTCATAAATTTTTTTGATCTTCTTTCTATAAAAATATCTCGATCTCATGACTCAGGTCGCAAGTTTAGAGGTAATTGATTTTTTTTAATTGGGTTTTATAACCTTTTTTTATTTTCTTTTCATGGAATTATCGTAATCTCATGACATGAATCACAAGTTTGACAGGTTGATCCAATTTATTTTTTTTTTAATTTAATATTTTTTTCAATTTCACCATCCAAGAATTCAATCTTTTTATTTATTTGTTTGTTTCAATTTTATTTTTCAATATTAGGTTGTTTAGAAATTGAGCTTCATAATTTTTTCAATTTGTTTTATGTGGAGTTATCTCAATTTCATGAATTTGTTTTCTTGATTTCAACCTTGAACATTGGATCTATTGGAAATTGAACTTTATGATTTTTTTTTCATTTTTTATAAAGTTATCCAGATCTAATGACCTAAGTCGCGAGTTTAAAAGGTTAATCTGAGTTGACTTGAGTTATTTTTTTAATTGATTTTTTTATCTTATCCTTCAATACTAAGTTGGTTGGAAATTGAGCTTCGTAATTTTTTTATTTGCTTTTTTTGGTTATCTTGATCTCATGACCTGAGTTATGGGTTTGACATGTTAATCCGAGTTGACTCGGGTAGTTTTTTTTATCCCTTTATAATTTAATATATTTTTTTTAATTTTATCTTTCAATATTTGGTTGATTAGAAATTGATATTTATAATTTATTCTGATTTGTTTTCTATGAGGTTTTCACGATATCATGATTTATGTTGTAAATTTAACAAGTTAACCTAGTTCAATCCAATATGTGACAGTCTCAATATTTAAAAAACAATGACTTCTAATATATCGTTGTATCAATATTTTAAAAAGATATCCAATATGCATCATATTTTAAGTTTATGATTAAAAAAATCTTTATTAGAAAATATACTAGCAACATTTGGACATTTTTTTATGTTAAAAAAATTGATTCAACCCACAACATAGCGCTGACTAATGATTT
Source organism: Populus deltoides (assembly GCA_015852605.2). Classification (NCBI taxonomy): domain Eukaryota; kingdom Viridiplantae; phylum Streptophyta; class Magnoliopsida; order Malpighiales; family Salicaceae; genus Populus; species Populus deltoides. Next base: position 16,094,312 of record CM027574.2, on the reverse strand, counting down.
AGTTAGCAAAAATCAAAAGGAATGGTGCTTTTAGTGTGAACTACCTCACAAAACACAATTCATTGTGAAACAATGTTTTTTTCCTTTATTTTTTTTAAATCTATGTTTTTTCTTCTTTTTTTTATCCTTTAATATTTGATATATTGGAGATTGGGCCTTATGATTTATTGTGGTTTTCTTTCTATATGATTATCTTAATTCCAGGACTCGTTTCACGGGTTTGGCGAGTTAACCTAGTTGGCTCAAGGTTTTTTTTCTCTGTTTTAATTGGTATATATTTTTTTTAATTTTATCATTCAATATTAGGTTGATTAAGAATTAAGGTTTACGATTTATTATGGTTTGCTTTCTATAAGGTTATTTCGGTCTTATGACTAGGGTCATAGGTTTTATGGGTTAACCCGGGTATGCTCAAGTCATGTTATTCTGTTCTTTTTTTAATTTCATTATTTAATAATGAATTTATTGGTAATCGAGCTTCATAACTTGTTTTGATTTGTTTTATATAGGGTTATTTCAATCTCATGACCCGGGTCTTGGGTTTGGCAGGTTAATTTGGGTTGACTCGAGTTATTTTTTTCCTTTTTAGTTTATATTTTTCTTCAATTACATTCTTCAAGATTAGATATATTAGGAATTAAAATTTATAATTTGTTCTAATTTTCTTTATATGGGGTTATCATGATATTATGACTCTAGTCATGAATTTGACAGGTTAATCCGTGTTGACCCAGTTTTATCCAATTTGTTATCATCTATATATTAAGAAAAAGATGTCATCTTGAATTCTTTTAGTTAAACTATATTTTTAATTATAGTCCAAGTTCTTTTTGAATTTGCAAAGTTGACCAGGTCATATAAAGTCAATTCTTACATGGTTTAATTTTTTTTTCATCACTAGAAAAATATTAGCAACTCCTGGATGTTTCTTTTTATGTAAAAAAAAAAAATTGATCTAACTTGTAGCATAACATGAGTCAACAATAGTAAAGAAACTAAGAGGTGAGGCAAAAACATTGTACCCATGTGCATTACACTCCCTCTCACATTTCACTACAGACTGGAGAAGTGTTTTTTTTTTATCCTTAAAGTTTTTTTCTCCTTGATTGAGCCCTTAAATTGCAAAATTAAAGGGAAATTGATTCCTATTTATTAACCAGGGGCTTTTTTTTCTTTTGTTCTTCCCCCCTATATTTTATCCTCTAGCCTCTTTGTTTTTTTATTCTTTTTTGTTATTTAATGCATTTTCGGTCTCCTAATTTTAAAAATATATAATTTCACCTTTTGTTATCAATAATCTATTTATTTTTATTTAACTTAAAATAAAAAGACCTTTTTTTATTTAGCTTAAAACAATTAGGCTTACTTTTGTTACCTAAGTACCATGTGCCTGTCGTAGTTATGGCAACGTGCATGACTAAAATCGTGAGTTTAACTGGTTGACTCGAGTTTACTAGGTTTTTTTTTTTAATTGAGTGCTACTTTTTATTAGTTTCATATTTCAACATTGAGTTAATTAAGGATTGAGCTTTCTATTTTTTTTGTTGGGTTATCCCAACAAGTTTTGCAATTCAACCTGGATTGACTAAGATGAATCCAATATGTTTTCATTGTAATATTAAATTAAAAAAATGGTTAATGTGTCACCGTATTGATATTAGAAAAAAATAATTTTGAATTCATGATTAAAATCTCTTAAAAAAAAAACACTAGCAATGCTTAGACTTTTTTTTGGAGTTCAAAAGTTTTTTTATTCGACCCAGGACATAATGCAGGCAAGTGGTCTAGTTAATAGAAACTAAAATAGGTTGTGTTTTTACTGTGTATCACTTTGCTAAATACTATTCATTGCATTAGTGTTTTTTTTGCTTTCAAATTTATGTTTTTTTTTAATTTTACCTTTCAACATTTGGTTTATTGGATATTGAGCTTTGTTATTTGTTGTGGTTTTCTTTCTATATGGTTATCCCAATATAATAACCCGTGTTACGGGTCTGGTGGGTTAACATGGTTAACTGAGGTTTTTTGTTTTCTTTTTTAAATTTTTTTCAAATTTATCCTCGGCGTTGGATTGATTAGGAATTAAACTTCATGATTTATTTTGGTTTGATTTCGATGAGGTTATCTCTTTCTCATGACATGATCACAAGTTTTATGGGTTAACCCGAGTCACGAGTTTGATAGGTTGACTCGAGTTATTTTTTTTATTTTATATGAGGTTTATCCTGGTCTTATGACTAGGTCATAGGTTTGACATGTTAACCCATGTTAATTTAGGTCATTTTTTTATGTTTTTTATTTTTTTTTTTAATGTCATCTTTGAATATTTGGTTGATTGGGCATTGAGTTTCATAATTTGTTTCAATTTATTTTCTAGGAGATTATCTTGATCTCATAACTCAGGTTATGGGTTTGACAAGTTAACTTGGGTTTATTCAGGTACTTTTTTTCGTCCTTCTTATTTCAATTAAGTTTTTTTAATTTTATCCTTCACCATTAGGTTGATTGAGAATTATGTTTTATAATTTATCTCAATTTACTTTATATGGGATTATCATGGTCTTATGACCAAGATCACAAAATAAGTAGGTTAACCCGGGTTGATCCAATATGTTGACATCTCAATATTTTTATTAAAAAATCATGTCGTCTTGAATTTTGCTTTTTTATGTCAAAAAAAAGTTTTTACCAATAGTTCGGGTTTCTTTTAGACTTGCCAAATCAACTAAGTCATATCGGCTCAACCCTTACACAATTTAAAATTTATTTCTACTAAAAAAATTAGCAATGCCTAGATATTTATTTTTATTTTTAATATTTTTTATCCAATCCACGACATAGAGCAAACCAACAATCTAATTTATCACTACATCTACTAATATGTTTGTAAAGGAATAATATATTGAAAATACTTAACAATTTATCGCGTGATAAATTTGGACAAAGGGACTCATTCTCCACTCTCATATATATGATGATGATGATGATGATGATGATGATGATTCTTAAAATACAAGATGATTAGGAATAAGGTTGATGTGTTGGATAATTAGAAGATCTCTTAGTTCAAACAATCTGATTCATTCTCCATGATCAAAGTATCTGGTGATTTTGATATAGAAGGCCCAAATGGTTGGTAACTGGTAGCAGGTTATGCCTGGTAAGTTAGGTGATTAATAACAATAGTAGTAGCAAATGATGCCTGGTAAGCCACGATGACCAGTAACTATGGTAGTAGTAGGTGGTGCCTGGTAAGCCATAATGATCGGTAGTTGTGGTAGTAGCAGGTGGTGCCTGATAAACCAGGTGACTGATAGTTGTGGTAGTAACAAGTGATACTTGGGTAAGTTAGGTGACCAATAGTTAGATAGTAAAAGGTAGTTCATGTGAAGCTAGGTGATTAGTAGCTGGTACTTGCAAAGGTCTCTTTTTATGGACCTTTTATGGACGTAGGGACTCTCTAATGGTAAAGTTAATAACTTTATAGAGAGAGAAAGTGTAATGATATTTTAGAAAGATAGACTCTGAAAATATATATGCTAAAAATATTAAGAATGAAAAGATTATGAACATTTGGCTTGAAGGATTCATGGTGTAATTATAGCTCATGAATCTTGTCCTTTTATGAAGAGAAGGGGCTGAAGTGTATTTTTTTACCTTTGTGATATTTTGAGTTGTATTCTACTCAAAATAATACAAATTGGATTCATATAAAATATATACCTGAACCTATAGGGCTTTTGGGGCTCGTTTGGGTTTTTTTGGTCAATTTTATTTGGATCCATCAGTAGTCTCTCAAGTTTTTGTGGTTTTAATCTGCAAAGACATGTAAAAATGCATGGTTACCATGATGAGTTCATCAATTTATTTTTCATATAAGAAGAATGGTTGAAATCCTGGGTAATAAACGAAAGAGCCTGTGTGTAAAGGTGTGCACCAGTTTGAAAAAAAAAATTAAGTAAGTTAAAGGAAACTATGGAGGAACCTATACTTAAAAAAATTCTTAAGAGGATGAGGTGAGATATAAAAGACTCTATATTTAGAAAATTTCTCTAAAAAACCAGGGGGAACTTATGGAGAAAAAGTTACTACTTAGAATTTTTTTTTTAAGTGGCTAGTAAAAACTCATGGAGGGTAAGCCTATACTTAGAAAATATTATAAAAGGCTAAGGGGAACCTAATGAGGGTGATTAATGGCGACACCTATATTTAGAAAAATTTCTAAAGTATAGTGAGGACGAATCCATGGAGGGAGGTTCTATTACACCAGGTAAACTAAGTCCATCATTTAGAGAGTGATCGCACTAGAGTGTGGGAGGTATGTGACCTCCATAGGATGATGTTATAACCCAATTTTGAGTTTCCCTTAAAATTACCATTTTCTTTGAAATGAAAAGAAATAAAAAATATTTATTGAAAATGAAAAAAAAAAGATTAGCAACTTGGCAAGAGCAGACTGAGAAAGGTTTCAAATGCATAGAGGAACTAAGCTCGAATTTTGGACATAATTAAAAGCCCAATTATACCTTATGATGCCTAAGACTAAAGGACAATACAGATTTAAGCTTAAATTAAATGATTATTGAATGTATCTGTAAAATATTAAATATGAGGTCTTAATTAGACTTTTAATAGGTTAAATTGATTTAATCATGGGCCTAATTAATGATTTGATTAAATTTAAGAATTAATTTGGGTCAAATTAAAAGATTTAATTAAGTGTCATGACTTAATTATATTTTTAATGAGTTAAATTAATTTTATAAGAGACTTGATTGGTGAAAAACTAAGTTTGAAAGCTTAATTTAGGCTTAATTGAGAAGATTAGAATTTTAAAAGACCATATTTTATTTTTCCAAACTCAATTGGGTGGAATTAGGGATGAAATTGTAAGAAAATCAAAGTTTGAGGATTAATTAAGGGTCAAATTAAAAAGATTTAGAATCAATGACCAACTTGTAAAACACACGAGACTATAAGGATTGAAATTGATGAAATCAATGGCTAAATTGAAAGTTAAATAGTCAATAGTCAAGTGTTTTGATAAAAGATTTTTTAGCTTAAGGACATGTTTGACAAACACGCTTTTAGGCTTATTTTGACAGTTTTATTTAAAGAAATTTGTTTTTTTGCCAAACAAACCCCAAATAAATTTCCAAAAAATTCTAAAAATTTTAAAAAAATATTCTAAAATTATTTGTGGGTCCCTCACATACGTTTTCAATTATTTCACTTAATATCATGATTAGAAAATTATACTGTAAGATATTAAAAATACCAACTTTTCATCAAAATTCTAAAAAATTCTAAAACATTTCCTCATTTTAAAAATAAAAAAAAATTGTTTTATTTTATATGTATACGATCAAATTTTAAAATTTTCATGCATTGTTTATACAAAAAAATAAAAATTGCATCTTCATCATGCTTTGAAAAATAAAAAAATCAGTAAACGGGTATCACAACGAGTTTGCGATTATCCAATATGATTTGACCATAATCTAAAACAAAAAAACTTATTTTCTTGGGTTTTAGAATTGTTAATTTTTAATATGGTAAGATAAGAATCTTCTTACTAAAGAAGACTTTTAGACAAATGTTTTTGGGTTTTTTAAAATAGTTAGGTTTTAACTTGATGAAATAAAGATCTCCTTATTGAGAAGCACTTTTCTCGAACCTTAGATAGACTAACGAATAGAAATATGACTTAGAACAATTAACAAAGAAAATTATTATAGGTAAGGGGCATCGGGGGTGATACATTTTTCCCTAACACAATCAGTCCCATTACCCAGACTCTTGCAGACCATTAGGTTTCCTAATAATTATAATACTAGGTGGAGATTCTCTTTCCCTTTGTTTTACTGATAAAGGAAAATAATTTGTTGTCCTTTCCACCCATATCATTCCTAATATGCCTGCTTCGGGATGACGATCGCCTGGATAAAATGGCGATTCCACTAGGAACTATCATGGACTAAGCTTTGTTTGTTTATCTGATTGTTGTGTTTTTTTTTGTTAGTGTGTACATTTTTATTCTTTTTATACTTTAAATTGTATTGCCTTTGTCCATCATTTTTGTTATCAACATGCATTCTTTTGTACATGTGGCACATGTATTTATAAATTGGATATAAACTAATGCATCATGCATCGCTTGCTTTAATTTTTGAAAGCACACAGAAACTTCTAGGTTAGATAGGAGATTAATGATCTGCCATATGACTATCGATTAGGGTTCAAATATGTGAAACACCCAACTCATAAATAAGTTCCTGTTTGGTAATGGTGGACATACGTGCTTTAATCATTCCTCGCAATGCTTTTATAATATCTTTACGAAGACTGTTATTGGACAGGTTTGAGATCCTTTTGAGACAAGGTAGAAAAACTACTCATGCTCGCTTAATGAATAAAACTTATCCTTAGGCTATATGTGCTACCTGTAATTTGTATCAAGGAAAGTTTGACCATGCTAATCCTGTATTGCAGGATTCTGAACCAAAATCATGACTTCCGTAAGTATCCATATTTTTAATAATTTGGGCAAGAATCTTAGCTAACATAAGTAACCGAAGGAAACTATCTAATAATCGATGATAGTGGATTGCCATGTATTACTAAGATAAATTATGTGGTAAATGACCTAGGGAAATTGCTACCTATTATAAGGTATGTCGATGAGATCCTCTTTGAGAGGCGATATTAGAAGATTGCATAACTAATGAGTCTTCCATTACAAGCAACGGTTGTAAAAGCCTACTGAATTTTTGGGATCCCACATATATGTGTTTTACTTTTGGGAACTTCAATATGACATCTACCTTAGAGGAGTATGAAAGGATCCTATATTTTTCAAATAATAGCTATAAGATCTACCTTAGACGGAAATTTGAAGACATTACTTCAGAGGTAGTCAAGTTATTATGCTTGGGAAAAATCAGCCAATGTAGGGTAGTTGATAAAGGATTCAAGTGGAAAATTATCAAATCCGAATGAAGAAGAATGTTAAGGAAGGAAAGTTGGGAGATGAATGGTACAAGCTAGTGGCCTTTGTTATATTTGGGTTAGTTATGTTCTTATTTGGAATTGGAGCTATCAGTTTAGAAGCTGCAAATGCCTTCATTGAGTATGAACATGATCGAATCAACCTTTTAGTTGCAATTTTAGCCAAAACCATGTTATCATTCAACCATTGTAGGATGCATGAGAAATGAGCCATGAGATATTCCATCCCGATGCTGCATATATGAATCATTAGTCGTATAAAAATAGAAGGATAAATAACTAGCAACTTTGACAAATGATCATGAGATAGTAAAATAATGGAAGAAAAAGGTCATGGTAGTTGAAGAATAGCCAAGGGCATCCAAGATGAGTCGAGAACCCAAATAGCCAAGTATTAAGAGTTGTTTAGCGAACACGTGATAACGAAAAAAGAGTTACTCAAAGTCAAAAGGTCAATCAAAGGCAGGATAAATACCAATAAGGGAATAATAGATTTCTTGAAAAAAAAAGATAGCCTTATGGTGTGTTTGTTTTCTGGAAAGCAGTTTTAAGGAAATCACTTTCCAAACTTTCCTGTGTTTGTGTGCCATTAGAAAAGGTGGTCAACGGAAAACACTTTCCGATCACCGGAAAACACTTTCCTGTCAAAGAAAAATTTGGCTTGATTTTCAGGAAAGTATTTTCCTTCTATTTTAGACAGAAAACACTTTCTAGAAGTTGTGAGAAATTTAAAAATATAATATTGTTTGCTAATTATTTCAAATTTGGTCCTCAAACTTTTGATTGCTATATATTTTATTGGAATCTTTTTTTTCTCAATTTCATCACTTAAAATTTGATTTAATTTAATTTTTATATTAACTTTGGTCATTATTTTTATGATTGTTATTTACTTTTATCTTATCAGTTTTTTAATTGAAATTTTTTATCTATCAAATTTGATCCTTATTCTTTTGATTATTACTTACTTTATTTAAAATAATTTATGAAATTGTAATTATTATTATTTTAATTTCATCATCTTTTAATTTTTTTATCTGTTAGATTTGATCTCTATTATTTTGATTATTATTTATTTTATTTGAGATAATTTATGAAATTATATTTTTCAATTCCATTCTCATTCAATTGTTTAATTTGTAAGATTTGTTTCCTATTATTTTAATAAACTTGAAAAGAAAGAACATTAATAAGCTATTTTCCAACTCATTTTTCATAAAATAACCCAACACTGGAAAATATTTTCCAACTTATTTTCCATGACACTACCAAATATCGAAAAATAATTTACTTTTCTGGAATTCACTTTCTAAGGAAATCACTTTCCAAAAAGAAACCACTTTCCTGCAAATAAACAGGGTCTAGAAAGAAGTTTGATGTTGAAAAAGAGAAAAATCAATCAGCCGGGTTTGACATGGAAGAGAAAAGAAGAATATGATCCCAGTATACAACACAGTATGAGGAAGAGATGGGTGCTAGAAAAGCTGTTGAGTTTGACATGAGAGACTATTAGAAGAGAACTGAGTCTTCAAAGGGACAGATCATGATATTACAATTTAAGCTGGAAATCCAAGAGGAGAAGATTAAAGATTTAAGAAGTCATTACTTTATGATGGAGAAAAAGTTAATTAGGACTAAACAAGAGCGCCAAGGATGTCAAGACTATATTGACAGTTTTAAAGCTCAAATTAACTCCAAAATAGTCGATCTTGACATTGAGATAAAGGAGCTGCAAAGGACAATGACTAAGGTAGCATAGTTGAAGACTATGGTATAAGCGCAGGAGAGAAGTAATGAGGCTTTAACAACCAGTAATAAGGCTTTAACAAAGCAAATTGAGCAAGTAACCTATCATGTTAAAAGGTTGCAACAATAAGCCACACAAATTAAAAATGATATCGTGAAATACCGAGAACACATGAGTGTCATCACTTTTTTTATTAGAAACATAACTAATAAAGGAGATGCTTTTTATGAGTAGTGATGTATAGAGCTTTTGAATTTTGAAATTTTCAAACAATATATGAACTCTTTTATTGCTTGTGAGATGGTCATAACCCACCTTTATTTCTAATGAGTTTTGGTATTCAACCATGATAAGAACTTGGCAAATGCTACTTTACACCAACCAGTTGAACTCATAAATCTTGTCCAATGAGCTATAAAAGTCACGAATCAGTTTAGAAAAGCTAATCAATATCCAATATATATTGGCATATGCATCATAATCATGCATTTGTTAATAAATCATCCTATACACAAGTTGAAATATAGGTCCTCAAAAAACTCAAATTCACAAAGTTTATAACACCCGACTCCAACTGAGAAATATAAAAGATAAAGAATGTGTTCACCATGATGCCCACTTCCAAGATGAGTTGGATTACCTGAAGGTTAGCATAACTCACATCGCTAGCTTCCTCGAGCAAACGCTCAGAAATACCTTTAGTGAATGCCTATCTAATTAGGCCATCACTTTTGCTAAGACTCAAGTAATAGTTCAGCCCAAGGAAATGATGGGTGAACAGAGTCAAGAACCCCAATATAATGCAACATTTATGCAGTCAATAATACTGGCACCAATCCCTGCAGCTATAAATGTATTTGCTAAGGAATCTTAAAAAAAAATCTTATGACATTGATTATGATAAGATGACAGTGTTGGAAGCTAGAATAAGGATCATCGAAGGGTTGGATTTGTATGATCTTGTGCAAGCCATGAAAATATGTCTAGTCTTGAACATGGTTGTACCAAAAATATTTTGTGTTCCCAAGTTCATCAAATACATCAGAACCCAGTGTCTTATCACCTACCTCAAATCTTATTGAAACAAAATAAAAAAAGTAATGCATGATGAAAAACTATTAATACACTTCTTTCAAGACAGTTTAAGTAAGACAATGTTGAGCTAATATATAAGACTAGATAACATGAATCTAAAGATGGAAAGATCTGGTGGAAGCTTTTATCAAGTACTATAAATACAACATTGATATTGTCCCTCACCATAGTTACCAGCTCTCTACCTACTCTCAAACACACACCTACAATGTCATTCATCATTCAGACTTAAAGAAAGATACTTAGGAGGCAACATCATTAAATAAGATAAGCATTCAACTTTGATGATGGGGTGCAGCTCAATGAGCACACCCTCCCCTTCTTTTCCATTCTATTTTTATTATTATCTTTTACATTGGGTGTTCATTATGCCTTCTCTTAAAGCTATTTACTAGTTAAAATGCAATAGATGCCTTTTGTTTTGTTTAACAATGTCATGTTTTAGCATGTATATGTGTTTAAATGTTGTCTAAGGTTTAGTTTAATGCTTAGGATTGCTTTTAAGGTGATAAATGTTAGGTTGAGATACATTCTTAGCATATTTTGATGTTCAAGATAGTCAATGAAGTCTTTATGGTAGTATATGTTGAAAGTTTGGTTGTTGTTTGTTTTTAATGTTCTTAAACCATTGTTAGTGGCTAACTAGGTTTGCTTAAGCTAAATGCATATTATTTATGGTTAAGAATGTGAAAAAAATCTTTCAAACAATGTTGGAATGTGTTTTAGGTTTGTTATAGGACATAGATTATGCTTATTGTTTTGCTTTTGATTCCTTGTTTCTTGTTGTTTTAATGGTTAAAATAAGTTGTTTTGAGCTTGTTTAAGTTTTGGTTGCTAAGTTTAGTATGTTTTTTTTTTCATTTTTTTTAGGTTTGGTTGCATATTTGCCATTTTGAGTCTTCTAAGCATATTCTGCATTTACCAGGCAGTGTTCTTGGAAAACTCATTGCCTTGGCTGTATGATTTGGACTAGTTTTGGTCTATTTCTTACCACTACATATGACATCTTTTGCTAGTAATCTAGATTTATTTTACCTCAATAACATGTATTTATTGATTTTAGTCGTTTCGGTTTCAAACCGAAACTGTCCCTAACTAAATCATGATGATTTAGTGATAATCGAATTGAATAAGTGCTAGATTATTGATCTTTGGATGATTTATAATCTTTTTATGCCCCTGGTTTTGCTATATCTAGTCGATGATGAGAGTTATTTTTACTAGGTTCACGAAGAACATTTATCGTGTTCTTCATTTTGTGTGTGTTTGATTTTTTTGGTTTAAGGGTGTGTTTGACAAACATATCATTAGACCTATTTTGGCAGTTTTAATTAAGAAAAATTGTTTTTTTTTTTGCCAACTAGGACCCAAATAAATTTCCAAAATTTATAAAAAATCTCAAGGGCCATTTTAAGATTATTTATAGGCCACTCACACATTTTCCCAATCATTTCACTTAATGTTAGGGTTGTAGACTTATACTGTAAGATACTGACCCATAATTAAAAACACCTGCTTTTCACTAAAATTTCAAAAAATTCTAAAACATTTCCTCATTTTAAAAATAAAAATATATATATTTTATTTTGTGTGCATACGACCAAAATCTAAAATTTTCATGCAAATTTTATACAAAAAAATAAAAATTGCATTTTCATCATAGTTTGAAAACTAAAATTTTTTTTTATTAATGTGTATCACAATAAGTTTGCGATTATCCATTAGGATTTAGCTAAAATTTCAAATAAAAAACTTTTTTTTCTTGCATTTTAGAATGGTTAGTTTTTAACCTGATAAGATAAGAATCTCTTTATTGAAGAAAACTTTTCTTAAACTTTAGACAGACTTTTCTAGGCTTTTTAGAATGACTATGTTTTAACTTGATGAAATAAGGATCTCCTTACTGAGAAGAAATTTTATCGAATCTTAGACAAACTAACGAATAAAAACATGACTTACAACAAACAACAAAGCAACATTCTATAGGTATGGTGCACTGGGGGTGATATGTCTTTTTCTTACATAACCAATCTCCTTACCCAGACTCTTGCAGACCATTAGGTTTCTTAGTGACTATAAAATTAGGTGGCAACTCATTTTTTCTTTGTTTTATAGATAAAGGACAAGAATTCCAAGTTCTTTCCACCCATATCATTCATGATAATCCCATTCTGGGAGGACGATCCCCGCAACGCTATACACGTGTGACAGGTGACATGGATGCAGGAGCCCCTGTGAAGTCGATAGCTTTCTCGATGATGATATGGGGGCTTGGGAGTCTCTATGAGGTTTATAGCCTCTTGATGATGGCATGAGGGGAGCCCCCGCACTAAAGAGTGGTGTTAGTCTAATACTGCATTGGAAAGGTGGGAGATTCAAGATCAATCCTTAGCGAATTGGTGAGAGGCTTTTAGGTATCACCTAGAGAATAAGAGATCTCAGATCAATCCTTGATGAATTAGTGAGAGGCTATTACACATCATATAGAGAATGAGGAATCTCATATCAACCCCTAATGAATTGGTGAGAGACCCTTAGACATCACCTAGAGAATAGGGAATCTCATATCAACCCTTGGCGAATCGGTGAGAGGCCCTAAGGCATCACTTAGAGAATGTGTCAATCCGAGACTACACTATGGAGTAGGGGATCTAAGATCAACCCTGGCAAACTGGTGAAAGACCCTTTGGCATCACCTAGAGAAGGTGTCAATTTAAGACTGCACTGGAGAGTGGAGGATCCAAGATCAACCCTTGGTGATTGTGGGGATATTGCTCTAGCGAGACCAATTCAGTTCCCTTCTAGGAGAGTGGCTGGAAGCCCTCTACTGTAGATCTATAATTAGAAAATGTATGTCAAAGATACATTATTATTATTATTTTAAAAATAAACTTATATTTCCATTAAATATTATGCATAAAAAGGTGATTTGTTGGGCTTCAGGGAGCTTGGAGAGTTTGGAATGAAATAATATGATTGGTAATTGAGGTCCATCTCATGGTAGCCGAGGGGAGCGTGTATGTAGTACCGACTATGTGTATGGGTATCGTAATGGCACAAGTGACTCCTAGAGGGACTTGACGAGTATGAAGGCAAAATACTCTCCTAAAGGTCATTCTGCCCAAGCTCTTACGGGTAGTGCAAAGGGCTACAGGTGTTGGGAGTGGCCAGTGATGATGGTGATGGTGATGGTGATGGGGTCAAGTGTGTTACCACAATTGCCAAGACTTGTTGGAGGTGAAAAGATCTGATTTTGACCTTGGATTGCCAACAAAGTCTAAGTTTACACCCAACTATTGAGTTGTTAAAGGTCTGGTTGAGTAAGAGTGTTCATGGTAACGAGTAGATTTTTTTTGCGTCCTGACCTAGGTGTGTCTTGGTTGTGTGCCATAGAATGACCTGGAAATTTCATAAACAAGTTTTAGAAACTAGTGAATTTTTTCATTAGTTTCCCATAAATGACACCAATTGATGAGTCATAAAATCTAAGATGTTTAAGAATAAGGCTGATGTGTTGGATAATTGATTGATCTCTTAGTTCAAGCAATTTAATTCATTCTTCATAGTCAAGGTATTTGGTGACTTGATATGGAAAGCTTAGAGGGTTGGTAACTGGCAGCAGGTGATGTCTGGTAAGCTAAGTGATCGGTAACTATAATAGTAGCAAGTGTTGTCTGGTAGGCCACGGTGATCGGTAATTGTGGTAGTAGCAGGCGGTGCCCGGTAAACCAGGTGACTAATAGCTATTGTAGTAGCAGGCGTTGTATGGTAAGTCAGATGACTGGTAGCTAGGTAGTAGCATGTGGTGTCTGGTAATCCAGGTGGTTGGTAATTAGTACCTACAAAATGTCTCTTTTTATGGACATGAGGACTCTTCAATGGTAAAATCAAAAACTTTATAGAAAGAGAAAGTATAATGATATTTTAGAGAGATAGACTCTGAAAATCAGATATAAAAAGATTTATTACCTTGAATGCATTCAACTAATATGTAAAAGAATTTGCTCTTAAAATTTCTAGTTTTAATTTCAATTAATATGTAAACTTGTTTGAAAAATATTATTCACCATGAAGAGAAAAGGAATAAATAAAAACATGCATAGAAATTTCACACAATTGGATGCAATGCAACCCATTTTGTTAGGGCACAAATTAGCCAAGAGGCCAGTTTAATAATAAAAAAGGGTGATATTTGTTAATATATAGTCTTTTGTGATTTCTTATATCTTATATTGATATGTTATAAGAAATTTGAATAAATATAAATAATGATTTACATACTTATATGCAATAATAATTTTTTTATATTATGATGATAAATAAATTTAATTAAATATTACTTGTAGGGATGATCATTTTTTATTTGGTTCGGTTTTTACTTATAAAAACAACCAAACCAAAATTTTGTCAGATAAAAAAACCAAAACCGAACTGAAACCGGTTCAAACCGACCAGTTTTGGTTCGGTTCGGTTTGGTTTGGTTTTTTATATTAAAAATTGAAACCCAACTGATAAGTTTCGGTTCAGTTTGATTTGGGTTCGGTTTCGGGTTAGTTTGGTTATTTTATATTAAAAACCAAAAACTATATTGTTTTTTGGGTTTTTTTAACTTTTCTAATGGGTTGGTTTCGGTTTGGTTCGGTTTTTTCAGTTTGGTTTATTTTTTCAATTTGATTTAGTTTGATTTTCGGTTTTAGACTTACAAAACCGAACATAATATTTTTTTAAATATTCTAATCGGTTTAATTAGTTTTTTTTTATGATTCGGTTTTCTCAGTTATTTTTTTTATTTTTTTAATTTAATTATTTTTGTATTTTTTTTTTGCTCAACACTAATTATATGCGTAGGCTTATAGAAAATGTTATGTTGGGTGGTCTATTCTTTTGATCCTATGCTTTTAAAAAATATATTTTGGTCAAAATTTTCAAACATTTTATTTTTAATTATCTAGATCGAATTGTTAATTAAACCAAATAAAATATTAATTCAATAAAATATAATTGATGTAATTGGTTAGTAATGCTGTCAAATTTAATACCAATGATATTTTTTTTATAAAAAAAGCCATTTATTTTAATTAAAATATTGGTTAAAATTAACATAATACAAGTTGAATCCAATAATTCTGACACTATAATATAATGACATATACATTTTTTTTAGTTCCTTACACTAAATCTAACAACTATGATTAAACCATTATTTCCCTTTATTATTTTATTTTCAAAATCATTTTTAGTTTTTCACATCAACTCCCCCATTTCTGTAATTCTAGTTCCATTTATGTTCTCCATGGAAGCCATATGAACTATGATTATACCATTATTTTCCTTTGTTATTTTATTTTCAAATTCATTTTTAGTTTTTCATATCAACTCCCCCAATTCTTTAATTCTAGTTCCATTTATGTTCTTCATGGAAGCCATAACTGTAATGTCAATACTTTGGAAAGCATCTAAATAAGACTCCATTGGGACAAAAAGCTATTTCAGGCAACACCAAGCGACTACCATTACTGTTCAATTTAAATGGAGTCTGACATGTTTTTTTTATTTATTTCTTGACTTCTCATCCAATAAGATTTCTTCTGCATGATACTCTTTTCTAGTAACATGACTGTTAATCTCATGCTGTCTTATCTTGTGTGTTTGGTTTTTGTTTATTCATCCTATTCCTCTACTTCCCTCAATTACTCTGGGGTTCTTGAACTAATTTTAACAAAAATCAAATGACACCCTCCTTCCCCCAAGCGAAAAGCTGAGCATCAGAAATATCAATCAGTCACAACCTGCAGCAAATTCAAGTCGACAAAAAACTTTTATCTCTGCAAACCAGATCATGTACGTAGATCTCACATCAATGTTAAGTACAACCAACCATGACAGCGAATACTAACCAGTTGCCCTGCTGCATACGTTGTCAGTTCCACCAGCTGACTTCAACACTCCATTCTCAGCAACTTCTGAGCCTTCGCCATTATTTCTCACAAAAGCAGGATGTTCAGAACATTCATTTGTTGCTTGGAACTGGTATCACGAATGTACGTAAGGGCACATTTTTCTGAGAGGTTACCCCAGCTATCAAAATTAACATTACACTGAACTTATTAGGCTGTTTGGAGTTGTAATTAAGTTCTTCCTTAAGAATCTCTCCATGAAATGTTTTCTTTGGGAATATCCTTCACGGATGAAAATTAATTTCAGTGATCAGAATAAATTTTGTTTTCATGGGATAATAGGTGAAGAGCTACATATTTAAAAACAAAACATACGGCCACAGCTTGTTAGCAAGCTTTCTTGCCGCAAGCTGAAAAACAATATTAGAACCAAATCGAAAGGAAAAAATTAAAAAAAAAGGAAAGACACAGACCTGGAAGAAAAAGTATTGTAGGTGACAGCTTACTCTTTTTCAGCAGACTTAACCACAGCGCTGAAGCTATCTAGCTGTAGATGAAAGGGTGTCAATACACTCTTTCTCTCCAAGCTGCCAAATAAAGAGCAGCAAAATCCTTTAAAAAGAGTAAAGATAGTAATATGTAGAAATAGATTCCAAAGGAACAGAATAGCAGAAGGCAAAAAAAAAAAAATCCAAATGAATATATCTGAAAAACGCAGTAAACATTGAAGAACGACACAACAGCAAGCAACCTAAGCCATGGAACATAAGATGGTTGCGCCAGCGAAAGGTCATCAAAAGAGTCCAAAACCTGAGAAAGGAAATAGGAAAAAAATACCTGAGCTAAATTCAACTTAGTAGGGAAAAAAAAAGAGAGAAAAAAATCTCGGGACAGCACATGGCATGAAAAAGGAACAAAACAACCGTCAAATGACAATGTGGTGAGAAAAAGCAATGGAATCCCAGCCGAGCTACACGTAAAGAGCAGCAAAACAACGTAAAGAAAAGAGATAGATTCGCATAGGGACTCCTTTATAGGTCTCTAAATCAGACCCAAACAGGCACAACCCAAGGGAAAAAAAAATCCGAACTGTCCATGATGGGAAAGATGATATCAAGGGCAGTAGGGCATCATTGTTACAGCTAACGTGGCAAGTCACCTAAAATTAAATTGACAGAGCATGAGCAAAGGATGGCAAGGCTGTACTGCACAGCAACTTGAAATCAAATCAAGCTGAAAATTCATACCTAAACTCTCTTTAATCAAAGAAGATGTTCGTCCAGCACCTATCCCAACAAAAAATACCCCGAACATCCTGCAAAAATCTCGCACAACTTGCCAAGTTGGGAGCGTCTTTCATGGGCAGCCATTCCAGCACACCAATCAGGCGAGGAAGACCCGTGATTCAGACTTAGAAATCATCTAGATCAGCATCTAACCCCTCAAAAACAGCAGGCTTGAGCCCACAAGGGCCACAACCCAACCGAAGAAAAATAAAAGACTTGAAGGGAGTTGTTTAGGAAGCACTGTTGTGGTGAATAGGATTTTTTTCTCTAGGTCCACAATGATTCTTCAAGGCCTTTTAGTTTTTTTTTTTTTAATTGGTATGTGGCAATCACCACTGGTTCACAGCCATGTTAAGGTGGAGCCGTTGAGCATTTGTTATGTAACATGCCTCTCATAGTCGTGAAAACTCAGCGCTCATAGAAGAGTTTCAACAGAAAGCGAGATGCTCATACACCGTATGCTCTCGAATTAAAATTTCCAATGAAAGTTTTACCCGTGTGAAATGGCACATGAATTATCGTAATTCCAACAAAAAGCAAAATTAAGTAATTTTCATATCACTACTATATGCATACACACTATAAGAAAAATAATAGATATTTTATGAGTAATAAATTTAACTATTCATATTTTATTTATTATATTTTAAGTATTTATTATTTAATATAAAACAAATATATATATATATATAAACATTATCAAAAAAATAAATTACTTTAGTTCTAATAATATTTATCTTATTTGATAAGTAATAAAGAAAATAAATATTTATACATCCTTTAACACTTATCAGATAAATAAATATTATTAGAATTGATGTAATTTTTTTTATATAATGTTTAGAAACATAAATATGTTTACTGAAAAGAGAAATATATTACAGGATGATTGAAAGCATTACAAGGATGATCACCTTCTTCATCTCAGCTTCAAATTTAAGAAAGAGCTTCTTGAATCTTTTTCTTGTATTCTGGTTTTGAGCTGGATGAAGCAAGATATGCATGAAATTTACTTTTGGAGGATAAAAAGTTATACTGACCTGACGACGACGACGACGTTGGTTGTATTGAGAATACTATAGCTAGGATTGAACAACTTAAGAGCAGACTTAGTCTTCATTAAAAGCCTTTATTAAATTAAGGCCACCATTTTACCTTAAAATCTCTTATAAGACCTGGGCAATAACTAATTTTTTCATCTGCATCATGCATTATCATGAAATCCCAACATCAAATCCAAGAGAACCCAAAGGTAGAGATGAAGAGCAAGGAGGCAAGAGTATATCTTAAAAGTTTCTTTTTATGTAAATAGTTTAAAAGCTTTTAAAACTTTATGTGGAAGAATTACAATTTTAAGAGAGAAGTATTGTTATCATTGGTTTGAAAACCATGTTAGAAAATTCTTGGGATAATTGTTATCAAAATAAATGAACTCCGAATAATCATAATTCTTTAAGTAAACGGTAATGAATCATGATTGTTGATAATCAAGTTAATTGAATGCAAGAAGTTGAAAGTTTCGAGGAGAAGAATATTTTAGTATAAAGACTTTGATTCTAGTATTGATAGGTTTAAACCTTCAAAATCTTTATTTTTAAATATGCAATTCTAAAAGAATTATCCGTATATTAATTATAATTAGTCTCGATTGAGTTAGTGTCAATCAAGATAAATTCATAAACTTGTATGATTAATTGCAAACTTTCTAGGAAAAATTGGAATTGAGGAGGAAAAATATAAGGGATGATCTTGATCTTTATTATAAAACTTTTTTTTAATTGGAAAAATATACATGTGACAATTTCTTGATCTTGACATGTTTTTTTGGAAGATTTTGATGAAGTGCTTGAAATGGGTATTTACACCATGGTCTGTAAGGCTTGAATGCAGTTTGAAGGTGAAGTAGTACACCTATGGAATGTCAAATTTGACATGATTGGAAACTAGTTGGTTGAGGTAAAAGTTAGTCTTATTTAAGAAGCCATGACTTGAGTTGAATTAAGAGGACTTGTGGTTGAGTGAAAGCCTGAGATTTGAAATTCCTAGATATTGAAGACTTTTGACATGAATTTTAAGAGGTTTGATTATTTTAGTTTGTAAAAAGGATGATATATTGTTCTAAGATTTTGGAAAACAATCTTAAACATAGTTGACACATCCAAAAAAAACCTTTGAAGTTAAGTTTTACCCCTGGTTGCATTAGAAGATTTATCAGCAAACTCAATTTCTCTAATTGGAGTTATTGATAATTGATAAATGTTATATCTTCAAAATTTGATTTTTGAAGCTGAGACAACTAGTTTATTTTTTTATGATATTTAATTTTGTTTGTAAATAAATAAAATGTTCAGTGATTGATCCGTTATGCAAATTCCTTACTCTTGATTTGACCTTTTTGTAAATAGTTTTAGAAGTTCGGATAGAAATCTTTCTTTTCAAAAAAGGTGATGACATTTTTTTCTAACAAAGAATTTTGAAAGGAATGTAATCTTGCACCATGTAAAATCTTAAAATTGAGGGCATGTTAAATTTGAGAGTATTTCAGATGATTTTTTCTTGAAACTGTTGTGGGTCTCTTATAAAATGTTTGGTGATGGTGAATATTAGGGTTGAGATAACATTTTCTACTATGATAGGGTTGAGATGTTTTCATTTTCTATTTTGACATCATTTATTATGAGCTCTCGAACCTTTTTAGTGAGATAATGATCCCACCAACCTTTAAGTTGGACTGTAAAACTAGAGATTAAAGCTTGAGTTATTTTCTTGTTAGATTGATTTTTGAATTTATAAGCAATGGTTGCCATTGTTATCTCTTGAAGTTTATTAATGATATTATGTTCACTAGGTCTGGCTATATTCTATTCATATATACTATGAACATCATAATAATCTTGAGTTTGATAAGGTAACTCTTTTATTTGAATATTAAGAAATCTTGGTTTGTTATAGTAGTGTTTGCTTTTGTATTTTTGATATTGGTTTGACCTAGGATTTCTAATCTTGATAATGACAATATCCTATTGAAATTGCTCAGCAAGATTTTCAATTTTACTTTAAGCATTTTCATTTATTTTGATGAGTTTTTTAAATTTAATGAATCAATTTTTTAAGTAATCATTTGATGAGGTCATTTGATGAGGATAGGCCACATTAGACTCTTTGAATTGTAAATGCTTATAATTAATACTTTATTTATTAGATTTCGAGTATTCATTACCGAGTGTTATATATATATATATATATATATATATATATATATATATAATGAATTTGGATTTGAATTTGAATTGAGTTTGGCAATATTTATATTTTTTTTATTACTTATCAAATAAGATAAATATTTAGAAAACCCACTTATTAAGGTCAATATTTATCCAATTTAAATTAAAATAGATGGGTGGCCTAAGTTAGGCTGCGGGCCGACCCAAATTTTTTCCATTATATAAAAGGAAAACCCATGCAACGAAAGCTTTTTCAAAGAAAAAATATTGAGACCTGGGTCATTGACTTGACCTAAATCAATAAGCCCATATAATTTTGATAATATGTGTTGCGGGTGCCGCGATGTCGGGGGTGATAGCGAGGTCTATCGTGCCTTCTAAAGAGGTGTGCATTGTACTTGTTCATGGCAGTGTTGAGGCTGGAGTGGCTAAAAAAGCGACGGAGAGAGAGAAAGAAAAGGGAGAACTTTAACTGGCAGCAAAAATGGTGGAAGAAGTTGGTTTTTAGCCTATTTTCAACCTGATTTTCTTCATGCTCGGGCCATGAAATCCACCTATATTTATAGGAGGTGGAAGATGGAAGTTTTGTCTTTAATAGTGTCATATCTTGGCCCTTGTTTCGGCTGGGAAGAATCTCAACCGTTGGTTCAAAGTAGACATCATGAATTGTCAAATCTAACAGTTCAAGACTGGCTGAGTTGGTCACTTTAGGCCGGTGCCGTGACCGCTATGGTGTCAATTAGATTAAACGAACCATATGGGGTTGTAGAGAAATGTCAGGTGATCATTTGCGTGCAAGTTTTGTCGAATTTGGTAAAGATTACAGGCATTAAATACACATGCAAAATAGTCTCCATGTGCTATCATTTCAGAGAAAAATAAGGAAGAAGATAAACAGTAACAAAAACGGCGTTGTTTAGGTAACGTTCACTTTAATCATTCGATTGTTGATTTGTCTTAATTACACTCCTGATTGGCTTCAAATTTTTTATTTTATGCAATGTTGTCCATAAGAAAACTTCAATTTCAGCCCTAGATTTGAGCGTCTTTTTCTCTTTGGTTCTTAGTTTTGGATATATAATTTAATCCTCAATTGACCATTAACTTTTAATTTCTTCAATTTCACCCCGGTTTCAATCAATTAAACACATATAATTCGGTGTTTTTTGCAAAATGGTCATTGGCTGTGAAAATTTTCAATTTAACCCCTAATTGACCCAAAAACTTTAATTTTCTTGCGATTTTACCCCTGATTTCAGTCAATTAACTTGGTAAAATTAAATTTGGTTTCCTAAAATTCTAATTTTTTCAATTAAGCCCAATTTGGGCTCCTAAACTTAATTTTTTACCAATTAAGCCCCTAATAAAATTAATTTGATCCATTTAAAGTATAATTAAGTTCTTGCACTTAATTAAATCCTTTAATTGAACCTAAATTAATTTTTAAACATAATTAAAATTTAATATGACCCATGATTAAATCAAATTGGCTTATTAAAAATTTAATTATGTCTTGGACTTAATTTTTATGTAGATTCGTCCAATAATTATTTAATTTGACTTTGAATTTGCATCGTTTCTCTATTTTTGGGCATAATATAGTACAATTAGGCCTTGACATTCATCTAAAATTGCAGCTTGATTTTTTTATATTTTTGAAATCCTCCTCTACCTGTTTTCTACACGTTGTTAACCTTTATTTTATTTTTTGATTTTGGAAAAAAGGTGAATTTGAGGAATAACTTAGAAATGAATTATGACACTATGAATAAAACAATGAAGAAAATGAAAAAAAAAGAAGTTAAAAAAAACTTGAATTCACCCAAGTTAACATGCAAAATATGAGACTTAGCTATGACACCAGGATAACCCCGCCAGAAGCAAATTGATAGTTCAATTATCAAACAATCCAGTGTTGAAAGAAGAAACTTAAAAAAAAAAAACAAATCATAGTTAAGTTGTGTCAACTTGTTAACCTCAAGGTCATGAACATGAGATTGAGATACTCTAGTAGAAAGAAAACATGAAAATCAATTCCTAATAAATCAAACATTAAAGGATGAGATTAGAAAAAAAATCAATAAAGAACCTAAAAAAAGATGAAGGTCAATCCATGTTAATATTTGAAACCTTGTTGAAGGTAAACCAAAAAAATTAACGAAGTAAAATTCTCAATTACAAAACATCGAGGGATAAAATTTGAAAAAAAAAGGGAATAAAAAATTAACTAAAACAAAACAAAGAGCAACAAAAAAAAGCGAATAAAAGTTGACAAAGAAATAAATCAAAATGAAATTTTGAGTATGGATGATAATGAGTACTTGCGTGTCAGATTTCTTGATATCCATACGCTTTTTGTTACCTGCCAAGTAAGAAATATAGATATCCATAAATTATCGGTCATATGACTATTATTTATTATTCAATAAAAAATAATATATAGTGTGCGTGTGTGTGTTTGTGTGTATTAAATTATAATTTTATATCAATATTAAGATATGAATATATCATATTGCATTAAAAAATGAAAATGTTTAACAAATATATCTATATAATATAAATGTACATTTCATGTTAAGTTTGAAATGGTTTGAGGTTGGTTTTAATAATTTTCATACCTTATTCATTACTTATTGGACAAAGCAATCATAAAAAAAAATATTAACCTGTTTAGGACATCATTCATCGAGTTTGAATTAAATTGTCATCTATTACGTCCTATCACCATGGATAGTTATTATCGGACAACTATCAAGTATTAAATAAAAAATAAATATGAAGTGTGTGCGCTCGTGTCAAATTACTAAACTATATATATTGTTTAGAATCAGGCAAATTCCCAGTATGCATTATATTTTGATAATATTCATACCCTATTAATTACTTATTGGGTAAGGTAACCATGTAAAAACAATTAACCTGTTCGAGGCGAATCAAGCGACATTTATTGAGTTAGGATTAAATAAATGCTAACAACTTTTTTTTTAAATATATTTTATATATATATCAAAAGACTTAAACAATCTTAGCTCTAATTGACAATTACAAAAAAGCCAAAAAACTATGCAGTTTATAGGTATCGAGTACATTTTTTAAGCAGATGTATTCAATGGAGAGATTTTATTAAGCAAGCAACGTGAGTTTTTTTTTTTTAAAAAAAAGAAGCAGATGTACTTTTAGAGAGATTTTTTTTTAATATGAATATTTAGATCATCTTACATTACATATATATTAATCACAGAATTTAAATTTAAAATTATATAAAAAAAATTTTTAAATCTCAAACTGATACCATCCATATGATTTCAGTAAAGAGATTTTATTAAGCAGGCAACGTGGTTTTCTCGTGGCCCGCATAATTTGAAAATAGAACACGCCAAGGGTGACTCCACGTCACTGCGTGGATGTGCGAGTTAGCGATATAAAGAGAAATACACTGACACGTACGGTAGTGCCTACGACACGCTTCTGCCATCTTATCCTATCATATCTTCCTTCTCTGCATATCATACGTACAATAATCCTTAGACGTTAATTTGAAACCTAAAAGAAAATTACCTCTCACCATTTTTTGCTTTTCATTTTTACCATTTGAAGTGGAGTTTGAGTTTATGCAGTTTTTATATTTGCAGTGTAAAAAATACTGTAACTTTTTTAATAATACAGTAAATTGTGTTTTTTTTATTGTGG
Source organism: Populus deltoides (assembly GCA_015852605.2). Classification (NCBI taxonomy): domain Eukaryota; kingdom Viridiplantae; phylum Streptophyta; class Magnoliopsida; order Malpighiales; family Salicaceae; genus Populus; species Populus deltoides. The sequence goes on along the minus strand of CM027574.2, from coordinate 16,070,365 downwards.
AGCTTATTAAAAATTAAATTTAAAACACAGTTTTTGAGAAGTAGTTTTTACATATTTTTATAACTAAATTTTGTTTGTTTTTATGTTTCAAACGTGGTTTTAAAAAAAATTAATTTTTTTACTTCAAATTAATATTTTTTTGTATTTTCAGATCATTTTGATGCACTTATATTAAAAAAATTAAAAAAAATTAATTTGATGCATTTTCAAGTAAAAAATACTTTGAAAAGCAACCGCAAATACACAACTATCAAACATTTTATACATATTTTTTGCAACACATAAACCTCAACCATAATTTTTACCAAATATATATTTAAATTCAACTAACCATAATTTTTTAAAACTTATTTTTTTTCAAATCACAACCTAAAATATATCCATATTCAAGATGCTCATAGAACTCATGATGATAGAATAATAATAAAAAAATTAATGATATATAACTCACTTTTACTTTAAGTTCTGTATTACATTATTGAGTATGCTACTGTTGATTTTATATTGCTTTATTTTTCGATCCTCTTTTTTTTTTTCCATTTCATTAACACGCTTGATGTTTCAATCAATTTATATCTTTTAATTCACTTTTATTTGTATTTTATTGTACGTTGAAGATCACTGAGAGTATTTTTTTTATATGAATTAAACATCAATTTTATGGAATTTTTTTTGTTATTTTATTGCTGATTTTTTTGAAAGAAAAAGTACCAAAATTAATAAAAAATATTACTCAAAAGACATGTAAAACTACAATTTGATCCTTTAAGTTTCAATTTTTACATATTCAATCTATATTGTATGATGATTTTATTTTTAGGTCTTAAATTTCATTTTGTTTCGTAAAAATGAGAGAGAAAATCTTCGAAAAAGAAAAGGAAAAGAGAAAATGCCTGGTGGCCACAATCCAACAATGAAAAAAAATCAAGCTTTGTGTCACTACTGTTCAAAAGACATGTAAAACTTTAATTTGATCTTTTAAGTTTTAATTTTTACATACTCAATCTATTGTATGATAATTTTATTTTTAGGTCCTAAATTTCATTTTGTTTGTGTTTTGTTTCCTACAAATAAGAGAAAAACTCACCGGAAAAGGAAAAGAATGGAGAAAATGCCTAATGGCCACATTCCAACAAATGAAAAACATTCGAGCTTTGTGTCAATGTATTCATTATAAATAATAAAATTTTATAAAGGTGTTTTGAAACTTTAATCATTCAGGGGGGAAAATCCAAATTAAAAAAAATATATGTGCTTGTTATAAACAACGAATTTCATAAAGGTGTTATGAAATTTTAATCGTTCAGGAAAAAAATAGATCACAATTAAAAAAAATATTGTTTAAAAGACACAAAAAACTATAGTTTGATCCCTTAAGTTCAATCTTTTACATATTCAATCTCTATTGTTTCAGGATTTTATGTTTAAATTTTTAAATTCATTTTGTTTGCGTTTTATTCCCTAGAAATGAGAGAGAAAGTCATCGAAAAAGAGAGGATGGAAAAAACATTTGAGGGACCATATTCCAATAATGAAAATTTTTTGATTTTGGTGTCATTGTGTTTATTATAAATAGTGGAGTTTCATGGAGGTGGTTTGTAACTTTAAAGTTGCTAGAAAAAATATATTTAAAATTAGAAATGCTTTTTTTAATTGGTCTAAAATTTTATTTTTGGATCAATTTAAAATTTTTTTTTCTTGTTTTTGAACAACTTTTTTATAGACAAAATTGATCTCTCTATATAAAATTCTTATACGAGACAGTTCAGTATACATGTTATTTAACAAACACTTATATGTTATTTCTATAAAACAACGCTAACAGCTTGATTTCTCATAACACTTTTTTTTCTTCATTTTTTATATGTCAAGGAACAATCATAATCAACTAAGGTTTCCACTATTTGTAATTTAGAAAACTATTCTAACTTCTGACAATAAAAAATAAATTATTTTCTGATTTTCTGTGAATTAAAAATGTAAAGCAGAAAACAAAATCAATGTTAAAAATTAGAAAGCCTTTATCATCTCATATAGATAAAAAAAAAAAAAAAACAGAATTTGTACTAAAAAACAAATCCATTGAATTAAAAAAATCTCTGATTTTTCGATCCAAGCAATATTTATTTTTTGAATTTTCTCTTTTTCTTAGTATTTCATTGACAAATTGATGGGAATGCTCAAATAAAATCCTTCGAATTCCTCTTATTTCTCTTCTACTAGCAAACACGTTTCCTTGAGTTGGTAGAGAAAAGGATAGGATTTCGGAAGATTTTTATTAGTATTTCTTTCAAAACATTTAATAAAATCCTAGTGAAAGGAATATATTCAAAGAATAATATAGGTAAATTCAATTTGCCTCCCAAGATCGCCCCCCAAAACTAGTAAATTTATCAACAATTCAATATGGGTAGGAAATTTGATTAAATGTTTGAGATTATGTGTAGAAATTTATTCAAAGCTTCACTAAATTTTAATATGATTACATTAGTATTATAGGTTTTACAAATCTCTTATTTTAAAGACTTTATTTTAAATATATGTATGATAAATATTAAAGACAAAGACAAGAATAAAAAACTTATTTTGTTTTTTGACTAAAAAGTCTTTTATAATATTAGTATAATTTGTCAAAAAGTATAAATTCTTTTCTCTAAAGGAATAAAATATAATATAAAAATAATAAACAAGGGTCTTCTATCAAAAAATAACAAAGAAGATTCAATTTAATTTGATAGTTTTTTTAAATTTTGATGTAATTTTTTTTTGTTTTTAGATTTTTAATTATATGTGATGTGTATAGACAATAAAAATATAGCAAGGACAAAATTCTTATGAATTACTTTGTTTAAGGAAATCTTATTTTAATAAAAGTAGCGACAGTAAAAAGAAATAACAAAAGTTTTATATATCTATTTGTTTAAAGCAGTGAAAAAGATTCACAACAAGAACAAAATATCTCATATATTCTTTTTAAAGCAAGGATCTAGTTTAATTATTTGATAATTTTTTATGTATCTTTACTTTTTTTAAGATATTAATTATTGATTTCTTAACCTATTCTAAGCAGTTTTAGACTTTCACAGTAAAGCACCAATAAAGTATTATATAGTTTTAATATTTTATATGATATATAAATAGGCATGCAATAAAAACGTGAGATTAGCCTGTTTTTAAAAATTATATTAATGTTTTACTCTATTTCTTAAACTAGAGATTGAGTCCAATTTACCAATATTATATATATATATATATATATATATATATATATATATATATAAGCATATATAAAATAAAACAAAACCCGTTATATTGGACACAAATAATGGACCTTTATAAGATTAAATTACCATTACCAAATTGAAAAGGGATAAATCAGTCTCTTTATATTTTTATTGCATAGTAAAGTTATTAATTTATCCTTAAAATAATAAAACAATGGACTTTTTTATTAATCTTTTTTTACAATTAAATTACCTATCTACCCTTAAATTTAACTAAGTGCATAAATAACTATTTTAGTCTTTTTGACATTTTTAGTTTTAATATCTAAAAATTAAATGTTTAAACTCTAAAAATATCCCAAGAATCTCAAATAATCCATTTTCAACCTCAAAACACTCTTTAATAATTTTAGAAACCAAAAACGGACTTTTAAAATAACTTTTCATCTTTTTTTTTTTTCAAGGCGCAATATAACCTTTATTTAATTTCACCCTTGAAATTTCATTTTCTTAACTTGCATCCATAACTATATTAGTCATTTTGAAGACACTTCAAGTTTGAGTTTTAATACCTAAAAATGTAAAATCCTAAAAGAACATGAACATGATTTATAAAAATTGAAAATTAAAGGGCCAAACTTAAGTTTCTCTCGCCTTCTAAGCAGTGCAGATGAAAAATGATTTTTTTGTTTATGTTAATTTTGATCATTGTTCTTTCAATTTTGTTTTTAACAATAACCTAAAATTCTGTTTCGCACAATTGATCATCATAATATTCTTTGATGTCTTGCATATGCAAAAGCATACAAATCAAAAACAAAATTTAAATATAAAACCATGACAAGATAACTCACAATGATAATATAAAAAAATAAAGTTGAATGTAAAAATAAAAACATGAAATTGTTTAGAGAACTATAAGAAATAATGAGCCAATAAACAATGCTATGCTAAATAAAATGTTAAAGGATGAATAGTAAAAAATTTACATGTATAATGTTTAAGTTAATTATTAACAAAAAAAACTAAAAGAAGAGGAGAAGTTACTATACTCCTCGCAAAATGCTTGTAAACCTCGAGAATAAACTTGTATATAAACTAAAACTAATATAGATAAAAAAAGAGAGGTATAACTCAAATTGTAAAAAAAAAAAAAGAAATGGGGCAAAAAATAAAACATTTAAGTAAGTGGGGCCAAAGTGTAATTAAAGAACAATAAGACTATAAATACCCTCATTTTATTCCTTCTAAGCCTAGCTGCAGTGGAGACAAGAGGGAGGAGATAAATTTTTTTATTTTTCCATCAAAAATTAAGAGAGAAACACCAAACGTGTTAGGTTTATGCAATATTTAGATCAATTGGTAGGGCAAACATCATTAGACAAGAAAATTAACAAGAAACAATTGAAAAAATTACACGGGAAAGAGAAGAGAGGGTTGACTAGTGTGCAAAAAGGGAGGAGTCATATTTTTTTTAATTGGTTAAGGATCAAAGTCTAGTTTATTAGTAGGTGAGGGGTCCCAAACTTGATTATGCAAACCAATTTTAATTCAATTAGGAATTGGTGTATTGATTTTGAATTTAAGCTAGGGTTTTTTAGGAGAATTTGGGGAAAATATAGAATTGTATGAAATTAAATTAATTAGAGTATTATAGATTGCTTTGAATATGAAATTATATAGAAATATCAAAGAAAATTCAATGGTTAAAGAATCATTGGTGGCCAGCCATTGGGGGAGGGAAATTGGAAGAGAAGAATTTATGATTTTCCTTATCAAATTACTTATCACACGTGTGCGGCGTCGCGACAATCGTCCACTCTCAGGCATTGTGTCTAGAAAATATGGGGAAATGGGGAAGATAATGAATTCTTGTCTTTTATTAGTGGAATGAGGGAATGAGAGTCGTCACCTAGTATTTTGGTCACTAGAAACCCTAATTGGTCTCAAAAATCGAGTATGAGAACTGGTTGCGTAAAGGGAAGGTATTAGCACCCCAAATACGCCTTACCTAAGATAAGCTGTATTGTTTGATTGTCTAATATATACTAAGGTGTTATTATATTTCTAATTGGTGGTCCGTCTATGGTTTAAGAAAAGTCCTCATTGGTAAGGAAATTCTTATCTTATCGGGTAAAAACCTAACCGTTCTATCTCAATAAAAGAAATATCTTTTTAATATCAGAACTAAATTTTATATGTAAATTTGTAATCCTAGATACTAAAAGAAAACAAAATATTTTTTTAATTTTTTTTGAAATATTGACCTAGTTCTCATGGCTTTAATAATCTGGTTATTAAAGTCAAAATGCATATTTTCAATTTTTTGTTTTTTTGGTATAAAAATACGATATGATTTTTTTTTTATCTTTTAAGAGACTTGGTCGTATGCATGAAAACAAGCCCTTTTTTTTTAAAAAAAAAATTTTGCTACATTTTTGAAGAAAACCGAGTATTTTAATACCAGATTTGCATCGGCTTAAAAGTTTTATTTTTATTTTTGACTGGTCCGAACACTGCCCAACCATTTTTTTATGTAAGCTGACGTTGGCCCAGTGAACAATGGAGCAACTCTCCACTATTCATTTGTAACGTGAACAGTGGAGAGCGAATTAATTCACTTTCCACTGTTCACTTTGCAGAACAGTGGAGATGAGGAGCAGAAGAAGAAGGAAGCTGACCTGGTGACGCTGGTGGCGGTGACATTGTCATTGCGGTGGACAGTGGCGATCCTTCTTCTCTCTTCTGCTTCTCTGTGTTTTTTTTCTTCCTCTGTTTTTTTGTTACCTCTGTTAACAATGTTTCTTCCCTCTCTACAGTGGCTTCGTGGTGGTGTTGCTGGTGGCAATGGTGGTGAAGCGACAATGGCTCTTCTCCTCTCTTCTGTTTCCTCTTTTCCTCTCCCCTGTTATTTCTTTCATTTTTTGCTTCTGTTTCTCTCTTCTTCCCGGTCGTGCTTCCCTTTCTCTATCTTTTTTTTTGTTCTTCCTCCCTCTTCTGTATCTCAAACAATTCTTCCTTCCCTCTCTTTCTCTATATTTTCGCCCCCTGCTCATCTCTCTCCCCTGGTATTTATAAGGAGGAAAAGGGGGGGGCTACTACCCCTGTCTAGTCATGGCACAGGGGTAGGGTGGCCGGGCGGCCACTAGGCAATCACCCGCAGGACTTGTCTCCTCTGCATTTTCATTTTGGCAGTTCAAGGGGTGTGGGTCTTGTCGGTTTTTTGGGTCTTGGAAGAGAGAGGGAGAAAGAGAGAAGGCAAAAAAAAAGAATAAAAAAATCTTCTTCTCCCCTGCCTCTGCGTTTGCAGGGGAAGAAGAAGCAGCACAGTACTGTTCAAAATGACATCATGTTGTGTTCCATTCTTTTTTTCCTTCTTTTTTTTCGTTTGTAAAAAAATAAATTTAGGGAATAACTCAAAAATAGGTTATGACATTGCTTGTGATGTGTTGTTTATAATGCGAAAAGTGGATAGGAGAGATAATTATTGCATGATAAGGATAAGGATAAGGAAACCCTTGGTTCCTTTAGGCCAAGTTTCAGCCAAGGTAAGCTTAAAAAAAAGGATGAGGAGTTTTTAAGATTTTATATGTTAATAATGGATATATTATATGTTGTAGAAGGTCACATTTAGGGAGGTTACTACATATAATATAGAAATGGTTATTTTGGAGGAAGAGTGAGAAACAAAGATGTTTGAAGGTTCATTCAAACTTTTGATGAAAACTGGACAAATTCATCTTCCTAGATTTCAGAAAAGATTCAAACCTTAAAATGATAGAATTTAGGAGAAGTTTCTTCATAGATGTTATAGCTAAGGATGTTAGCTTTCCAACGAGATTGGCCTCATTTAAATTGGAGTTCTAAAACTCCAGATATAGGTAAACTTTTGAGAAGAGGTCAAGCTATAACCCATGCTGATAGTTTCAACAAGTTACTAAAACGGGAAATTTAAACACTTTAAGGGCTGAATTGGGTTTCTTTCCCTCAGAAAATGTGTAATGCTGCGTCTTAATATTCAAAGGAAATAAGCAATGTTTAAAACCAGAATTTATAATATTAGTTATGATTAAATAAAGAGCAATGATCTTAAAGGATATAATGATAGATACAAATGTAAAGGAAACAATGTAAAAGGGAGGTAACATTTGTTGTTACTATTGTTATTATGAGAAATGTAACTTAAATAGGAAATAATTTGGAATACTTATCAATACAGGAGGGACCACGGGAACTGCATAACAACATCAAGGAAGTGTGAGTCGAGCTTCTACAGCAGGTAAGTGTTCTACACTTACATCCTTATACATAATCCAAAAAATCAAACAAACATTATTTTATATATATATATATATATTTCAAAAAAAGAGAAACATTTAATGAAACAGATGAGAAATAAAAACATGCTTGATTAACTATTCTAATTAGGAATGATTAATTATATCAAAGAGTTTCATCAATATTGACATTTCTTTGGATTTGATTAGTCGATCCTAGGTACAAGAGACTAATGATGTTAGTAGAGTTTGCTAATATCAACATGATCACCATGAAACATTAATGATATTGATCTTGATTAACTATTCAGGTTGAGAATAGTTAATGATATCAATGAGCTACATTGATATCGGTATTTCCATGGAAACTTAATTAGCTATTCCTGGCATGGAGGCTAATGATGTCAATAATCCTTGACATTAGCATTTCTGAGGATATTTTAAGATATTGTTGGAACTTGATTAACTATTTCAGTTTAAAAATAGTTAATGGTATCAATGAGTTATATTGATATCGATATTCATGACAAACTTGATTAATCGGTCCTAGTATAGGAGATTATTGATACTAATGTGATTCATTAGTATTGACATTACTATCCAAAGGTTCTTGAAAAGAAAAGATGTGATTAGCTATTCGGTGAAGGATAGTTAATGATACCAATAAATTGGTGTCAACTCTTTCTTGAAAGAATTGTCTTTCAATATTAATATATGATGTTGGTTAAAAATTAAGAGTGGAATGGAAAAATGTTAGTGGATTCATGAGAAAGAAATCCTAAAAGGACCAAGTGAGGAATTGTAAAATGTATGAATGCATGTTAGTCTTGAATAAATTACTTAATTACCAATGTTAATATTGTTTTTCCAAGAAATTTATTATCTAATGTTATATTTATTTCAGGTCCGTTACACTCATATCATGAGTGAATATTAGATCTTTCTATCATTTAGTTATTTAGTTTGAATTGAATGTTATTTATTTTGTATCTTAAAAAACTGTCGCGTTTTAAATTGTATTAATATCTTTTAAATTGAATATATAAACTTAAATTATATTTTCATGTATTTATATTTTTCATGTAAGTTTGTTTACTTATTTAATGTCATTTAATACTTCATTTCTATTATATTAATGTTTGAGAAATTATAATTATATTGATGCAGATTGTTGGAATTGAGACATGAAACCCGAGATGATTGAATAATGATTAATAGAAGTGTAATAGGTTGTTGTCGATAACTTGAGACTTCCTAGTATAGGGGAGATTCTACCAAAATTTCAGTAGACTTTTGTATGAATTCGGTTTTTTTATTTTAAAAATTTTATTATGTCTTTTCCTACATTACAATTAATGTGTTGTCTCGATAATTGGGTTGTTACAATGCTATTCACTAGAATAATATTTTGTCTTTTATTTTTCAATTTTATTATTTAACATTATATTTATTAGAGATTGAGCTTTCATAATTTTTTCAATTTACTTTTAATGAGGTTATTCAAGGCTCATGCCCGAGTCATAAGTTTTATAGGTTAACTTCAGTTTTTTTAATTGATTTTTTTTATTTTCATCCTTTAATATTAGGTGATTGAGTGTTAGGCTTTATGATTTATTTATTTTTTTCTTTCTATGGCGTTATCCCCGTTTCATGACTTGGGTCATGGGTTTGACGGGTTAATCCTAGTTCAAGTCAATTTTATGTCATTTAAAAAAATCATTTTAATCATTTTTTTAATTTAATCTTTCAAAACTAGGTTGATTGAGAATTGAGTTTCATAATTTGTTTTGATTTTCTTTCTATTAAGTTATCCTAGTCTCATGACTCGAGTAGGTTAACCTAAATTAACTCATGTTATTTTTTGGGATCTTTTTTTTTAATTGATTTTTTTCAATTTAATCATTCAACATTGAGTTTATTAAAAATTAAGCTTCATAATTTGTTTTGATTTACTTTCTATAGGATTATCATGGTATGATAACTCGATACGTAGATTGATAGGTTAACTTAGATTGATCCGAATTGATCTAATATATTGTTATCTTAATGTTTTACATAAAAAATCACATCTTAAATATTTATTTTGAATCAAATCACTTTTTCATTGGTTATCTGGCTTGTCTTTGAACCCATTAACAAGATTGAATCACATCATATTAATCCCTGCATTATTTTTATTTTTTAAAAAAAATATTAATAATTCCTAGATATTTTTTTATGTTAATTTTTTATAATATAATCTCCAGCGTAGCATGTACTAATAATTTAGTATGTTATAGTTTATTATGGAATGGAATATGAATTGAGATTATTAACAGGTGACTGATGAGATTACAAAATTTATAAATATTATAAAGTCAACAATTCATTTTTATAAAGCGAATGGGAGTAAGAGGTTAGCTTACACAAAAGCCGTGTAACATGCGCGTTCTTTGTCTTGTCTAATGCGGCTTCACCACTACCAAAGAGGTAAGCAACCTTCTAATGTTCCTCCTCCGCTCCTCATCATTATTATCACGGTCTATTTCAGTTCCTCCTCTTTCCTTCCAGTTTCTCCCAACCACCACAACCACATCAACAACGCTCTCTCTCTCTCTCTCTATTATTTGTGTGGTGGTTTTTTTTGCTCTCTGTAATTTAATTTATTGAAACTAGCTTGAGATATTCTTTCAAGGTTCCATACTGAAACTGTAATATTCCTCCCTGTGGTTTGCCGTTCAAATCTGGCGCCTTTCAGCTTCAACAGGTATTGTTTCTACCGAATCCGCCTTAAATCTTAAAGAATTATCTCTCTAACTGCGCAGAAGAGTGAGTGCTTTGTGAATCAAGCTTGAAAAATCATCTTTAATTGGTGAACGAGGGGTGGAGAAAGGAAGTTTTTATTTTTTTTCCCATATTGATTGATGGGATTTTCAGAAATTCTCCGTCAATGGAGCTTATTATTCCTTGACTTAAGGGGGTCTGGAATTTATTTAAACATATCTAGATGTTTTGTTTAATGGGTCAGAAATTTTCTCTCTTTTGTTGTTTCGTTTAATTGAATTTATTGCGCATATCAGGGAAAGTTTTGAAGAAAGATTCTGTGAAGCTTCTGGAGAGAAGCTGCTGCTTAGATAACTCTGGCCGACACTTTAGTGATATTTGCTCAAACCGGAGCGAGTATTCAACCTTTGTTTCCCAGTCCTCCAGCACCAGCACCAGCACCAGCACCAGCACCAGCACCAGCACCAGCACCATTCTCCTCATCATTATTATGCTACTGTGCTCGGTCATTGGTTTGGCGACTTCCCGTCGATTACGGTTAACATTTGATCATTCAATCAACTTCTATCTCGTCTACTCTACTCTACAGTATTTAGAGATGTAACCATCGACAACATAAATTTTAACACTTCGATGATAGAAGAAGAAGAAGAGGCAGAATAGAATAACAAGGAGAAAAAGGATAAATCAGGAGTGCACATCTCATTCGAGCTCCTTTTGAGGAAATTTGAGTTGGGCCATTTTCTCTCTCTTCCAAAATGATGAAATTTAACTGCTTCTCTGGTCCGATTGGGAGGAAGAAGAAAGAGAAGGTGAGAATTGATTGGAATATGGATTAGGTGAAGTTTGCTGTTTTACTCTTCTTTGGAGCTTTTGATGTGCTTGATGTAACTTTCTTTTGTTCGATATTAGGTTGATAAGCAATCATCAAGAACAGCTGACTTCAACACTGCGCTTAAAACCCTGAATATCAGGCTTCAGCACCCAGTGGAACCTTTTGAAAGCGATGGGTTGAAAAGCACATCTTTTGGTGTGTCATTTCCTTTAGATGTTGAGAAGGACTCAATCAATGTCCAGGTGATGAGCCATGAGAGTCCTGTTGTGAATGAAGCAGCATATGAAGGAGAAGATGAGCTTGAAGAGGATGTTTCAATGAAGAGGGACTTATCTGACCTTGATCTCCAATCCCACGTGGCCAATTCTGGTGAAGAAGTGTCTTTTCCTATAAGTGCAAGGCTGGATTCCTCTGATTCACTTGATAGAATGGGCAATGAACGATATGCAAAGAAAGATGAGAAAAAAGTTGATGAAAAAGGTATTGATGTCATACAAAGTGGACATGTTAGTGATCCTGGTATTGGGAAGGCTGAGTTTTGGGGTTCGCCTAAGCTTAAACGGTCCTGTTCTAATCTGGAAACAAGCAAATTCCTAAGAAAAATTGCCAATCAGCTGCCTCTAGCATCTCAGTATTCTGAAGAATTGCAGGGACTGGCTGAGAAATTGAGAGATCCTCGCAGCCCCACATCTATAATAAGCCATTGCAGTGCCGACAGAGTGATGTTAAAGAAGCATTCTTCTAGCCAAGTTCTACCCTCTAGGAGTAGAAGACTCTGGTGGAAATTGTTCCTCTGGAGTCACAGAAATCTTCACAAACCCTGGTATGTAAAGCCACAGCCACAGGCTGTAAGTAAGGTTTTGAATCAGCAAGGTGGCTACTCTTCAGATACATTTGAACTAGACCGAGCCCTGAGCAAGATGCAATCACCTGGTTCATTCACCAGAGAGTCAGTGAACAAGGGCCGTATCAACAATGAAGAGGACAGTCAGAGCTGGAATGGTTTTCATGCTGGGATTTCTGGTCTATGGCCCCAGAACCAGTGGGTTGCTTTCTCAATAGAGTCATCTCCATTTTCAAGAGTGAATAAATGGGTCGAAGATCTTGAGACCCAACCCCCTCCTCCAGATGCCCATGATGATAACAATGATGTTAAGAGTGACAATGACATTGTTTTCTTACCCTCTCCTGATACTGTTAGATCACCAGGAAGAACCATGGCATGCCCAGATTTTAATTTCTCAGAGGAGATTTTGCATGCCAATAGCGTGATCCAGTCACTTAATTCATCCTCAACTGTAGCCCACATTGCAGGCATTGGCTTAAAAGCTATTCCCACCATATCACATTTCTCCAGTCTTCGATCTGTTAACTTGTCAAACAATGTCATAGGTATGCTTTTAGCAGAAGCAAGATGTCAATTGTTAAAAGGAACATCATGGTAATAACTTGCTGCATCTCTTCTACCCTTGTTTGCAGTCCACATCACTCCTGGATCACTGCCAAAGGGCCTTCACACACTCAACCTTTCGAAAAACAGGATCGGCACTATTGAAGGACTCAGAGATCTCATCCGATTGCGGGTTCTCGATCTCAGTTACAATCGCATTTCGCGGCTTGGACAAGGTATTTAATTCGAAGAAAACACATGCTACTAGAGCCATTTTAAATCATGCAGTTCTTTCACGAGAAATAATATTTCCCCAATTAATTATATGGTTGTATATGTTTATTCTGGATTTACATATCAGGGTTGTCAAACTGTACAATAATAAAGGAACTCTATCTTGCTGGGAACAAGATTAGTGATGTTGAGGGGCTGCACAGGCTCCTGAAGCTCACAGTCGTAGACCTGAGCTTTAACAAGATAACAACAACAAAAGCTCTGGGCCAGCTTGTTGCGAACTACAACTCACTGCAAGCTCTGAATCTCGTGGGCAATCCAATTCAGAGCAACATCAGTGATGACCAGCTTCGCAAGGCAATTTGTGGTCTCCTCCCTAAGCTAGTGTACCTGAACAAGCAACCCATCAAACCACAGAGAGCGCGAGAAGTTCTCACAGATAGTGTTGCCAGAGCCGTCCTTGGAACCAGCAGCAGCAGGAGCTATCGGAAAAAAGCAGTGAAGAGAGTGACCTCCAGCAGTTCAATCTCCAGTATGCACAGGGGCAGTGTTGCGGGTGGGCAGAAAAGCAGGAACAGGTCGAACAGCCGAACTCATCACCTAAAGACATTGTCCTCTGCGCATGCTTCTTCATCCCGTTAATTGTTTCCCTATTCAGAATTTTTTGTTTTTTTAATAAATAACTTATTAGCTCTTGAAAGTGCCTTTCCCTCCAGTGTTTTTCATCCCTGAAGCAGGACATTCTTCAGTGGGAGATTTCTTGCTTTATGTATTTGTATCTGTTTTGTGGTACTAAGAACGATTTGTAATTCAATGCAATATTAAACATCTTTTGCATCCAAACCCCACAAGAAATGAAACCTATCAGGTATGCCCCCCTCCCCATGTTCTTTTGCTGGGACCATTACACGTCAATTACAACTTTTAAAGGATTTTGTATCTGTAATTTTATTTTGTGCTTCATTCATATTTGCACATGGAAGTAACTGCGAGTTGGGAGTGGGGATTTCTTTTGTTTTGAAGTGGTTTTTTCTATAGAAAATAAATTCTTAAGAAGTTGATTTTTTTTTAATAATGTCATGAAAAATAAATTAAAAAATAGTTTTTTAACTTATTAATATTTATTTATTTTAAGTTTATTAAAGGAAGGGATTGAATATGACAAATGTAAAGGTTGAAGGAGGATGAAATTAAAAAAAAATAATAATCATTTCACCTTGGTTTTTTTAATTTTGTTTTGAAAAGTATTTTCATTAAAAAATAAAACAAATATGTTTTCTTTTAAGGCAAATTTTCTTTTCAATATGAACGTATTTCTCTCTTATTTTTTCTATTCAGTTTATATGATGAACATGAATATTTTCATACTTAATATGATTGTTTAGTTTTATTGTTAGAACGGACTCTAAGTTAATATTCTGACAAATCTATTGCTAAGTTTTCTATCAAAACTGGAGTTGTGATATTTAACTTGTGAAGCGACTAAGTTTAATAAATATGAAAGATCTGTATTTTAGCAAAAGCAAGCTAGGAGGATTTCAAATGTAGAAAAAAAAAACAAGCTGGAATTTTAGATGAAATCGGGAGTCTAATTGTAATCCATTTTATCCAAAACTAGAAAGACAATGCAGATTTAAGGTCAATTTATATGATTATTAATGAATTTGCATAAAAATTAAGTCCAAGGACATAATTAGATTTTTAATATCACAATTTGATTTAATTATAGGTCAAATTAAAGTTAATTATGTTTAAGAATTAATTTGGGTCCAACTGAAGGATTTAATTAGGTGCAAGAACTTAATTATACTTTAAATGAGTCAAATTAATTTTATTAGGGGCTTAATTGGTGAAAAATTAAGTTTGGGAGCCTAATTTGGGCTTAATCGAAAAGATTGAAATTTTAGGAGACCAAACTTAATTTTTACAAAGTCAGATGGTTCAAATCAGGGGTAAAGTTGCAAGAAAATTAAATTTTTTGGGTCAATTAAGGGCTAAATTAAAAAAATTTACAGCCAATGATCATTTTGTAAAAAGTGTCGAACTAAGGGAACTCAATTGATTGAACTTAGGGATGAAATTGAAGAAAATTAATAGTTTAATGGTCAATTGAGAGTTAAATTGCATAAATCTAGGACCAAGGACTAATATGAAAAAGACAATAAAATTCAGGAATGACATTGAAGTTTAACAGGGGGAAATTACATAAAATTAAAAGTTTATGGTTAATTAGGGGTGTAATTGAAAGAAATTAAAAGATGGAGGGCCGAAATGAACTTTGACCAAAACCCCAAATTAAAACCCTAAAAAGTCCAAAATAGCGCCGTTTTGGACAGTATAAAAAAAGGGACTAGACGACGTGTCGTCTGGTGAATTTTTATCTTCTTCTTTACTAAGTCATAAAAAAACTACCCGGGTGGCCTCTTTTTCAAAGCATTTAATACGTCATCTTTCCACTAAATTTGACAAAACTTGGATACAAATAATGGTCTGACATCTGACTACACCCCAGTGGGATCCTTTCTGGTTGATTGACGCCACAGCTGTTGTGACACCGCCTCAAAGTAACCAACCCGACCAGCCCTTTTTCAGTAACGTTTTAGCTTTGAGCTAACGATTGTGATCCTTCTGGATTGAATCAAGGGCCAAGATTTGGCATTATTAAAGACAAAATGTCCCTCTTCTACCACTTATAAATAAGTGTGGATTCCATGGCCTGAGGGAGAAGAGAATCAGGTCCAAAGTTGACAAAACACTAGTCTTCCCCCTAATATTTTATCTGCCATTATCGTTTTTTTCTCCGCCGCCATGACTTCTACTTCTACAGCCACTTTGCCGTCGTCTTTCCCATTGAAAACTCCACCACGATTAGCCAACATGACCACCAGTCGGCCACCTCATGTCAAGAGTAGCCACCACGAGCTTCTCTCTCCTCTATAAGTTTCCTTTTCTTCCTCCTAGACTAGCAACAACCTCTACACCTTCAACCTCTAGTCACCGGCAACAACGACAACACCACCAGTAGACCGAAAATTACCACTATTTTTTAGTTTCTTCCTTTTCCAACACCGGCAACAACAACACCTCCAAACACACCGACTGTTTCTCTCTCTTCACCCTTCAGCAGCCAACACTGCCCACCGGCATCTCCACTGACATCTCTGCCACCAGTCAACAGCTAGACCAATCAACCACTCCTTCCATGCCAAGTAATCTCCCCCTCTCGTTTTTTCTTCTTCTCCCCCCTTTTCTACTTTCACGCTGCATATGAACAATGAACGTGAAATATATTTCACATTCTATTGCTCACATAACTTAAGCACCAGGCTAGGCCAATGACTAAGTTGCGTTGGGCTGGACCCGGCCCAACCTAACCCAAAAAAAAGAGGCTAGATCTGTTGGGCCGCTAGTCAGGCCAAATCTGGATGGGTTCACCCTAGATAGTTGGGCCGAGCCAACTCAATATATTTAATAATAATAATAATATTAATAATAATAATATTATTATTATTATTATTATTATTATTATTAAAAAAAATTCCAAAAATTTTGTGGGTCATTTTAAAAATATTTATGGGTTCCTCGCATATTGTTTCGACGATTTTACATAATATCGGTTTGTCAGACTTACAACGGAAGATACAGATCTAGTATAAAAAATACTCATTTTCCTCTGAAATTTCAAAAAATAATAAAAAAAAATTAATTTAAGAAAATGTTTTGTCTTGAATACAACCAAATCCTAAAATTTTTTCCAAGCATATTTTCTAAAAGATAAAAATCACAATATTTTTATCATACTTTGAAAAAAAATGAATATTGTAACTAGTTTATACTTTTTGAGCAAAATATAAAAAATCCATAACAATTCTTCTATTCAGAATGCTAGGAATTAGTTATATTTAGGAAATAAATGTGATGCTACAAGTTAGACTTCAATACGGCTAGGATTTCACATAATAAGGTATAGGCTCTCTTACGAAGGGAGATTTGTTTTGAACCTTATAAAAAGACTAATGGATATAAATACAATCTAGAAAAATAATTAAACAATAATGCAACTTACTTTAAGATGTCGTTTGGTAACGTGGTTGCGGGTGAGGTTCACTCGCAACCACGTTAATAAACGTTTGGTAACCAAAATAAAAGTACTTTCAGTGGGTAGGACCCACATGGCACCGCTGGTTTAGGAGAAGCAGCTTCTCGTCTGGGAAAAACAGCAACAGTGGAGCATGGCTCCACTATAGCTGTTCACTAAAGTGAATAGTTTTTTTATTTTTTAATTTTGAAAAACTAGTGCGAGTGAATTAATTCACTCGCATTGTTCACATGAAAAGTTTCACTGTTTTTTTTTAAAAAAACCAGTGTAGTTAAGTGATTTCACTCATACTATTCATGTGAACGTGAACAATATTTTTGAATTTTTTTTTAAAAAAATTAGTTTAAGGTGAATTAAATTTACTCGTACTGTAATCTCAATTTTTATAAATGATAATATTTTATCTAATTTTATTGCATGCTCAAAATTTTTTAGAAAACTGTAGTTCTTGTCGAATGAATTTTGTACGTAATGAAATTGTAAATTTTTTTTAAAAAAATTGAGTTTTACTCGAAAAACTAGTATTTAATATTATTTAATAACACTACATAAATTAAAAGGATATCACATGATGACGTAATATTTGTGGAATTTGATCACAATTCCAATTATGTTCTTGCCGGGTCTGACCCAGTTAAAAAAATCAATTTTTATTTTTATTTTAATTGTGTTTTATTCAAAAAATTAGAAGGAGATCGCTTGATGACGTAACAAAAACTTCAGTTTTTGTTGTTGCGCGCTTAAGAAACCATGGAAAATATAGTCCTTATTTGATAGATTTATTTCGTATGTGATGACATTGCACATAGTTTAATGGAATAATAAAAAATATTTGATATCAATATTATTTATTTCATGATGTAATAACAATAGTTAAATTTACAATATTTAAATTAAGATTCACACACACACACACACACACACACATATAACCTCAATTTGAAAAGTATTTTTTTTAACCAAACACATTCAACTACTTTTTGTTCAACCTTAATTTCAATCACAGTTTTAACCAAACATATATTTTTCCAAACCAACCTCAACTAAAAGTACTTTTTATAAAACAACTTTTTTAAAACCACAACCACAACAGCAACCTCAATGCCAAACACACTCTTAAGTAAGGTGCACTGAGGGTGATGCATCTTTCACTTGCATAATCAATCCCTTATCCAAATTCTCGCAGATCATAGGTTTTCTAATAACCATAATGCTAGGTGGCGACTCCTGAACTTTATAAGTATAATTTTATGATTATATCCAAAACCCTTTCTTTCTCTAACACCTTTCAAGTGGCTAAAACGATGCCCTTCGACTTCGCCCCTAACAATATGTAAGAGTTTTTTTTTTTCAAAGTATAACATTAGAAAAAATTTCTTAAGGAAATAGCTCAATTAAAAAATTATTATTTATTCTAAAACCAATTTTGAATAACATAGTTTGAAGAGTCACATGTTATCAAAAATCAATTTTGGATCCTCCAAAATTATTTTATAAAAATACATTTTTATTCAAAAAATCATAAATTCAAAATTCAAAAATATTTTCGAGACACGAGGAGATAAATCTTTGAGTTGCAATAAGTCAAAAAACCAAAAGAATAGTCAGATTGTGATATTTTGATAAGACAAGTTCAAGAAAGACTTAACAAAAAGAAAGTTGAAGTAGAAATCCAAAATTAATTAAAATTGAAAGAATTAATTAAGTTTAAGGACTTAATTAAACTTTTACCATACTTATTTGACTTAATTATGGACTTAATTGAAGTAAAAATTAAGTTTGAAAGTCAATTGAAGAAAAATTAAACTCTTAATTAAGTTCAAAGAATAATTAAACTTTTAATGGGTTTTGTGTATTCGATTGAGGACTCAATTGAAGAAAAATCAAGTTTAGAAGCCTAATTCGGATTAATTCACAAAGATTGAAAGATTAAGAACACAATTGAAACTTTGAAAGGTTAATTCGGTGTAATCAATGGATTAATTGAAAAAAATTTGAAGTGTAAAGTTCAATAGAGGATCAAATTAAAGAAATCTGAAACTAAGAACCATTTGGTAAAAAATGTTGAAATTTGAGGGTCTAATTGAAGAAGACTAAAGTGAAATTGAAAGAAATTCAAAAGATTAGAGCTGATTTGGGGTTCTATTGCAAAGTTTTAAAGGTTAGGGACAAGATTAAAAAAAAAAAACTATTATTCATTGTCTTCTCCCTAACAACAAAAGAAAAGGATGTCGAAGTAATCACTTTTCAGCTCTAATTTCTCCATCATCTCTTCACCAAACCACACAAATCTTATGACAATTTACGTCCTGGTACTTGAACTTCACTCTAAACAAAAACTCCAGATCCTATTGTATTAAAACACTTGCAGATTCTCTCTCAAAAACACTATCTAGAATTGTTCTGCCTACAAAAATAACCTTTTATCCTTCCTTCGTCAGTTACAAAGCAGCAAGATTTTGTCCTTAACTTTAATGAATGGTTGAGATTTATTCCATTAACCTATGAGCCCTAAAACTTCCATGCTTCTCATATGAAAATCTCACCCAGCCAAGAATATTACAACAACCTTATTCCTTAATCTTTCCAGCCTTAAACAAACCTAGAAGCACCCCTCAAATCATACAACCCCACACCAAAAAAAAAAAACCTAGTAGCTCCATCACCAATACCAGCCACCGTGCCTCCTCCTCCATCATCTTCAGCAACCTAGAAAACCAGCCCCCATGCCATTTTCTTTGATCCTTAATTGTACAAGCAACAAAACCATTTCCATCTTTAAACCCGTGAGCCACACCAGCAGAACACATAAAAAATACCGATAGCTCTTCCATTTTTAATTTGAGGAGAGGACCTTCCCTCTTTATGGCATTTATTTTGGTTTTGGACCAAGACTTCAACTCCTTTCCCTCAAGTTTTTCAAAGACAGACAGACAAAAAGTTGTGACTAGTGTTACTGAAAAGAAGGGAGCTGTGACTGGTTTGGAGGAAAATAACATTTCCTCTCAGAAGTCTTCCTCAGCAAGCTACCACCGTGAGCAACATCTCTCACAACCTCTCAGACCAGCAACCTCTAATCCCACCGTGTGCAAGCAACAAGGGTTTCTCTCCAGGCATATGCAGTTTTGTTTTCCAGCCGAGAATCCCATCTACAGAACTGGTTTCAATTAGGACCAGCTGTTGGAGTCTTCTTCATCAGTCACGTCATATCTCTCCGGTTCCACCGTAAGTAGGAGTCCTCTCCATCAGCTTCATCCTGCTCCAAGCTTTGCACCAGCACCAACAGTGAGCAGTCCAGCGTGCACTCCTCCAAAAGCTGCAGGGCAGCTGTGCACTCTCTCAACATCCATTGAAGCAACGTTCAGAAGCTCTCCTTTGCCACCAGCACGCAGCTTCAATGCGTTGATAAGCCGAGACCAGCAGTTTCAGTTCATCCTCACGTAAACCAAGCAGCCCTATCTCCCTTGTTCCAGCCGAAAGCCACAGTAGTTACATCTTCAACCGTGAGAAACAGCACCTGACAGCAGCAACAATGCCATGGGAAACAACCTTTTTTTCACCGCAACTGTTCTAGTGGTTGTTGATTTCGTTATCATGATTTGCTCAAAGCTTTCCCAAGTAATCAATTTCAGAAGATAAAGTCTGTTCTTTTAGAAGCCAAGACTACTAAACTGTTACTGCCATGACAGGCATAATTTTCTTTCCATTATAACTGTTACTGCCATGACAGGCATAGTTTTCTTTCCATTAATTATAATTCACTGCTATTGTATGCTTGTCTCTTTTTCTTCTTTTTTTCCTTTTATGCCCTGCCCCCCTTTTTTTGTTTGAACAAAGCTTGCGTTCATCATGGGCTTAGGTTTGCTTTAGGTGGATTTGATTTTTAGTTTGGGATTTGGGCCAAGGTTAAGAAGCCCTGATTACGCTGAGTCTATTAAAGCCTAAGGTTGTGTTTGACGAAGCTAAAATTTATCAAAGAAAAATGCATTTGTTTGGGTCTTTAATGCTTTTTTTGGCAAACATGTCCCTATAAAAATTTCAAACTTTATATTTCTGTTTTTTTAGTGTTTAGTAATCACAACCCTTGTTTTTTTTAATTAATTCATTTTTATGCCTTCAAAGAACCTATTTGCAATTTTTTTGTTTTTATATTTTACTCTCTCATATTTAATATTCATGATTAAGGTTTAAGTCTTTTTAAAAAAAACATCGGATGCTCGCAAAAGTTTCAAAGGTTGTTACTCAATCTCTTGGGTTAAGGGTCTTACTGGGTGTGTAATGTCAGTCTTTTCAAGAGGATTTTGATAGCACTCCCTTCTAGTTAAAGTTTTGATGTGGATTGTATATATAGGATGATGGGAAAGTTATAAAGGTTGTGACCTGGGGATTTCTTGACCTTTGATGTTCAAGATCAAATTGTGACCATTTATTACATCTAAGGAAGAAAATTTGTCCTGCTCTGCAGCTGGTAAGGGGAGCGCACCAACAGTCTCATATTTTGAACTATTAAGGAGGGGTTTTTGTTGTGTTATGAGAGTAACTTGGGGGCAAAGAAAGAAAATTTGAGTGGTTGGAATTACAGGCAGTAATCGTAGTTGTTGATTAGGAGAATCTTGATGTGGTTTAATAGTGGGACAAGGGTAAAATAGATATTGAAATGTGGCAACCTAGCCATGTTTTTTGAGCTTTTATTTGAGAAAGTAGATAAACAGTGGCTAAATGACAAGTCACTCGATTTAGGTTTAAAAAAATCAAAGAACAAGTCATCTATTAGAGGGTAAAATCAAGATTTAATTTTCTCATTTCAATTCCTGTCCCTAACCTCTTTTAACATCACAATCAAGCTCTCAATTGATCTTAATCTTTGGAAATCCTTTTAATATACCCCTATTATTTTAATTGGACCCTTGACTATTGGCACCTTTTACACTTTGGTCTTTGATTTTAAAATTCTTCCATTTTATCTTTAATGGGCATTCAAAATTTTAATTCTTTTAATTCCACCCCTAATTAAATTAATTAGGTATGATAATTTTGGCTCCTCTTCATCTTGATCCATAAGCTTTTAGCTCATGTAAATTTGACCTAAATTGCCTTCTAAACTTTTTTTTTTTATTAATTCCATGATTGCATTAATTAAGTCAATCCAAAGTTCAATTGGGTTTTGGAACTTGTTGATTCTTCTTATTTTGGTCAAATTGAATTCCAATCTTAAATTTATTCCAATTAAACCTCTGATTAAGCCAATTAAATGTATAAAAAGTTTAATTAATTCCTTAGACTTTAAAATTTTATAGAGTCATCCCAATCTTCAATATTTTTTCTGAGACTAAGTCCTAATCTTTAATGTATTTCTTTCATTTAGGCTCTTTATTGATACAATTGAATTCTTAAACTTCTTTATTTTATCCATTTTGGTCTTTTAATTCCTAATTTGTGCACCAAGATCCAATTTCAGTTATTTTTCATCAAAAAAAACCCTAATTGTCTTCTCACCTGGTGTTCTCGCCAACTGTGACTCAAAACCTTATTTGTTCGTGACCTGAAATATTTTTTAAATTTTTGATTTTTTGTTTTTGATTTTTAGATTTTTTTGAAAGGAAAAACATTTCTTTCATAAAAATGAAAAATCATAGGACGTCTTGAATTAGGTTATGATGAAGACTTTAAAGTTGTAACATTCTTTTTAGTTAATACATCACAAACTATAGGTTCATCAAATACGAACTCTGCTATATCCATATCCACATTCACTTATTCTTGATAGTAAGTTCCATAAATTAAGATTTTCCTTTCTACTTCTTTCATTAACTTCTCATATCTGGAAGCCCTTACTCCCAATTCATATATATCTTTGAACTTTATTCGTTCGAATTTCTTTCTTAACTCTAATCCTAATCCTTGTTGAGCAATCATAATAAATTTCTGTTCTGAAATTCAAGCCTAACATTTTGCTCTTGCTTCCATGTATCTATCTAGATATTTTTAAACAGTTTCTCCATGATATTGCTTTAATTTCACTAAATCAGCCAATACAAATTCTAAGTCTGTCATAGAGAAGCTTGAAATATAGTTTGCATATCATTCCAACTCTGAATTGAATTTGATAGAAAATTTATATATCAAGTAAAAGCATCTCCAATTAATGAATTTGAAAATAAACTTAGTTTCAGAAAGTTAGGATTAAATACCTTTTTACATTAGCAAAAAATCTTACTATATGTTTTATAACAAACATGGTCTCTTGATCATTAAATAAACTAAAGTATGGAAACTTAAAATTACTAGGATAAAGGTTCATTATGTCAATGTAATTTGGATATGATCATTTATATGTTGGCCTAATTATTTGTTAAACTTTGAGTCCATAGGTTGTTCCATTATCTTTAAAATATACTCTAGATCAACTCTATTTGAAGGTCCATTTATTTTTTAGTCATTTAGGATTATTGTCTCATCTATATCTTTTAGTGATAAATGTTTATAATTAACAAATTTCTTTTTCGAACTCCTCCCAACTTCCTCTTTCACTAAAGGTTTTCCTTGGTTGACTTTTGGTTCAAGTAAAGAATTATTCCTATCACTGAATTGTTCCAGCTAACAGGGCTCTTTCACGTTTTGTTTAGGCTCATTCCTTTTATGATTTGACATTTTTTCTACTTTTTTATCTAAATAGTTTTTAACCTCAACTACCACTTGTTTGGAAACCTTATTCAATAGTATAATTAAAATCAAATATCACTTAATTATTTTCTTTTCTTATTTTGGCATCTAATTTTGTATTCACATCTTCAATAGCCTTAATCATTCCCTAATAAAACTCCTTATTCAAGTTTTATAGTTTTCCTACTTCATGCTCCAAACTTTTTTCACCATTTTGTTTTTCTCTAACATTGGACTCTAGAATGGCATGAGTTGATATCTCATTCACTGATACAATTATATTGTAATGATCTTCAATCATCTTTATCTTGATTATATGTTTCTTCTTTAACTCTTCAGAAAGACATTTATACCTCTCTTCGAGTATCTTATTACCCTTTTCTACTCTTTATTCAAATAGTAAATATCTATCTTCTACAATCATAAAATAGCTTCCTTCTTCATTTTATATTTTTTCCCTTGAAGGATTGATTCTCTATTTTTTTTTTCAATAAGGATATCCATTAATTCTTCTCTTTCTTCTAAATTTTCTGGCAATTTTGATATTTTTGATGTTATTTTGGTGTTATAGTTTCAAATAAATATATATGACACTCCCACTATATCTTTAATTAAGAAGACTTTGGTTTTTTAAGGTTGGATATTAAGTTTGATGTATACAATGTGTGTTTCGGATTTAAATTCTAGACTTCTACTACAATTCTAGATTTGTTATTTTAGACTATAGCAATGCCATAATATAATTCAATAATCAAGAAGTAATCAAATACTTTAATGCTTTGAAGGTAAATAAAAACTTTAATAATTCAAGATTAAAGAACTTGTGTTCATTAGATTATCTTTGTTTTAATTATAACTACGCACTGGAAAGCCTTGACAAAAAAACATGAATTGATATTTTTGGTGTTTTCTGGTTTTCTTGATAATGAAAATTACCAGCCTAATGATTATTGCCTATTGATTACTACCTATTGGTTATCGCCTATTGATAAAATAGGTTTTGAATTTCCTTCAAATTTGATTGAATTACAGTGTAATTGTTGTTTATTTGTTGAGTTGTTGTATTTTTTTAATTCTCCTATTCTTCTCCGTTCAGCTTTCTTTAAATAGAAAAAAAACTATAGAAAATTGTCTGGTAACCACCCATCTTCTTCATTCTTCCTAGTTTTAAGGATGGATGACTTTAACTGCTCTTCTTCATTACTCCATGTGCCCTGTTAGTTTTTCTTTTACAAATCTGGATCATATTTACTTTGTATCCTAATTTTCCTTTCATCTTATCCAAATTTTGTCATTCCTTTGTGTAATATTGGTTTAGCTCATAACCAAATCATGTTTTTCTTAATTTGGCCCATACTTCATTGCATACTTACCAAGTATGTCCCATCATCAAGTTTGTCTTTTTGTATCTTTTAGCCTAGATTATCTCTTTATTAATGTTATAGAATAACAAAAATGCAATAATATTATAGAGTTATGGCGATCAGAATGGAATATAATTAGGATAACAATTGTGAATGATCTTTCAAGGGAAAAACAAAGTTTTTTCCCATATTAGCATAGTGAATTTTTTTTTCTCAAACTAGCATGGCTAAAAAAAATCATAAATTAACACATTTAAAGCCCTTACACAGGTCACATCTACACAAGTCAATACACACAAGTACTATCTATGCAACTAGGTAGGTGTGTTGCACATGTAATATCTATGTAACTAGTACGTTTCATTTTTCTTCTTGCATATTTATGCATTCACGTTCAAATTAACTCCCCACCTTGCATTTAAATATAGCAAGTCAAAACACATGTTTTATGAATATCCAATGACCATGAAAGAAAAACAAATATTTCGATGGCTAGAAAAAAAGAAGATGAGATGACACAAAAAGACAAGAGAAGAGAGAGAAAAGAAAAGGAAATAAAAAATGTGATGTAATAAACACATTAAAGCTCTGATGATGATATTTTTTTAACAATTAAAAAGATTTTGATGAGAAAAATTTATAGACACTGTGAAAAGTCAACTTTAGAACTTGTGATGAGCCACATGTACCACCTAAAAGATGTGGCATGCTTACTTGTTGGCATTTCATCACCTGTTCCAAAGTTGGTTTTTCATAATATATATGGATTCATCTCGTCGTGATTTTTCTGATGATACTGAAAATGTTATAATTGGAGCTATATTGTATCTTGGGCTCCTTGTTATTCTTGCCCATAAAGAGTGCTTTTAGCATGTTTTAATATGTATTTGGTTAAAACTGTTGTGCTGTAGATTTTTACATGCAAAATCAATAATGAAAAAGCAGGTTTTCATTAATAAAAAGTAGATTATTTCAGCTTTTACAAAACCAAAATTTTAAACATAATTATACATGTAATTATATGCATGTAATCCAAAACAAAAGGCACAATGTCTTAGAAAGATGGAAGGCGACAAAATCACAAGTTTGGTATCACTGATTACTGCCCACGAATTTGAATCGTCATCATATCAGTATGTCAAGTGTTTTACAATGTCCAAAATATGATATGATTCTTGCTTTCGCAAGAAGTATCCCATGTGGATGCCGATCCCATATGGTCTTTTATGCAATTTTGCCCCCTTTCCCCGCACTCACCATCTTATGTCTTTGAGAATGAGAAGGGAAAAAACAAACTGCAAACAGAGGTTGAAGCATAGTAGAAATGTAGCTTCCAAAGTGCTGCAAACACTAAAAGATGTTAAACAAGAGAAAAGATGATGAAAATAAATATATTTCTTCCGATTGATGAATGAACAGCCAAGCATTTTTATATACCACATCAAGTAAATAGGACTTCGCTCATCCTGTAATCATCTTCACAGTCTTGATCATGTGGGTTGTATAGTGTTATAATTTGACATCACATCAAAAATGAAAAATAAATTTAAATCAAACCCTATTCTATATTTCTCACTTGCTCAGCACCTCAACTTGAGTAATTACATGGTCCTGCATAAGCCTTGCGGCTTCTGAGAGTTGTGGTTGGTTCCACCATGATCCATGTTTCCTCTCCTCTCCTTTGCTTTCTTGTTTCTTCTTTCTGTTCAAAACTTTTTATCTTCCTTTATATGGCGAAGCTTCATGATCATTAATTAACATGACAAAATGAATATGAATACTATGATATAACTTTCTCGAGTTCCATTTGAAAAGCTCAAGACGAGACTCCTTGTCTCTTAAAGAAAGGTTTCTGGCAGATAAGGAGTCTATCGTCACTGTTACTTTCGATTTCTATAACTCGTGCATCCCACTTCAGCCGTGTAGTCAGCCTTCTTGCTGATTCAACAAGTGGAGCTGTGTCACGCATTATCACCCAACCCTGCACCAATCACCAACATCACTGCATCTAAATTCTTCTGACCCAGAAACTAGATCATAAAATCAAACAGTTTCCAATCATTGAGGATTCTATCTAGAGAATAGTCTCTCGGATTAAAAGCATTTCTCCACCTTACCCACAAGAATTACACGGGATACAAAATTAAAAAAGAGATCTGTTTGAATTGGGTACCTCTGGACGAAGTAACCGATCTATCTCGGTGAATAGATCCAGCATGGTGCACCAGCGCTGCTGACGGGTTTGAAGGGATAAGAGCCCTTCCGCATGCACTAAATCATAACTTCTAGGGTAAGTCGGGAATGGCTCGCACCTTACATGGAAATAATTCACCACGTCAATGGGGAAACAAGCAACAAAAAAAGCATAATGGGTAGAAGAGTGCACAGAATCTAGAGTTAAGACAAAATAAACTTGACGCTGGAAGGTTCACCATATCGGTGGGGAAAAAAGCAATAATTAAAGAACAACGGGTAGAAGAGCACACAGAATCTGGAGTTAGGACATAAAATAAACTTGGGACTGGAAGGTTAGGGCTGTCCAAAGGAATGTTATTTATCTTATCCATTTAGGATAACCCAACAACAAGAAAGGGATAAGCGGGCAATCAAATGGAGAGTGAAGGAGAAGGGGTGGGCATCCAAAAGAGGAATGGGGAGAGGAAGGTCAGGTACAGAGTAGATAACCAAACAGAGGAAAAATCAGAATGGCGTATTTCCAATCTAGCATGAAATGTACTAACACCCTGCAGGATCATCATCCAAAAAAAATAACTGACATTGCATCTGATGGTTAAGAAGCCCATTCCGCACATGCAAGAATATGAGAACAGGAATAGCATTTACCAATGGATAAACTGAAAAAAAGGGGAAGTAGATGGTAGAATTACCAATCATGCAGTACACCGACCAAGCCTCTGTCCACTATCAAGGGAAGGTAGTTTGGTCCTCCTGTTGGGACCACATTCATTACCCATACAGACTTCCCGGCTTCCAGTAGTGCTGAATTGAAACCGCCAAAATGAGCGTTCATGTCTAGTACATTCCGGACCATGTTATAAGGTGGAGAAGGATCCTCTTCACCAGGTCTCTTTGGATGATCAGAGAATATTATTGGTGACAAAACAGACCAATAATTAGGGAGTGTTGTTTTCCAGTTCTCTGCATCTTCCCTAAAGTCTGCTGGATGCAGGCCTGAAAAAATATATAAAGAACATGGATAAGGCAAAAGGCATACAAGGTATGGATATCCATACTCAGTTCTATATTCCACCAAGATGCTGTTCCAAAATCATGTAAAAAGAGTATCAATTACCGTATACTGTAAGCTCACTCTTGTTCAAGTGAGACCTAGAAGGCCAGGTTGTCTTCTCTTGGATAGGAATCCATCGGCGACTCTGTGTTCCAGCTATGCACCCTTGGAGTGGTCTATAATAAGGAGATTCAACATCATGAGCTTTACTGCAGGTGGAAGGGCCTGCACCGGGCTTCCTATCATAACAAAGCATATTAAGCTACCAATCAGAACCACCCCTTAGTCATCATAATTATGTAGAGATTTTTTTTTAACCGATTTATGCATAGATGCATATGCATGCTCTTTAAGCATTATACTGATGCAAATTCAACCAAAATCAATCCAATTTTCAATATGCAAGTAGATATCTTGCCAGTGGCATTACCGTGAACTATAGCAGCTTTTTTTACTAGTCTTTTTCCATAAAACAGTTTCATCTTGTTGTGACAGCATCTCCCAGCAGAGATTTTCAGCAAAATCTCGTACAAAGTTCCACCTTTTCTGGTTCTCTTTGTTACGAGCATTGGTAAGTGGTGAAGTCCAGACAAAATACCCACCAGGCTTCAAAACTCTGTCAGCTTCGATTAAAAAAATACCATCTGCAGCATGTGACGTGAATATTTAGCAGTGTTTACATGACCAGTTTCACACAGCAAATAGCAAACAAGATTCTGAAGTTAAGAGTTGCAGGCACACTGTTTGAAGACTGTCTGGTCTTTTCAACAATCATTTTCCAGCAATCAGATTTAAAACCAGGTAACCCAATGGAGGAGAGTAATTAGTAGCCTATGAGTTGTGTACACTTATTCAACCTCTAGACCTCCAGAATTAAAATTCAAAACGAATATGAAGCTGGCAAAGTAATACTTGATGGAATAACTTTGCGATAGATCTGCAATATTAGATTTTGAAAAGAGGAGGGCTATGTAAATTGGACAAATATATGGTAGATCGTGCTTATCATTGTTTACTAGTAATTTGTACACTTTATTCCAACTCTTATCCATACAGACTTCTGATAATCTATTACAGTTAATGTGAACACTAAATTTGCATAATTTTCCCTGTCGAATATGCAGTGAAGTGAATTTTAAGCACAAAATAGAATTTAGTTGACATTTTAATTTCTTCATAAGATGTGATATGCATTCATATCAGTATTCATATATGTCCCACATTGTCACAATGATCACTAAATAAGACATCAGAACCAATACCTTTGTGGTCCCAATCAACACCACATCGTGCACAATGCAACATATCAAAGGAAAGAGAAGGGTATGGCAATTGATTCGAAGTAAAAGAACCAATCATCGCAGGAAGACCTCTTTCAAGAGTAAGTTGAACTTGACTGCCTGAAGGCTCATAGTTTGCAATGCACATAGTTAAGAGCTGCTTCGAAAAGAGATGTGCTCCAAAGCTACCATAACCACATCCTATATCCAAAATGGTTCTCACCTGCAAGAATCAGGAAATAAACATGGGTAGTTATTACATGTATTGCACAGAGAGCATAACTAGTATCAGGTAGCTGCAGAGTACAAGTGAGCTGCATAATTTCCATTCTTGACAGCATTGGACATCATACTGTCATAGAGCACTAAAATGGTTTCTTATTCTCCTTTTTTTATCTTTTCCTTTTGATAACTAATCAAAGAGCACTATTATATTTTATAGAATTTAGACTGCACGTTGCTCAAACCTTGTTTTCTGGGTTGCACATTGCTCAAATTAAAAGGTTTAAATTTGAAAATTAGTTACTCCAACAGTTTACTAAAAAAAGACTCTTGTTAGTTAACGAAACCACTCTGTATCCAATACCAGACTACAGTAATGCTACAAACTAAGAAAGTACATGAGACATAATTAAACTTATTTTAAGGTTCCCAAAAGGGGAAAAAATATAGGGGCTTACCCCAGCTTGTACAAAGTTGGATTCATTTCTCAGTCCAATCATTTCAGCAATTTGATGTGAGTAATCTTCAACACCATCAAACATGGGAGAGGCTGAACGAAAAGAAATCTGCTCTTCATCCAACATCATCATCCTGCCAACCACGGTAATAGAGAAATCAACAGAGGATAACAAGGAAATACAAGTGCAAGTAATACAGTAAAGTCCATTCACTTACCTCTTTGTCAAACTACCAGATGAAAGAACCTCTTGTGCAGTAAGTTTTACATTTGCAACCCAGATGATGTCTCTTCCCGTAGGCCAATGAAGAGGGATCCTATAATTTACAGGAGGAAGCACCATGCAACTTTGCCTCGAACTCTGCCCACAATGACGATCATTCTCGCTACCATCAGAATATCCCAAAGCAAGATTCTCGGAAACATTGAAGCAAGGA
Source organism: Populus deltoides (assembly GCA_015852605.2). Taxonomy (NCBI): domain Eukaryota; kingdom Viridiplantae; phylum Streptophyta; class Magnoliopsida; order Malpighiales; family Salicaceae; genus Populus; species Populus deltoides. Next base: position 16,039,870 of record CM027574.2, on the reverse strand, counting down.
ACATAAATTTCAGACTCTTGAGAACAGAACTCCAATTCTTGCAACCTCGAGGAACCAAGAGATAGCTCCCCAATATCCCACATGTCAGAAACAAGTTGCTCCTGGAGTCGCCTATAAGTGTGAAATATTTGACCCCTTGACAATGTCGATATTGAGATCGTCCACCAAAAAGATCCGGTAAGAGCAAGAACTACAATCACAGCTAAGCTAAACTTCAAAAGTAGCAATGTTAATTTGTGTCGGCTTCTTGGACTTCCGACACTGAATGGATCAGATGCAAAGCCACTTTCACCGTTGACATATTTGGAAGGAGAATTATTATCAGGAAAAAGTACACGGAAAGGAAACTTCAGAGCTAAATAACTTTGATCAGAAGAACGATTCCTATACATATCTTCCTTTTCTGTTTTATCTTTCATTTGGGAGTCCCATAAATCATTGCTGTTCCCAGAGATCCGTATCCCTGTTGCACCTCGATGCAGAGGCCTAGACATTCTATAACCTGAAAAACCAGCAATAATTAAACTTTTGAAATAAAGTTAAGCTCACTAAGTTTTTCACCTGAATCCCAATAGAAAACGAGAGAAATTCTTCTCAAATGAGCTAAAAAAGCAAAGAACAAAGAGCCCAAGAAGGCAAGAAACCTTCCTTATTGCAAGGAATCAACCCCACTCCAAAATTTTATTATTTTTTTTAAAAAAAAAAGGCAACGCTAAAACAAACATCAGAAAAAAAAAATAGAGCCTATGAAAAGAAACTGCAACTACTAAAGGAATAGACTTCATTGGTAATTCCAAGACTAAACACATGAGAGGAAAAAAAAAAGAAAGGCAATTGAGATTCAAAGACAAACGAAGCAAATACATTTCAAAAGTAAGATAATCACTTTTGATTCCATTGAGCCTCTTAACCTTTGATTTGTATATATGCAAGTGAGAGTGAAAGTTCATTTCTAGTAAAAGAACTCACTTCATTTCAGTACCTAACTAAAAAACCAAATAGCCCAAACAGATCAATCCAGTAAACTGATAAAAAAAACAAAGAGGTATCATAATTTCACAATCCAATCAAATCTAGCAGAACTTCAAAGAGAAGAAAAACACCACCTTATATGGGGCACAAGCGAAAATACAAGTTCGGTTTTTCAGAGCCAGGAGGAAAACAAATCCCTGAAATCAGCAAGAATTCACGAATGGAGTGATGAAACATAAACCCATGAATGAATGGATGGAGTGATTGAACCCAGAAGCAGCTTTTGCTGTTAAAGATATGTTTGGATCTCTCTCACGACGGACGCGAGAGAGATGATTACTATGGATCCCAACACAACAGAACTCTCGTGAAAACTAAAAACTCTTCCTTTTTATAGAGGAAAGTTTTTTTTTTTTATGTGATGAAAGTAGCTAAATAATAGTAGTGGTAGTAGTTTACTACTGTTGATTTTGATTTATTAATTAGTGATCAATAAATAAGTGAGACGTAAACAATTATAAAACTAGCTTATCTCCTGGACTAGACTCCAATCCCAGCTGTCCTTCTCCATTGAATTAAAGGCCATTCCACACTAGATAAAACTAGGAATATTTGCTTATTCCCTCGATCTTTTTACTTCAGATCTTTGAGCTGATTATTACTAAGACATTACTAAATGTATCTCGAGCGGAATGCCTCAAAATCATTAAAAAAAAAAAACAACTCATTTTAGAAAAAAAGCCACTCTCTCTGTTTTATGAGATATGAATGACATCATTTTAGGATCAGCTCTTCGTGCGCGTGTACAAACAAGGGACATGGATATTATGCTGCGTAGGGAGCTGGTGTTTTTGGTGTCATTTTCTTTAGTTATTGCTATGAAAATAAAAAGCAAATGGAATTTACCATGGATATGTGCAGGTGAGAGGCAGGGAGAGCAAGACGGCAGACCAGGAAACATTTTATTTTAAATAACGTTTCTATGCCTGTGTTATTTATGAGATCACGTTTGACTTGGGCCTGAAATGCCGGACACTACTAAGGATTATAAATCTTATTTATATGTATAATTCACAGACAAATAACAACTTGAAACTTGCATCCATGCTTTGTGTAATTATTATTATTTGTATATTCATAATCTTACTAATTAATTAACAAAAACTGAAGCAAGATTGTGTTCTCAGTGGGTGTAAAATCACTCACAAAATCTTTGTGGTTTGGAGGAATGATTTTTTTAAAATTTTTTAATTTGATCCTCAAACTTTTTCCTCACATAATCAAGCTGTTTTGGCCAAAATTAACACCCAATTGTTTTGTTTTTTTAGGGAGGGTTGAGTTGAAGGACGGGAACTGGAGTGAAAAACATGGGTAACATAGATGACGCTTTCAAATTTGTTTGTGAAGTACATTTTAATTCCCCCAGCTTTTTTTATTATAAGGTAATCAATCCCTTTAATCTTTAAACAATACATTTTGATACCAAATTTCATTTTCTTTATTTTTCAGTCTTTTTTTCAAAAGAGAAGAGAGAGGAGTCACTAGATTCTGACGAAGAGAAAAAAAGCTCTTAGTTGGTGATGATTTTGACCACCAAACATATTAAAATTGATATTAACGGTTCCACTAGATGAGGGGAGATTTAGGATGGTTGTTTTAAGCCTCAATGTACCATAAAAAAATCAAACATAAATTAAGGATGCAATATTTTTTCCGATTTGATTTAGTGGTTTGGACTTTTTTTGGTTTAATGGGTTGATAGGTTGGTTTCTTAGTGTTCTAAGGGTGTTTGTAAGGTGTTTTGTGGTTGAAATCGGCTGAAAAATGAGTTTTTTAGCTAAATAAACTCGTAAACTGGATTTTCTAGCCGCCATAATGGTGTCCAAAAATAGGCTAACAGACGACATGTCGTTTGTCATGGTGGGTGATGTGTCGTCTGTTTATTTTTTTTTCAAAAAAAATAGGGACGGATAATTTGTTATCCTCCCCTTTTAAAAAAAATATCAAATCCAAGTGTGCGGGTCTAGGCTTCAAAGCCCACACATGCTTGAGCTTTTCCTTTTTTTTTTATTAATATTTTTTATGTTTTTTTTAAGTTTTTTAATTAATACCCCTCCTATATCATTTTTTTTATATTATTTAGTCTTTTTTAAATAATGATTTTTTAAAATTATATTGAGTGTCTTTATTTTTTCATGAGGTTAGTATGATTGATTTGTAATTTATTTTTATAAATTGAATATAAATTAAATTTATTTTTATAAATTAAAAATGTTTAATTTTTTTATGATATTTTTAATATGTGTAACCTTATATAGTGTTTGTTTTCTTTTCATTTTATTTAATAAATTTTGTGTCTGTCAATTTCTATTACAAATTGATTTTAATAAACAAATTCATAAAAAAAACAATTGGGTAAATGACCTGTATTATACTATTAAATATATTAATTTATATTTGTCTTTTAATTTTTATAATTTTTTTTTATAATCAATTCATTTTTTTATTAAATCATTTTAATCTAATAATCTAGGTCGCATGATAAAGACGTAATCTTAACATATAATGTTGTGGAAACATAAAATGTTGAATTGAAATGCTAAAAAATGTTGTCTATGCAATAAGAATAATAATGATAATGTTGACGAAAGGATGGACTTTTTAGGCCCCAAAGATCACAATCTAAGACCGATTTTCAACCCGTAATTACTGATGGCCATCATTCCAAGATCTGCCTCTTCTACTGTACCAAAGATACCAAATTCGCCCTTTACTGTGTGTTTTTTTATACTTCGAAGTAAATTAAAAAAAAAAAAAAGGATACAAACAAAATAAATAGGACATAGAGATTTAGCCCCGGGTTTGACTGATAGGGCTTGAGAGAGTATATATATTGACTCTTTGATAATGTTTTTATTTTATATTTTTTTCAATTTAAATATATTTATATAAATAATTTATATTTCTCATTAACAAACACATGCTTAAAGGTTAGCGCAAGGTTTTAAAGGTGTGTTTAAAATTGTAATCATGACAGCGGTTTAAAGTAATTTTTATTTAGAAATATTTTAAAATAATTTTTTTTATTTTTTAAAAATTATTTTTGACATTAGCATATTAAAACGATTTAAAAATATAAAAAATTATTTTAAAAAAATTAAAAATTTTAAAAATATATAATTTACATGGCATTTTCAAAGATACTTCACTATTTTAATTTAATTCGGTTAGTTAAAGGCTTGGCATAAGTTATTTTATTTTATTTTATTAGCAAGCAAAATGCAACGATGTGATCGACTGACCTCACATCAGTGGTAATGGATTTTCTTTCCACTGACTTCTCACATAATAAAAGATCATGTTCGTTAAAAAGCATTAGTATCGTAGAGGAGCAAGTAAAATTATATGCATTGTTTATGGACCGAAGATTATATTCTTAATATGGGAGAAAGAAAAGGAGAAGGACACGTCACATGAAGCTGTGACGCATTGTATTCTTAAATAATTTTTATTTTAATATATATTAAATTAATTTTTTTATTTTTATTTTTATTTTTAATAATAACATATTAAAATTATTTAAAAATATTAATTTAATATTCTTCAACTTAAAAAATACTCCTAAAAAAGGACACAGCTAAACTGTATCAAGACGAGAACGAGAGTCCATTTTTGCTACAATTGTTTAAATATTCGTTCTGCGAGGTAATCGTGGGCCCCAACACAGGCGCGTTTCTCTGTCGGTGAGCCGTATGGGTGACGTGCCGGATGTAGATAGACCGGTCAGTTACAGAGGATAACATCCTTGGTTTTATGTTTTTTTTTTTTTAATTCCTGCGTGTGTTTCGTGAGTTGTTATTGTTCTGTTCTGCAAAATTTTGTTCGTCTGCGGTGGTGGGTGGATATGCTCAACGGGGAATTGAAGAGTTTGTTTTTTTTTTCACGGGATTGAATCGAATTTTTTACTTTTTCAATTTGATGGCCGTTGATCTGAGGTGGACAAAACTAGGGTCACGATAACTGGTTTGTATAACTTGTACAGACATGGCTATTAATTTTGGTTTTTTTAAAAAAAATATTAGCATAATAAATTAAAATTTTGAATAGAATATCCATTTTCGAAAAAGATTGAGTGAAATAATATATTTTTATCTTATCATGTTTTTAAAATATGACATTTACTAAAAGTTGTTATTTCTAAGCGCGATAAGATAGTTGTCGTGCTTCAAAATAGCAACATTTAAACATGTCGTGTTTTTAAATGCGACAATTGTCAACGAGTCAGCCAGTTCGATACAGTTATATAATTAGTCGATCATTTCATACAAAAACCATAATTTTATGAATTTTTCATTTTAAAAATATATATCTTTGTCCAACTTGTAGACTCAGAAATAGACTCTAATTAAAATATTAAAAAGTTATTGTTCACACAATAGTTTTCAATGATGATTTTGAGCAGTTACGTGTGGGTCTGATATAACTAGATAAGGATCTGTCACAAACAGATTACGTGGATGGCCTAGCAGATGCATTTACAGACCAACGGAGCAGGTCTAGACCTAAAAAGAGATGTGGTCGTGCTAGACTAGAATGATGGCTCAAAAGAACCATAACTTTTGATCCGACTATTGGATCACGCTTAAATTTTTATAGGCATTTTTGAAGGTTGTTTTCCATAAAATAACCATGGAATTGCTACTTTGACCGTTGGATCTTTATATTTCAAAAATCTCGTCCTAGGACCCTGGTTTTGAAAGTTTTGTGATTTTCCTTACGAACCAGTAGATCGGTTTAAGAAACCAGTCAATCTGTTAGTCCTAAATTTAAATAGATGTCGTGATTGTGAACCATGACATCAATTAAGATTTTGTCATGGTTCTCAACTACGACATTTAATTGATATCGTAGTTCCCAATAACGACATCCAAAAGTGTGTTATTTTGCCAAAACATCTTGCTTTTATGTCATTTCACCATTTATTTGCATCGTACATGTTAATTGCCTAATTTATATTGATTTTGCTAGTCATATCATTTTTTGTGATTTGCACACATAATGTGAGTACAAATAACCATATCATTCATTCATGGGACATGAACAAATGTGTAACAAATAAAAAAAACAACTAAAACAAAAGGTATCTTGCAATAATAGACACATTTTTCTATTTATTACTGTGGTGAAATGATGATTTTACTCTTCTTAAAAAAATTCATAAGTCTTGGTTTTGGGGTACTTTCATCTTTTTACAAGCTAGATTAGTCATAAAAAATCTGTTCGAGGTATGGTTGTGTTTCCTATCTTTTTTTGCGTAGTAAAATGATACAATTACCTACAGAATAAAAATTTTATAAACCTTGCATGGAGGGCTAAATAAGTATTTTGTTTGTCGATGTGCAGTGAATTAACAAGTATGCCTTTAAGGTAAAAAATCAAACCATAGGGTTGGGGCCTTTAGGTCTTTTTACATTGGTTTTTTGGTAATTATTAGGGTAATCAAAGGCATATACATTTTTTCATATTAATTTAATATTATTTAATTTTAAAAAGTTGATGACATGTGCTTTGCACACTTCGTTGCGTTAAAGGTGCCCACATATTTTGGGTGGCGCGTGTAGCGCCTCTCGATGGCAAAAATACCTTTTGGTAGTGTCGTTGGATGCGTCGCAGCGTCTTTTTTCTCCTGGTGCAACATGTGTAGACGAATGTTGTGCGCTTTATCACCAGTTAGCCTTGGTCAGCCTTTTATTCCATTCTTTAACATTTAATTTGATTGGACTTTTTTTTTTCATGCATGGTGCTTCTGATCTAATGACATGTGTCATGAGTTTTAAAAGTTATCTATTGCATGGTTTTTAGACTTAACTTGGGGGTCGACATAGGAAATGTTTGAGTCACGAGTCAGGTGGGTTGACCGGGTTAATTTGGGTCAACCAATTTTTCTTATTTTATAAAAATGTAAAAATAATTCATTTTGAAAAAAAATAAAAAGATTATTAGGTTTTGACTGGGTTTTTCCAAGGCTAATTAGGTTACAGGTCAACCTTGTTTTTTGACTATATCATATCAGGTCAATCCCCTCCTATTCTTGTTGAAAGTTGTCCCGACCTAAGCCCCATATCACTCGGGTCATGTGTTATTATGATCTCATTACATAAGCTACATTTTTTGCTAGTTAAATTGAGTTGACTCGCCTCTTGTTACCTAGGTTACATGTTTATCACCCAGCCTCGGGTTTACTTGAGCCAGCTTTTTTTGTCTTTTTTTATCCAATTACATACTTCCAGAGATTGTTTTTCCGTGGTTATCATAGTCAATTTTTAAAAAAGTATTGTTCATTTATCATCGTTGCTAATTTTTTTTAATCACCTCATTAAAATAGAATCAACTTATTCAACCTGGTCAAGGTTATAACTCGAGTGGTTTTATTTTCTTATTTTTTAAAATGCATAGGCGGCACCTAGACATCGCTTTTTACATAAAAAGATGGACCCGTGGTGAAGTGCGGGCCTTGTAATTGTTCCCACCTATAATTGATCAATTTAATTTCTCTCCTATAAATGTTTATACATGAGTATTATAGTACATGTTTTTATATTCAACTTGCATTAAATTTTTCAATATTCTTTTAACCAGTTGAATTATCATCCAACCTATTGTTAATTTATTAAAATTAAGTTTACTTCTTTACCGGCTTAAAAAAAAAACAAGTTATTTATATATCAAAGCTAGAAGATTCATTAACAAAAACTAATAATAATAATGAGTAATGATAAAAATGAAATTTAAACTCTCATCCAATGACTTTTTTCTTATAAAAAAGAAACTAACATGATAATTACAATTTTTTGTATAATAATAATGAGTAATGATGTTTCAAATAGAAAATAGTCTATTCATTAACAAAAACTAATTAGGCATGAAAAAACATTATAGACTTAGACTCATTTGCATTGTTCACTAGAACAATGTAATGGCATCTTTACCCTTCACAAAAAAAAATATTGAGCTGGTTATTGAGGATATTGAGGTCTTTTCACAAGGTGCATTAATTATCACAAAATTAACTAGGGGCAAATAATTTTTTCACATTTCAAAAGCACAATACAATGCCCAAAATGTCATTGAAAGAAAAGAAATTTAAACTATCATCCAATGACCTTTTTGTATTTTAACAATGTTTTTTTTATTATTATAAAAATTAAAAAAACAAAATGCGTGGTGCAACGATCAAAATACTTTTGAAAGTAAAAATCTTAAAATTGGTTTTCAAGGTTTGTTTTTTGTGTTTTAACAATGGTTTTGTTGTTATTATCAAGTTAGCTGAGAAAAAATTTGGTATTTGACTAATTATAAAAAATAAAAAATAAATAAAAAGTAGTCAGCGCGTGTAACGCACGTGCTAGCATATGAGAGGCACCCACGCTCTCCAAGCAGTGCGTGTAATGCCTCTCAACATCTAAAATTCTCCTTTTGTCATGTCTTTGAAAGCATCATGATGTTATCTTCCTAATGGGACTGTGCGTGTGGTCAGTGGTGGCATGACTTGTCGCTGACAACGTTTTCCCCCTTCTTTTCTGTCTTCTCCCCTCAAATTCTCGCTGACCATGTAAAATTTCAGAGTTTTTCTATATTTATTGGGATTCCCACTTCAATTCTTCTTATTTTGATTTTCAATTTTTGTCCTTGGCCATTTCATATAATTTTGATTTTTTTTCAATTTCATCATTCTATCCCAATTTGTGATAAGTTATTGTTTTTAATTTGATCTTCATTCTTTTGATCGTTATTTTTTTAGGATCCTTTTGTTAAATTGATCTTTCTTTCACCCTTCAATCAATTGCTTTTCTTACCTTTTATGTCAATTTTGATCATTATTATTTTGATTGTTTTTTTTGTGTGTGGTCATTTTGTTAAATTCACGTTTCTTTTAAATTTCACTATTCAATCAAAAATAAAATTTACTTTGTATTTTAATTTTGGTACTAATCTTTTAGTTGCAATTTTTTTTATTATAAATCCTTTGTAAAATTGAAATTATATTTTCAATTTCATCCTTTAATATTTGATTGATTGGAAATTGGGCTTTATGGTTTTTTTTTTATAGGATGCTTTAGGTCTAATGACCCAGGTTACGGGTTTGAAAAGTTAACACGGATTGACTGTTTTTTCTTTTTAGAAAAAAATAGACTTTGTGATTTTCTTCATTTTTTTCTATCAGATTATCAATCTTATGACATTAGTTGCAGGTTTGGTGAGATAACTCATGTTGTCTCGACCCTAATTACCGGAGTTACAAGTTTGTTATGCTAACTTGAGTTGACTAGGCTTCGTTGTTTCGTATTTAATGGGTTGATAATTGAATTACATTATTTGTCACATTTTGATTTTTTTAGGTTATCGTGATCATTTTTTAAAAAAAGAAATTTGTTCATCTACTGTCATTATTATTTTTTATATATCATATAATTTAAATAAATTTAACTTACTTAATGTAATCAGATTTATAATTTAAATCGCGATTTTTTATTTATTTTTCTAAACAAGTTTGCATTGAACATCATCTTTTATGCAACAAAAGAAATAATTTGGCTCAGCAGGGCCAAACGTAGAGAACTTACTGAAAACTCATTCGAACCTCACAATACAAATTGTCCAAAATAAAGCTTTTTTGTTTTTTCTTTTCACATGATGCACACAATTGAACTTAGCACTAGCATAGATCAATTGCGTAACAGGCCATGCTATCGGATCTTATTGAGGATATATGAGATGGCATGCTCGTGTTGCTATATATTTATAAAATAAATATATTTAATAGTATTATAATTGTGAATCAATGCTAGATAAGTAATAAAAACTAAAAGCATGATGGAGCTAATATTTCATGATGGAAAAAAAATTGTGTTGGTGATTAAAAACTTAGAAACTGAACAAAATAATTTGTAGCAATCCACAATGTTTTATGAGGAAAGATACAGTGTTTTCGCCATATGATTTAGTTTTTTTGTTAATAAAAAGAAAAAAAATTACAAAGCTAAATTCTCTACCAACTTAATATAAAAAAAAATCAACAAAGATAATTTTGGAAGGAAAAAAACCCATGAGGAAAAACATTGTAGCAATTGACAATGTTTTGTGAGGAAAACTACAGTTCTTTCTCCAATAAAATCGACAAAGACAATTTTAGAAAAAATCATAAAAAAACTATTTAGAGAAATACTGTAGCAATTCACAGTGTTTTGTGAGAAAAACTACAATGCTTTCCCTATATAATTTAGTTTTATTGTAATTATAATTCTTAACCAACTCAATATTAAAAAAAAAATTCGACAAAGATAATTTTAGAAAAAATTATAAAAAAATCATATGGCAAAACACTACAACAATTCACAGTGTTTTAAAGAAAAAAATTACAAAGCTAAATTCTTAGTATGCTCAATATTAAAAAAATAAAATTGACAGAGACAAGTTTAGAAAAAAATAACAAAAATAACACAAAAAAAAGGAAAAAAAACCATGTTGGAAACACTTTAGCAATTCAAAGTGTTTTGTGATGAAAGCTACAGTGCTTCCCCACATGATTTAGCCTTATTTGTAATGACTTGTAATTATAATTCTCAACCAGCTCAATATTAAAAAAATAAAATTGACAAAGATAAATTTAAAAAAATCATAAGAAAAAAACCATGTTGAGAGACACTTTAGCAATTCAAAATGTTTTGTGAGGAAAGCATTGTTTACAATGTTTTCCCCACATGATTAAACTTTATTACAAAGTTAAATTCTAACCAGCTCAATAATAAAAAAAATAAAATCGACAAAGATAATTTTGAGAAAAAAATATTATAAAAAAAACACAAAAGAAACTGGAAAAAAACCATGTGAAAAAAATACTATGACAATTCACAGTAATTTGCAAGGAAAGTTACAGTATTTTTGTCACATATTATAACTGTAATTTTTAACCAGCTCAATATTAAAAAATAAAATAAAAAAAGATAATTTTGAAGAAAATCATCAAAAAACAAAAACAAAAAAACCGTGCGGAGAAACACTATAGTAATCAACAATGTTTTAAAGAAAAAAATTACAAAACTAAATTTTCAACCAGCTCAATTTTTAAAAAATAAAATCAACAAATATAATTTTGAAAAATAAAAAAATAAAATAGAAAAACTATGTGGTAAAACACCGTAGCAATGCACATTATTTTAAAGAAAAAAAATTACATAGCAAAATTTTTAACCAGCTCAATATTAAAAAAGTAAAATCGACAAAGATAATTTTGGAAAAAAAATAAAGGAAAATAAAAAAGGGGAAAGTTGGAAAAAAAGGAAATTAATTTTGGAAAAAAAAAGAAAAAAAAAAGAAAAAAGGGGAAAGTTGGAAAAAAAAGAAAAAATAAAAAAAAGATGAAAAATAAAAACAAAAAAGTAAAATAAAAATACACTGGTACAATCCACATATATTAAATATGTGGGCGAACAATAAATTCCCCCACCCTTTAACTTATTACTTTATATCATTATTAAAAAACAAAAGGTAATATCAGTCTTTTTCAACTAGTAAGAGACAGCTACCGCATCCCAACAAAGCATTATTCTAATAGGTTAAAATTTACATCATAACGAGGTAAGAACTTTAGATAATTAGTTTTAGTTGATTATTTTTAAAAATGGGATAATATCAAATCTTATAGTTGTGGTTGATCAAATAGATAATCAATGACTATAATTACGAAGATACAAAATTCATAGCCGATGATGATTATAGTTATGCTTTATGTGGAGTGGAGTGGAGTGGGGGTGGATGCCCGGGAGAGTGGAAGGGCAATTGCGAGCGCAAGAAAGCACGATCAAACAAGTGGAATCTATTTCTTCAACATGAAAATTGGGTCTATAAACAGATTGATCCATCACCTACCTTTTAGATAGGATTGAAAATGGTTTTGAACCCTACAGAACTCGGAGTTGTTTTCAAGATGGTGTTCGAGAGCGTGATAAAAATTGATTTTTAAAGCGTTTTTAAAGGTAAAATTAGCATCCACAGACAGCTATATGTCCATCAGTATATGAAGAATGGCCTCCACAGTTCGTATTCATTTCGTATCCAGAACTTCAATGAATTTCAAAAATGGACCCACAGGACTTAAATAAATTTAGCAACAATACCTACCTTCGTGCCAACATTTCTACTCTGCATTGTGTTCATGGAATTATAATGCTCTTTGTAGTGCCTCAGCGTAGCTTGTGAAAGCTGCCATTGTGGGGTTGCTTTGCTGCTACAATTGTCTCTCTCTATCCTGTTATTTGTTTTTGTCTTTCCTTTCCGTCCTTGCATTTTTATGTTTTTTAACAATCATTGCTGCTTTTTTCCCCCTTTGCTAGCTTCGCACATGATATACACATGCCTGTGTATGTGTTCTTGAGTGAGAATTGTTCATCTATGCAAATAATTTTATTATAACCGTACTCAATTCATTGGATTCAATAAATCTATTCTCTCTCCAGAAAGAAAATCAATAAATCCAAGGCCCACAAAAATAATACTAGTAAATTATTAGTGTTTATGTCCTGTAACTACAGTTGATTCATATAAATATATTTTATTTTTAATAAAAATTTTATTTGTATTTTATATTCATCAAATATTTGATTAATAAATCTACAATGAAAATAAAGTTCTTGGAACAAAAATATTTTGCAAAGAAAATTATAAAACTGTTATAATTATGATATTTGTATCACATCAAAACATTATTCCTAGTGAGTGTTCTATTAAGACCAGACATTAATTAAAAGAAGTTGAGAGTGATACATGTTGTGTTCTTTCCTTTATTAAAGGAAACAATTATTCTTATAAGCTGAGGTACGAGAGATACCTAAAACTAATATGTAAGTTCTTGTCAAATAACATGTATATTAAATCAACCTGCATAAGAATTTCATATGTAAAGCACATGTTTCTGTGAAAAGGTTCACGTGATGGTTGTATAAGTGATCTTTAGACTTGAAATCACTAAATTATCTTATATAAGAAATGATATGCTTTAATCATGCTAAATGTTATCTTAATCAAGGGTAACAAACAGACAGATATTAGGTATAACATGAATTATATGAAAATATTTGAGAAATCAAGAGATGATTCATCACCCTGGTGAATTAGGGAAAATGTTTCATATGTTCTCAAATAGTATTGATTGTAAGTCCTTGCACAAGGTGGAATATTTAAAAAAAATTCAAATTTTATTTAAAAAATCAATAATTATAATGTTGAGAACAGATATGATTTAATAGAGTAGACACACTCCATACTATTATACCCTATATTAAAAGAGATCAGCATTTCAATGTGGATTCATATAGTGAAATGTTGATTTTACCCTTTTGTGGGCAAACTAACAAGGCTTGGGTTTAGGAGTAAGAGTTTTTTCTATAGGACACATTGGTAATTACTAGAAAGAGAGGGGTTATACGGTATGTTTATATTTTCTTTGCACAATGTGATTACTTAATTGCCTTTAAAAGACAAAAAATAACTTGGGTCAATGAGCTTTTTATTCTTTGACTTAATTTTTAAACAAGCTACTTCATTGCCTTTGGAAATTTAAAAAAAAAAAAAACTATCTTTGATTTAGGGGTTCTTTTATCATTTAGATGTGGTGATTTGGTAGTTATTGATTGCTATTTGGGGCGCTAAGATAATTTGATAAATAAAAAAATTAAATAAAAAGAAACGTGTGAACAATGTCTGTTGTTTTGGACGACATGTGCGGCGCCATCTATGCCGCTTTTAGACAACATGTATGACGTCGTTCAGCGACCACACCTGTGATTCCAAGGCAGTGGCTGAAAGAGTCTTGGCATCCCCTCCATGAATAAGTAGCGCATATAGCCTGATGATGGTTTGGTGGCGTGTGAGGCCTTTTGTTTTTTCTTTTTCTTTTTCCCTCTCTCTTACTTGATTTTCATGTTGGTCTTAAAAAAATTAAATCAACCAATAAGGTTTGTTGTACTTAAGATTTCATTCCTATTCTCTTTATTACAATTTTTTAAAATTTAGAATAATTTATGACATCAAGGGTTTTTTTTTTCAATTTTGTCCCTGATATCTTTGTTGTAATTTTTTTATTTAGAATAATTTATTAAATTAACATTTTTTTTTTCAAATTTCATCCCCAACAAATATTTTCATCTATTGTTTTGGATGGTTTTTTCAATTGTTTTTTTTTTTTTTGCAATTTCATCATTCTTTGGTTTTTTTTATTGTAAAATCTAATCCTTTTTTAGATTGTATTTATTATTATTATTATTTCATCCTCCAACATTTAATTAGCTGGGTGTTTAGATTTTTAGTTTATTTCAGGTCTAGAATTTAACGGTTTACAGGTTTAAGAGATTAACGCCGATTTACAAAGTTGACACAGGTTTCTTTATTTTTTTAAGCTTTTGTTTTCCATCCTCTAGCATTTTGTTATTTTTTAATTCACTTTCTATGGTATTTTTCAGTCATTTTGAAAATAGCACGGGTTGCATTTGTTTTTGTTTTGTGTTTGTCTTTGTTATTTAGCTTTTTTGAAGGAATTTTGTTTTTAAATTGAATTAAATTAATTGATTTCATCCTCTAACATTTAATTGTTTTAGTTGTTGAGCCCGAGTCAAGAATTAAACGGATTGCAAGTTTGAGAGTTTAAGCCAAGGCTTACAAGGTTCACCCAGGCTTGCCTGTTTTTTTAAGCTCTGTTTATATTTTTTTTTCCAGATTTCATCCTCTAACATTCTTTTTTATTCTTTCTCTATGAGATTTATCTTTCTATTTAAAATAACAAGGGTTGCCTCGGCTTTTTTTTCTTCCAGTTTTTGTTAAATTTATCTTCTTTAAAATGAATTTTGTTTTTAATTAAATTAAATTTATTGATTTCATCATTTGACATTTAACTTGGCATGTGTTGAGCTATTTAGTTTAGCTTAGGTTTATAATTTAACAAATTATGAGTTTGAGAGAATAACCCGAGTTTACAAAGTTCACTCGGGCATACTTGGTTTTTCTCTTTTTTTAAAGCAACAAGGGTTAGCTCAGATTTTGTTTTCTACCATTGTTGAAACTAGCTGCTTTAAAAGGAATTTTATTTTTTAATTAAATTAAATTAATTGTGTAAAAATAATCATGAGATGCTCAATTCATGGTATTTTGTTTTTGTTTGCTTTCTGGATTACTACTCTAACAGCATGTGCGATCTCTATTAGTTACTAAATTATTAGATTTTTTTTATTCCTTTTATACCGTTGATATCACGTGAATATCCATTTTTACATTTGTAAAAAATTAACCTAACCCATAACATAACACAAACCATTTATCTAGTAATGTCAAAATTGTAACATTGTTGATGAAGAGATAATAATTACACTGAAAAAATGATCACTAAAAGGCTAAGGCAAAACAATTATGATTTTTTTTTAATATTTGGGAGATTATGATACATTGTTAGACATTGTAATTGATCTTAAAATATTGATCAATCACTTGTTGAATTAATAAGAAAGTAATTTATTTAATCTTATTTTATTTAGGATTGTGAAAGTAATTGATCAACTTATTAGGGAACCTAATGAGTCACACACATAAGAACCATTAGTCAGAAATTAAATTGAGATAATTAATCAAGTGTGACTTGATTGTAAATAAGTTTTAGAAACTATGGACTAAAATATAATTAATACAAGGAATTACAAGTCTAGACTTAGGAAAAAACCTAGTAGGGACTCCCCCCTATATAAGGCTTTAAAGATCTTTCACTAGTGGTTTCTGTGGATTACCGTTAGAGACTAGACATTTGAACAACTTGTGATTTATAATAACTTGGCCTTAAATCAATTAATCAAAGCAAAAAAAAAAAAATCTAATCTTCAAGTAATTTTTGTATAAACCCTAAATAATTCTAAATTTGTCTAACGAAATCCTTAGAACTCTTGAAAAATATTAAATCTATCATTTTTATTATGCATGTGTGTGTGCATATTTTAGGAAACCAAAAAAACTTCACTTGACATGTTGCATCTATGAGTATGTAAAGCAAGTGCAGGCGCACGTCTCCAATCAAATCAAATCAAATCAAGTTCACATTCCACAACAACGAAACTTAGGTGGACCTTGATTTTCCATTTAACTTAATTGGCATACAATCGATGGGAATAATAAATTAAACACACATAGGTTGGAAATAAGCTAGAGAAGATGGACTTGTGGATGGTTTTTTGTTTTTATGCAAGTTCAAAGTCAAAAAACACTTCATGCGAGGTTGGTATGTGAGAAATACTATTCATTTAGGTAGCGTTTGGTTATTATTGTAAGATAGAAGAGAGAGAGATACAAAATACTAAGACATAATTATGTTTGTTAGTGATGTATATAAAGTGATTGTATTTGTATCTTGTTTAGTTATGGTGGATAAGACAAAATAAAAATATAAAAAAGTTTATTTTACCCTTAAAGTGTATTGTTATCAAACTTAAATATTTTTTTAAAAATAATTTGATATTTTTTTTTACTTTAGTTTTATATTGAGTAGTGAAATTAATAATATTATAATAACTCTAAACTAGGACTAACTTGACAAGTTGATTCGGGGTCTGAACTGGTCCGAGTTTACGAAAATGTACATGAAGGATTGACTCAATTTAGCTTAGTAAAAAACCCATGTCAACTTGGGATAAAACATAAGTCAAAAACTTGTTGACTTTTTTGAGAAAAAAATAAAAATTTTGGATCAGCTGGGTTGACCTTCCTGACCCATGACCTGAACCTTGCCTTGGATTGACTCCCAAGTCGGGTTTTAAAACTATAATAATAATAAAATTATCAATACTTTGACTTGGATCAACTTGTGAATTGAGCATTGCCTCGGTTAACATTTGAGTCGGGTTTTAAAGCTACAATAATAATAATTTTTATCCTTATATTGACTCGAGTCAACCCAAGTTGACCTACCTGATCTGTGACCAAGGCTTTGCCTCGGTTTGACTGCCAAATGAAGTTTTAAAACTATGATAATAACCACTTTTATTTTATTTTGACTTAGGTCAACTTGATTTGATCCTCCTAACACGTGACTTGGGCTTTACCCCGGGTTGACTATCGAGTCGGGTTTTAAAACTATAATAGTAACCACGACCATCAAGTTGGATTTTAAAACTATGATAGTAACCACTTTTATTTTTATGTTGAATCGAGTCAATGATCAATCGCACTCGTGGCCCGGGCCTTGTCCCATATCAAACCTCGAATCGGGTTTTAAAACTATTATAATAACTATTTTTATTCTTACGTTCACTCGGGCCAACCCGATCCGTGACTCGGGCCAACCTGATCTGTGACTTGAGCTTCAACTAGTGACTCAGGCTTTGATCTAGATCGACCCTCGAGTTAAGTTTTAAAATTATGATAATAATCATTTTTATTCTTACATATCTTAGTTGGATAATTTAAAAATTAAGAGTTTTGTTATAAGGATATTTTAGGAATAAAAAATAATAAATATTGTCTCTGAAGACATGTTCCCTACGTACCTCCTGTTTTGAAAGTATAAAAATTCATTGCAAAACTATCCTAGAGACAGATTTATTTTTATGTTTATATCTCTGTCTCTTTATTAAAACACATTTATGTCTCTACTGTCTTTGTCTTTTCTATCTCAAGACAGTAATTAAGCACTAACTTAGAGTAATAAAAATCTTAGATTGAACCTAAGCCTACATTAATTTACTTGATTATCATCTAAAGTGGCAATTATCATTTATAAGTGAAATAATCAACTACAACTATAAGCCCATAACCATTGCGGTCCTCTACCTAATCTAATTTATTGGGTTGTATAAAAAGCATAGCTAGACGAAGTCAAAACATTTCAAGTTAGCATAGTTTATGTAATATTTCTAAATTTTAATTAAATACTTACATGGAAAGTTAATATTTTTTTCTAAACATAAAGACAATTGAGTATATCAATAATTAACCCTAAATTTTCTTTTTAATTTATGCTTTTTTTATTTTTTTAATATTAGAGATTATTTGTTGTTGATGTGTCAATCCCACACACCTAGCCTTAAGGAAAAAAAACTCAAGGATGCCCCTTTTTGTTTTTTTACACGAAAGCAGATGACGCACCGTCCACTCTTGTATTTTATTTAAGGCTAGCGACATATTGTCTTGTTTTTTTTTCCTAGCCATCTCATGTGATAGGAAAATCGAGGTCCATGTTTTTGGACCCCAAAAAAACTCAATAATTAATAGCCACCCCCCCTGCTTTGTACATTTTTTGAGAGGACAAACAGTCCTTTAAAAGCTAACTATTAATTATTGACTTGTCACCGAATAATCTTCATAGTTATTAAACCCGACCTAGAGGTTGACCTGGCCAAGGAGTTAAGTCTTGGGTTACTTGGATTGACACGAGTTAACCTAGAATATTTTTTTAAAAAATATTTGACATTTAAATATTTTATATAAAAAAATTTAAAAAACAATCCATATAGATATAAGCTATACATGTTGTAAATAATGAAGTTTAAAATATTATTTTAAAAGGTTTTTATATCCCACATTGAAAAGATACTATCTTATTCTTTTAAGTTAAAGTATTTAAACAAAAAATATTCTTTTATCCTACATTGAAAAAATATAACTCTTCTCTTGTGAACATAGAGTATTTATACTAAAGGGCTCCAAATTTCACATTGAAAAAATAAAACATTCTTCTAGTATTTATATAGTGAAATTTGAAATGGGTTAGTTGTCAAATGAAAAAAATATGAAAAAAGAAGGGTCTTTGGCAAGGAGAAAAAACACATTTTAAAAAAAAACAAGCCTTTATCGAGTTTTGCCCAGTCACCCGGGTTTCGATTGACCCGGCATGTCAACTGATTTTTTTCCAAGCTAATTACAGACTTGAGTTTTGAATGAAAAAAACTCAATCAAGATCTTGAAGCACCCTGGTTTCGAAAACCGATAACAATAGACGAGACTGATAACTATAGTAATTTTAGCTATGATTGTGGAAGGTAATTCTCAAAATACTTTCTTGTCTCCTTTTGCTACTAGTTTTTTTTTAAATAATAAAATAAAAAAGCTACACGGAGCAACCTAGATGAAATTAACAAATTTCGAGTCAATCGATAATATACGAGGAAAAAAAAAGTGGAATTTAGAGGAAATAAAGATGATTCTAAATTGACATCAAGGTTGTCAATTTCATTTCGGTAGGTGTTTCGTTTTTTCAATTGGAATAGAATGTTTCCATTTCGGGGTTGTACTGTTCATATATATATATATATATATATATATATATATATATATATATATATATTCAACAAACATAATTGCAAAATTTAAAATATTTCTAAATGGTCAATATTAAAAAGATATTTAACTTAAAGTAATTCAACTTAAACAAAATATCAAAATATTATGAAAGTAAAATATTTTAACACAAATATATTAAATATAAAGTTAGGTTAATGTTATCAAGACTAATAGAATCTAAAGCATCCCTTATTTTGCTCAAATTTCTAGAAAGTATAAACATGAAAAAAACAACATGAATATAAACCATATATATTAGTGATAAATCTAATTTTTAAAATTAATATCATTGTTAATGAAAATAGTAATAATAATTTTCATTATTATTATTATTAATATCATTGTTATTGAAAATAGTAATGAAAAAGATCTTTTTATACTTGAGTGGTTTAATTAATTAAATTGAATAAGGTTCAATTTGATTCAATGGCTTTTTAAGAGCGGAATGGAACATGTGGAATGAAATCGGAACATTCTGGCTGAAATTTAGCCAAAAAATTCGGAACGGGCCGAGATTTAAAATGAGATGAAAATTGTTCCGTTTTGTTTTGTTTTTTGAATTGGTATGGAATGTTTCGGCCATTCTGAGCGAAACGGAACAGAATTGACAATCTTGATTGACATAGATGGGTAATAAATATAAGAACCCTACCAAATTGCCGGGAGGCGGGGACTTGTTGCTTTGCCGCGGATGGGAGAAACTGCTTCGGAGAAGAGTGCGTTTATCGGTCAAAAAGGACTGTGCACGCGTTATAGTCCTGAATAACAAAAAAAAAACATTTGAATCATATATATATATATATATATATATATATATATATATATAAGCAAAAACATTTATCCAAGAGCAAAAGGATGAGTCATTTACGTGATTGTGTCTAAAGAGTTTGTTTATTAAAATCAATTTGTAATAAAAATCGATATACACATAAAATTTATTAAAAAATAAAAGGAAAAAAATCATGCAAGGTTGTACATATTAAAAATATCATCAAAAAATAAATATTTAATCCATATAACATATAAATTTTTTTTTAAAGATGAATCATATTAACCTCTTAAAAAAAATCAAACACACCCAATATAATTAAAAACTAATTTCTGTTTAAAAAAACTAAAAAAGAAAAAAATAACAGAAAAAAAGATATTAATTAAAACATAAATTTAAAAAAGACATATAAAAATAGTATTAATAAAAAATGATTTTTAAAAAAAAAGTAAAGTAGGGCGTTGTGCCTATAAACCAGGCCAAACGCATTACCCACCAAAAAAGGGCCAGTACGTGGGCTTTTATTTAATTTTTTTTAAGTTAACGGGGCGGATGACATATAGTCCATCTCATTCTTTGACAAAAAAATAGATAACACATCATCTATAATTCTCTAGATGAGGTTCTTGTTTTTCACTCAAAAATTCATTTTTAATCATTTTTTTTACCCAAAACATCTAAGAAACACCCTCGGAACCTTGTTAAACCAATCTATGTCCTCTAAACACACAAAAAAAAAATTGCATCAAAACTCATAATCAGCCTAAAATACAAATATCTTTCCGAGCTCATATTTGTTTTTTAAGGCACATTCAAGATTAAAAAATACACTTAATTTTAACTTTCCTCAACATATGAAACAATTTAATAAAAAAATCAACCGTTTTAGTGGCCAAAATCATTTGTAAAGAAAGCATTTTCTATACTGGAATCTGGTGTAGAGAATTTTTGGTACTAAAAAGTTTGGTACTAAAATTGAATTTTTAAAAAATAGATGAACTAATTACCTAATAGCTAAAAAAGACAAGGGGGCTAAAATGAACTTTTCAAACAAATTTCAAAGTCACCACCTATTTTACCCACTGTTTTCACTTAAGTTCTCTATCTTTCAATTCAAATATCTCTCTCAAAGAAATATACAATTGAGTGCTAATTTGAGCTCAAAATAGCCCAATTGTTCAAAATGAACGTTTGAGGATCAAATTGAGTTTTTTTAAATTCACAATTAAAGTTCATAGTGATACGTGAGAGGATGAACAATAAAATAGCTACAGTAAAACCTTTATTATTTAGTTTATACTATAATTTTAATTTTTTTGTTTGATTATTAGAGATAGTATTTAGATTTTTTTTGATACATTAAAATGATACAAGAGATGTGTTTTTAGAAATTATTTACTTTCATTTAACTTGTAAACTGATTCAAAAATATTATTTATAATTAAAAAAGTGTGTGTGATTATATATATATATTGCTCATTAGAGTTTGCTATTTGTCAATCTCATGACCCTTTCCTATTAAGGTAGTGTTTGAAATTATGGTAGTGATTGTTTTTTAAAATACATTTTGCTTAAAAAAACATCAAAATCTGTTTTTTAAAGTTATTTTTTACATTAGCATATAAAAATGATTCAAAAACACAAAAAAAAATAAAGAAAAAAAGTTTAGTATTTTTAAAAAGTGTGGTGCGGCTGCGTAAAGAAACAGGGTCTAAAAAAATTAATTTGCCTTGGGAAAACATTGTAACTCCAAACTTGTTTGTACTGTTTACTGGAATAGTGCAATGACAATTTTGCCTCTCCACCTAAAATACTTAACAGTAGCTATCAAGGGCATTAAAGTCTTTTCACATAACATATTATTCATTACCAAATTGACCTAGGACAAATAAGTCTTTGTCTATCTCAATTGCATAGTGAAATGACCAGAATACCATTGAAAGCAAAAAAATTAAAACTGGTGTCAAGGAGCTTTTTTGAGATGCGTGTATGGCAATAAGAGGCGTGTGCAGCGCCTCCTGCGTCTAAAAACTGCCCTTTTACTGTGTTGTTGGAAACACCGTCGTGTTCTCTTCCTTGTGAAGCAAGCTATGTTAGCATTGATGGTTCGATTTGATACCAAGAGGCATGTGTAGCGTCTTCTGGCATCAAAAAAATATCCTTCTACAATGTTTTTAAATGCTTTGTCGTGTTCTCTTCTTTGCGAAGCAACGTGTGTTAGCGTTGGTGGTCCGATTTTTCATTGGTGGCCTTTTTCCCCTTTTTTTTCTCTTTTCTCTCTTGAAAATTATAGGTTGATCCTCTTTATTGTTGGCATTTTAACTTCGGTCCTTATTCTTTTGATTTCTAATTTTTGTTCTTGGCTACTTTTTAAAAGATTTATTTGTTTTCAATTTCATCTTGCAATCCCAATTAACCAAATATTATATTTTTCAATTTGATCCTTATTCTTATGCTTTTTAATTTTGCTCTTTGGTCCTTGTGTAAAAGATTTATTAATTATTAATTTTATCATTCAATCCAAATTGATGGTATTATATTTTTCAATTTGGTCCTCATTGTTTTGATTTCTAATTTTTTTCTTGTCCCTTTTGTAAAAGTTAATAATCTTTTCAATTTCACCTTTCAATCAAAAACTTATTTTTATTTTTATGTCAATATTGATCCTCATTCTTTTGATTTTTTAGATCCTTTTGCTAAATTGATTTATCTTTTAAATTTCACCATTGTATCAAATATAAAATTTATTTTATATTTCAATTTTGACTCTCATTCTTTTAATTGCTATTTTCATAACCCTTATGTATAATTGAAATTTTTTTTCAATTTTATCTTTCAATATTTAATTGATTGAGAATTGAAATTCATGGTTTTTCTAGATAGAATATTTAATTTGAAAGTTAACATTTTCTTTTAAAAGGGCTTTATAATTCCCTTTATTTTTTTATTGAGTTATTCCAGTCTCATGATCTAGACTGCAATTTTGGCGGACTATCTCGAGTTGTTTTGATCAAATAACCTGGGTTACGGGTTTGTCATGCTAACTGGGTTGACTAACAGACTAAAACTAATTTTTTAATGTCATTTTTTACCCATATTCTACATTTAATGAGATGTTAACTGAGATACATTGTTTGTCTATTTTTGAAAGAAAAATTATTTTTCTTGAGGTTAACCTAATAATTTTTCTTATTGAATTTGATTCTATTGTTGCTTTTGATCCTATTGTTGCTTTTTATTATTATTTTTTTGTCTAATCAGGTCTATAACTAAAATCATATATTTTTCTTAATATTTTAAAATACGCTTGCGACAACTAAATATTATTTCTTACAAAAAAATACAGAAAAAACAATCCAACCTCGCAACAAATCACTGGCATCCGGGCTAGTCCCCACGTAATACCACTTGTTTGCTTATAGAACCAATTGGGTTATCTTGTGGCATTAGTAATAATAATAATAATAATAATAATAATTTTGTTCTTATTTAACATTATATTACACTTTCATATTACTTTTATAATATAGTTAAAATTAAACTAAAATCTTGTGTATGGCTTCTATCCTCTGCAGTAGAGGATATAATATACAATCCAACCTCGCAACAAATCACTGGCATCCGGGCTAGTCCCCACGTAATACCACTTGTTTGCTTATAGAACCAATTGGGTTATCTTGTGGCATTAGTAATAATAATAATAATAATTGATTACTTATTTAACATTATAATTACACTTATTCATATTTAATCATTTTATAATATAGTTAAAAAATTAAACTAAAATCTTGATGTATAGGCATTCCATTCCTCTGCAGTAGAGGATATAATATATCTTCAATAATATAGTTAATAGATCCCACTTCTTGAAGATCTTTACATTATTTCCATGCTTGAATGTTACATATTCTTGCATTCTAGAAATAATTGAATATACCTTGACAATCGCTAAAAAAAAGAAGAAAACCTGAACATAAAGAGGAATCACAAGTTCACTAAGCTAAGAATAGATTGACTTAGCGAAAAATCTTTTCAACAAAGTGAGTTTGTAATTCAACTAACATTGCAAAAAGTCTCAAATTTAACCCTTTGTGTTTAAATGAAAGATCTCAACGATTTGATGTTTGTTTCACTTTCATTTGGCTCTACCTCTTGGAAAATACATCGTTTTCATTTGAAATGCGCCTGCAAACAGGAAAACACAGAAATGAAAAGATCATGGAGTAGTTACTAATTGAAAATCTAGGATTCCAGCCCACCAAGATGAATGGATCATCCAGTGAAAAGCAATGGAGGGAGTATCAGTTGTCTTCGAATAGACTCGGCACTAGAAAAAAACTCAGATTGTCAACCTCCGAAGGCTATCAATGGCACTTTCAGTTCTATTTGATGGCCCAGCAGCACCCCATGATTGGACGGTAAAGGTATCCATCCAGCATTAAATTTGGGCAAAAAAACCAACTGGCCATTGTTATTGCCGATGGCCAAGAAGATGATGTTTTTGACAAGAATTAATGCATCATCAAATCGAGTATGATCACAGCATCAACGTTCTAAAGAGGAAACCGTGTTGGCATGTTGCCATTTGCCTCGTTTCCACGCCACACAGCGCTGATAATAATTGCACAAATTGAAGCCACAGCAGATCAACCTCATCAAGCCAAGGCCCACCCACGCAGCGACCAAGAGCCTCATGATCCAACAATACATGTGACGTGCTTAAGTGTGGGCACCTGTGTACACTATCCTGGCAACCTTGCAGAAAGCAGAGTTCCATGCTTCTCCGATCACTTCCTTGGAGTACAAATCATGTGCTATTTGAGCATGTGACTTTCCTGCATCTCCTGGTTATCAAAATGACCTTGCGGCAAACCAAATTAGATATTAGTATTCGTTTATATCCAATCTTGTAAAAAAAATATTAATAAAATTTTTAGCATGCATGCTAAATTTATAACATATTAAACTTAAACTAAAAATATATAAATTATTTGTTAAAATTCTTAGAATTTGATTAAACTGAAATTTTATTACTGTAAATTATAAATTTTTTATTTCTAAAGTTTTATTGCTTTTTATTAAGTGCAAAAAGATTGATGATAATAAGTTTTTTAGTATTTTAACAACATCTTGTTTAGACTAACTTCTAAACGAGGGCCACAAACCAAAAAAAAATTACATCAAGAATCTCTATATAAGGACTAAATGTTAGCTCTGGAATGGAATAAAAAATAAAAAAGAAAATAGAGTAGCTAAGCTGAAAAATCTAGATGAATGAGGGTGTCCAGAAATTGTATAGAAAAGTCAATAAGAAAAACTCTTCTTAAGCCCATTTTTAGAGAGGATTTTGGATTTAAAATTGATATAAAATTAATTCTAGTAATTATTAGAATTAATTTCCGTCATTATTACTTTGATTACCAAAATTGAATTTGATAGTTCTGGTTTAAAATATTTATCCAAGTTTGAAGAAACCTAGCTAGAATTAATTCCTGTTACATACCATTAAATCTAAAGTTTTTGAATTGAAAAAACTATCCGGTTTAAAGAAATTGTTCTCGAAAAAATTAATTAGATTGTTAGAGAATAATATAAATCATATCCTGGGATCTCACTTAAAAACTTAAGTTATTGGGTTGAGATGATTTTTTAATATGGTATCAGAGCTTTGATGATCAAGTGGTCATGAGTTCGAATCTCATCATTTCCATTTATTTGATAAAAATTAAGTACAATGTAATGTGGGCCTATACAAGTTTCAAACCCAAAAAGTTTTCATTTGAGGGAGTCTGTTAGAGAATAATATAAATCATATTTTGGACCTCACCTAAAAGCTTAAACTATTGGGTTGAGATGGTTTTTTAACAGATTTTGAATCCAAAACTGATATAAAATTAATTCTAGCTTTGACTAAATTCACTCACTCTATTATTAGCTTTGATTACCCATCCTTAAGAAAGAATTAAATTTGAAAATTTTGTTTATAAATTTGTCATTTTTAAGTTGAAAAAACTATTAGGTTGGAAGAAACTATTCTAGAAGAAATTGATTAAATTCTTATATTCACGAAGAGGACAGAACAATGACTAACAACAAATAATATTTTGTAGCCCATAAGTGAAGGAGAGCATCTAAAAACAATGTAGAAAAACCAACTAGAAATACTCTTCTCTGGCCTTCTTTTAGAGATGATTTTAGATCCAAAACTAAAATAAAATTAATTCTAGTAATTATCAAAATTAATTTAAGCACAAGAATTAAACCTAACAATTTTAGTTTTAAATTTGATATTTTTTAGTTGAAATATTGTTATGGAAGAAATTGATCACAATTTTATATTTATGGGTTGGATAAATTAATGTATTGACAAAAAAGAATCTTTTATAAAGTAAACATAAGTCCAAGCTAAGCCTAAAGCCTGAATACACTTGTGTGACATGAGATTTAAAACCCACTTTGCTTAAATCTTCTTCAAAAAGTTGAGTATTTTTTATTCCAATTTAATTATTCACTATATAAATAATAAGAAAATCTTTTTTTTTTATATGGAATAAATTTTTGAAGGGTTTTTAGATTTCTCAAAACATATAAACCAAAAATTTTTTGAGATTAATTTTTTTTAATTTATAATTTGTTTTAATCATATTACTATTTCATGTTAAAGAATAAATTCCAATAAAATTTTAACCTAAAAAATAAATAAATGAATCTCAATTTTAATTATGCCTATTAATCTTGTTTTAAACAAATTTTTCCAATACACCCACATGACGTAAAATGAGTCATCATCATTTTCTAGTATGCACCCAGTATTCTTCTAAAAGTCAGCAACTTTCAGTCCCACCCCGAGCATCAAATTAATGGCACAAACAGCAAACCAAAGTAAATGAACTTTCAACGAATCAGTAATGGTCTAGGCAAAATATAAACTAAGACAGGAAAAATCCCAACCATGTATTAATCAATAGGATTGACAACCAACTCCATTCAAGCAAGCCACCCAACCTTGTATATGCTTTTGGCTCATCGACGACATGATTAGCGCCGGTCTATTTCAGTCAGGTCCCCCCACATCACCTTGCAAATATTTCACCAACTTGAATAGTCCTCATCTCAGATAAATGCTGCATTACACCAGAATCTGTTTAGTCATCTATGGCCTGTGGAGATTTTGAAAAGAATCGGGGTGGAAATTAAAGAGGCAAGGACCACTTGCTTGTGGCCTGAATCGGTGATAACCTTTAATGAATATGCATCTCCCGGGAAATGGCGGGTCCTAGTATTGGCTATATACAGCACCTGGACCTGTAAGGATTAATAGTCGAGTATCAGAGAGAAATGGAAAAATAGAGGAACACAGAAATGCTTCTGCATACAAGAATTACTATTTTCACTTGCTTTTATTCCAGGATATGTTACTCCCTTGTAATTTCGTTCACAACCAGAACCTTTACAAATCAGTTAATTGATTGCCATCTAATAATAAATATTATCTGTGTCAAAATCACACAGAGCAGGAATCTCTTAGAAGCAATAACTTTATTCTAAATTATCTAAAAATTGATGGAAACGCAAGCTTATGCACCAACCACTACCACTAATGTGTTGAAAACGTTGTTTTGGCTTTGCCCATCAAGACCTCGCGACTCTAGACCACCGCTCGGGTCTACACATGTCTCCCATTTTGTCATCGATCTCAGACTTGGATGAGCCTTCATTCACAATATCGACAAATGATAAAGGGTCTTTCAGAATATAACATACACACATGTCTATGGAAAACAAATTATTAATCCGAAGTTTTCCTTCTACTTAAGTTAAAAGAGGATCACAAGCACAAGAGTTCAGGCCTCTTGTATAATTAGACAAATCAACACAAAAAAAAAACATAAAAAAATTCAAAAAATATATATCAAAGGAGAGGAGACGAAGGACGCTTAGAAAATTTCCAAATATTAATTAGAGAGGATCAAAATACCTACAGTTGAAAAAATTGATAATTCAATTTTAACTGATGAAGGTTCTATTGATAAGAAAAATTCAATTTGAAAAGAGAAATTCAAAATTAGATGTTTAAGAACTTAATTTGATTTTTTCATGGTTTAATTGAATTTATTGATGGCTTAATTGCAAGAAAATTTTGTTTTTAAGTTTGATTTGGGCTTTAATTAGAGGAAACTGAAGTGTGGAGGGTTGAATTGCAGTTTGAAAAGCTACTTTGATCAAATTAGGGGCTTAATTGCATAAATATTAAAGTTTGATAAACAATTATTAACTTAATTGAAGAAATTTAGAAATAAGGACCAAACCATAAAAGGCACAAAACTCCAGGGACTAAAGTCGATAAAATCAAAGGCCAAATTAAAAAAAATTAGAATTTTACTGATCAATTAGAGGTAAAAATACACAAATCAATAATCAATGACTGATATGGATAAGGCACTGAACTTTGGGGCTGACAATTGAGCTTGACATGAGTAAAATTACAAGAAATTGAAAGTTAGAAGGTCATTACGGGTGCAATTAAAAGACATTAAAAGACCAAGGATCATATTGAAATTAGTCAAATCCGTAATTAAAACCCTAATTTTAGGGTTTAACTTAGATGACGTGTCACTCAGATTTAATGAAGATATTGAGTAATGCGTTGTTCGACCACTATTCATCTTCTTCTTTTGACAGTTTGACTAATTAAGTAGGCATCTTTAGGCGAATGAATGTGACATCTCCAACCACCCCATGGGCTATAACCACCAACATTCAATTGAGAAACACCTCATTTACAAGGAACAACTACTCCAATCAAACATTAAAATTCCATTTTCTTTTATGAACTCAACAACATCTTGTCCACGATCAGTCAACACTACATTGACAAATTATGGGTTGATCGAGTTGGTACCTTCAAATGAATGAATGGGAAGCTAAAGACCTTCAATTTGAGCAAAGTTAGATCCAAATAAAAAGTATGCACTCCATCTACCAACTTCAGGTGGTATCCAATGATGATGATGTTAGAGTTGCTTAGATAAGGCTTAAAAAATGGTTAACTTAGTTAGCCATGACTATGATACCCATTATGCAAAAACCACTCCTTTTTTTCACGTGTTCACACTTTAAACCTTTTTAGTGGGTTCTTATCACGGGCTCAAAACCTTTATCTTAAGATCAAAAGGCCAAAAATAACTCTTTGCCATCCAATTTTAGCAAAACCACTAAGAATCTCAAAACCAAAATCACCATTGCAAAACCAGCCAAGTATAAAGCTTCCAGGTGTTAAAACTTGTCTAAAACCCTCTCATTTTGATTAGAGAGTCCATTATTAATCAATCATGTTCAATACTTTATTGAATTCATAAAAAAAACCCTAACAAAACTCTATAAATACCTTTTAGAAAATCAGAGCTAGAAAAGGAAGGAGGAGAGGA
Organism: Populus deltoides; assembly: GCA_015852605.2. NCBI lineage: Eukaryota > Viridiplantae > Streptophyta > Magnoliopsida > Malpighiales > Salicaceae > Populus > Populus deltoides. The sequence goes on along the minus strand of CM027574.2, from coordinate 16,010,332 downwards.
AATATTGATAAAGATATTCTAGTTGTGAAGGTTAGAGAGCCTAACACAATGGTTTCTTTAGCTTTGCAAAAGTTGAAATTTATGGAGGTAAAGTTTTACAAAAGAGAGAAAAAATGCAATAACTATTGTTTGTAATTTCGAAGGTATATACCTTCTCTGAACTAGAAGGTGATGCCCAGGAGGCACATCTCTAGCTTTTACTTGCGTGTTTTAATAATGTTTTGAACTTGTTTTGGTGATACATTGTGTTGAGCTTGTATCTTAATTAATGCATGAAAATGTTGTTTTTCTTTACTTAATCCTCATTTGAGTTAGTTGTTAGAGTTTACTAAATGTTTAGAAGATATTTTGATGTTTGTCCTCATTTGTTTTTGTCCAAATTGAATAGTTTTTGGAACTTACCAAATATGGTAGCAGGTTTTGTTTTTTGTTTTTAAGGCTTACTGATGCATATTCTTGGCTCTTAGGTCTTATTTGAGTCACGTGAAGTGTTGAAGAGTCAATTTTGAATCCCACATTGTTGAATGTGCTTGTTTTTAGTTTTGGTAGTTTTGAAAATTAAAATTTCATATATGTTTTCTATGATTTGTTGTTTTTTGTTGTTCTTTTTGATACAAACTTGTGTAACTATGACAATGTGATTTGCTAAAGCTTAAAAGCCTAAGGTTTAGGCATTGTATTGTGTTTTCTATGTCTGGCAACAAAAAAAGTGATTTTTTGGTTTCTAGGTTTGAATATTCAAACATTCATCTGGTGAACTTTGCCGTAGGTACTAGTTTCATGTGTTGTTTTATTGTTTTTTTGGTTTCCAAAGTTTAGTGGGTCATCATGCATTTATAATCTAGGGTTTAATTGATCAAAAACACATGTTCTAGCGTTTTGATCTTAGGTTTTTTCTCCCGGTTAATTGAAGCATTCAAAGACAAAATCGTTCACTGTGTTTGATAATTGTTGAGTTTGGTTGCTTGATTGTTGATCCTTGTATGATTTATAAATGTTCTATGCCTTTTATTTCATGAATTATGGTTTGGATTCGAGTTCATGTTGCTGGATTTGGTTTGAATGTTCATCGATATTCTTTGTGTTTATTCTTTTTTCGGGTTTTGATCTCTTTTTTAAGATCATTTTTGGTTTTTCGTGTTCCTTAGAAATTTGATTCGTTTTAAGTTTTAATTTTGGTTTTGGGTTGTTTTTCGGGTCAAACGAGTGTTTTTGGTTTTGTTTATGATTGAACCAAAAATTTCAAGTCAACCTGATCAGGTCAAATTTGGGTCCGATGTGTAAGACCCTATTTGGGTTTCAACCTTAGACTTGTTTTGGCAGTTTTATTTTAAAGAAAAATGGATTTTTGACAAACAAAGCTTTACAAAATAAAAACAATTGACCTAAAATCCTGGATCTTAGCGATTCCCTTCAATTAGAATATTAGTTTTACAGCTACTAGAAGAATCGTAGTCTCACAACTATTCTCATATGCAATCATTTTCTAGCAGAGTCCTGTCTTCTCAATGACTTTTGTTTTTTCACTAAATTGACCTGAAATTTTGCATATGCATATTTGTTTTGATTGAATCCAAAACATTTTGACTACAAGGCTAGCTCTTTTCATAATTACAAGGTTAACTTTCTCCCTTTTGATTTCCCAACTCAAGGATTCTTTCTTTGTCAACCTTTGACTCATTTGAGTCTGATTTTGAGGATTTTTCCTGTAAAATAAAATAGTGCAATGCTCTGGTTTAGAAACATAAGTTTTTTATTGTAACATTACACATCGAGAAAAGAGTGTTCAGAGCTATGGCATATTAAGGTAGTTAGTACCTAACCTTGAAGGACGTGTTTTGGGGCTTGTGGGCTACCAGGAACAAAACCGTGAGGCGTGAAAGCCGGGTTGGGCTGAGCCATAACGGATAATATTTTGCAAGGAGAAATGAGTCGGGCCTTACATCTATTCTTTGATTTCCTATAAACTCCTCTTTCTAGTGTGAGCTCATTCGTTTGCTCGAATTTGTCTTTTTGAGTTAAGATCTATTTCATGAGCTGCATTTTTTATCTACTTTATTCTTGGAAAGAATTCTTTGGCTTTTATCTTTTATGAGTCATTTTTTACTTCACTAAATATATGATTTGACATTATTTTCCATCATACTTTTATCAATACTTTATCGGTCTTTTTTCCATTTTAAGAGCATTTTATTTTTTTTCCAGCATAAAAATCTTTTCTTTAAGAATAAATCTTTTAATAGACCGAAACCTTCCTTCCATTAATGCTCAAAACTATGTTTCAAGCAATTCTCCTAAAGATTTTATCAATTTTAAAGTGTGGATTATTTTAGGTCAGAGTTTTGCTATAGATTTTATCAATTTTCAAGCAATTCTCCTATTTTAATTTTTAAAGAGATTTCAAGCATTTTCTTGAAAATCTATACAGAAACAACGTTTGCCTCATTTATAGAAAAAAGCTCCATGGTCTCCATAGCTCATTCAGTGCCAGGTGGTAACTAGACAATGTGGCAGCTCCATGACAACTGGCCACCATACAGAAAAAGTAGAATTGAAAAATTAGACCCAGCCAAAAAAGGAAACAAGAGAAAAAACAATTGGGGTGAGAGAGGCTCGAACTCTCGACCTCAGGATAACTCAGAAGCTATGAGACCTACGCGCTAGCCAACTGCGCCACCACCCCTGAACCGATCAATTTTATCATATAAATTTAAAGTAATGATATATGATTCTGGGCCGTTGTCACTTTAAGATAATAAGAATGGGCTTGTGCTCATGACAGACAGAATCGGGCTTCCCTTGTTTTTATTTTGAGAGAATGTGTGGCCTCTTTTGCAACACATAACCCAAACATGAGATTGAACCACGAAAAATGAAAAGGAAAGAAAAGGAGAAGGAGCTTCCATAGTTTCAAAATACAAGAGCCCCAAATCTTCAATATAAAAGTGACCCATAGTTTCATCTAAAAAAGCTCCATCATGTTATAAAAGGTATTTATACACATAAAATATTTAAAAGCACATTAAAACCAAAGAATTCTCATTTATTAATTTCACAGATGCCAAAATTCACTGAATTTATGATTTATTATTTGAAACTTATTTAATTTATATAAGTAAGATATAAATATTCGAGTAATGGATATATGAAATATTTCAATACATTAATATAAATATCTAAAAAATTTACCCAATACTTAACAAAAAAGAAATAAATATTAAATATGAATATAAATATACTAGAAACTCAATCCATAATCACCTATCATCATGCATGCCTAACACTTGTATGTCAATTGTAATAATCCAAATTTCAAATGCTTCTCAAATATCTAAGAAAAAAAGGCAAAAAAATAATTCAATAAAAAAATATTTAAAAAATGATGGAAAAAAAAGAAAAAAGAAAGGAAAAAAATGCAATTTGGGAAGAAACTAAGAAATATTGAGAAAATGGTTGAAATTGGCTAAGTGATTAAAAATTAGAAAACCAAGGACTAAATTGGAAAAGGCAACAATATACAAGGACCATTTTAACACAATTCAGGATGAGATTGAAAAGAAATATTACAAAAAGTTTGACATTGGCCAAAAATAGAAAACAATAACCAAATTCAAAATGAAGATAAATTGAGGGACATTTTTGAAAACATGAAAGTTCAGTTTAAGTGAAAATAAAGTCGTTTTGTTTGAGTGAAATGGTGTGTTTCACTCTCAATTAAATGAAACGATTCATTTCAATCATCACAATACAATAAACAAAGCACCAAAACTCGTTTTGGTGTTTGGGTTAAAACAATACTTTTTTTTCTTGCATGCCTTCTACAACTTTGGTTTCCTTTTTCTTGTTTTTCATGTCTTTTGGTTGGACTTTGGCCACACCTTCTTCTTTTTTTGCCACGCCTCACACTAATTCTAAACAACACATCTATATGTTAAATCATCTAAATCTTATTACAATGCCTTATCAATGTCTGATGATTATTAAATTTTAACCCTATTGAACAAAAAAGACTTCTATAATCATCTCATAAAATCTTAGCATGATCCAACGATCCAAATTTAAAATTATGTCAACTAACATAAAATAATATATTAAGAAAACAAGCCCAATTTGTATGCCTCAAGCCTAAGAACCAACTCCTTACTTTATATGGATTACACTAGTTAAAGCATGATCATCCTTTTTTATAATCTTGATGTTTGACTTGGCCTAAATATCTTGAATTAAAATATTGAGTGCCTCTTTAATATTCTTAGCTTTTAACCTTGTAATAAGCCCAATTGACATATATAATGGATCATGTGATATTACTTAATGATTTTTAGCATTAGCCTTCATCTCAAAAGGACTCTTTTATTATTTAGAAACTATTTTTGATTTGCACTATTTTTCTAGTTGATTAGGGATTCTTTTTTCTATTGTATTTAGAACTCTTTTGTTATTTTTCTAGTTTTTTTAGAACATTTTATCTAGTAAAAATAGGGTTATTTAGCTCATATTTAGTTTTTAGAGTATTTTGATTTCAGAAATAATATTATGTGTGCAAAGTTGCTCATATCTTGGTTCTTCATTGAACTCTTCGGAAATTATCGAAGATACTTATTTGTGGTATTTACCCTTATAATTCTAGTTTTTTTATTCTTTATAATTAATAGGTTGTGATTTTCATCCAATAACTATGGTTTTTAGGTTCAGGTAATCACTCGAGTTCTTTTCAACTTGATTTTAGCTTTTAGTAGGTTCTAGAGTTTTTACCCTTCAATTTCACATTAACCTAGACTCTATTCAACTTTACTAAAAAAAAATCTCCTAGTAGTTTATACCATACATTTAAGTATATCTTTATACCACGATTCTTTCTTTACACCTATTAATGGTCTTATCTGCTTTATATTTAATAGAAAACATCCACTTACATCTTCTAATTTTATTCCTTTAGATAAAGGAACAAGACTTCATGTTTGATTCTTCTATAATGCCTTTATTTATATCATTATTTCTTGATTCTACTCTAGTTAAAAAAGAGCTTTATATAGATTGCTAGGAACTTGTATAGATGATAGATCATGTACAAAAGGTTGTAATGATTTTGGTAGCTTTTAAGATGATACATGGTTTGATTTTTTTTTTTCTATATATTCTAGAGAATACTAATTTGGTGGTTTATTTCTATGATTATGCTACAAAATTAGTTTAAATCTAGAATAAGTATTTATTATATTAGGAGATGAAGTGGAGAGCATTACCTCAAAAGTTTTCTAAGGAGATTGGTCCTCTAATGTTCTTGAAAATATGTGGGGGAGGGGTCTTATTCTCTTATATAGGCAATTATAGTTAAATTTTTTATAGGTAGGTACCTTAAATTTCTATACTTTTAAAGTATAAGTTCATCTATTTTTTCTTTTTATTATGTGTCCACCCCTAAAAAAAAGGTGGAAAGGGAAGTTGATAAATATTATTTTGATTCTATAAATGTGACATCTATATTGACATATATGCATCAAGTAAGAGGATGATAGAAGCGATATCCTTTTTGATGTGTTTCATTCATTACCTAGAAAAATACAACAAACAACATATGAATCAAACTTTATATGTTAATTTTTTTTATGAATATGAGTAAAGACAACATAAACAAAGATGCAAGGACAAAGCAATAATATTGATGAGATAGTTTTATATAGAGAGAGAGAGCCTAAATTGAAGTATAAAAATCTAACACCCTAGAAAGTGTTTATATAAACCCCGAGAATAAACTTTTGTATAAATTGAAAATAATATAGATTGAAAAAGGAAAATGAGATAGTTAATGTACAAATTAAATAAATTAGGGATAACAAATTTTTTTGGTATGAGTTTTCCGACTAAGATATTTTGAAATATAAAAAAAAGAAAAAAGAGTTTTAATTAACTCGAAGATAAAGAGGGCAAGGTTAAATGTAAAGAAAACAAATTAAATTTAAATGTCGAGGGATGAAATCATAAAAGATAAAAAGGAGTGTAACTTAAATAGTAAGAGGAAGATAGAAAGGGTAAAAAATAAAACATTTTAGTAAATGAGATCAAATATCAAATAAAAAAAGAGATTATAAATACCCCGTTTCTTATCTTTAAGGCCAGCTACAGCAACAACAAAAAGGAGGGAAGAAATTTGAATTTTCCACCAAAAATTAAGAAAGAAACACAAAAATTTGCTAAGTTTACACAAGGCTTAGATCAATTGAGGGAAAACATCATTGGGCAAGGAAATTAACAAGAAACAAGTGAAGGAAATTATGGGGAAAGAGGGAGAGAATGAAGGCCGACTGGTGTGAAAAAAGAGAAGAGTCAAATGTTTTTGTCTAGTTAAGGATCGAAGTCCAATTTATCATTAAGTAAGGAGCTCCAAACTTGAATTTGATTAGGAATTGGTGTATTAATCTTAAATTTAAGTTAGGGTTCTTGTGTAGAATTTAGGGAAATATATAATCATGTGAAATTGAATTAATTAGAGAATTGAAGATTGTCTTCAATGTGAAATTATATAGAGATACCAAAGAAAACAAATTCAATGGTTAAAGAAGCAAAGATGGTCGGCCATTTGGGGGTGAATTGAAAGAGAAGAATTTATTATTTTCTTTGTAAATTGCTTGTAATGTGTTGTTTATAATGTGAACAAATGGTTGTTTTGGAGGGAGAGTAAAAAATGAGGATGTTTGAGGGTTCATTTAAAACATTGACGAAAACTGGACATATTTGTCTCCCTAACTTCCACAAGGTATTCGAGCCTAAAAATGATAAAATTTAGGAAAGGCCTTTCATAAAAGTTATATATAAAGATGTTAGTTTTCCGACGAGACTGACCTCGCCTAATTTGGAGTTCTAGAACGCCATATATAGGTAAAACTCTGAGAAGAGATCGAGCTGCTGTCTTTGCTAGTAATTTTGACAAGTTGCTAAAATGGGTAATTTAGTTGCGTTAGGGGAAAAATTGGGTTTCTTTCCCTTAAAAAAATATATAGTTATGTGTTTTAATGTTTAATGAAAATAAGTCATGTTCAAAACTGAGATTTTTAATGTTAGTTATAATTAAATAAAAAAAATAATGATCTTAAGAGATGTAATGGGAAACACAAATATGAAGGAAGAAATTATTGAAGGGAAGTCAATATTTGCTGATTTTATTGTTATTAAAAGAAATATAACTTGAATAATAAATAATATGGTATACTTGTGAATACAGGAGAGACCATAGGAGCTGCTCAACAACAGCAGGGGAGCACAAGCCGAGCTTATACAGTAGGTAGGTGTGCTACACCCATATCTTTCTTAAATGTACATAATTATGAAAGCTTGTTTAATTTTTGGATTTTATATATAACTGTTTCCAAAAGAGAAGCATCTAATGAAATGAAAACAGAAATTTAGCAGCCAACTCGAAACAATTTGGCACGCGTGGAGACTTACCAAGCAAACTAATAAATGAGGCAAGTATTTCTAACCTAGAAAATAAAGTTAATGATCTTACTTCTCTTATGTGTTCTTTGGTTGTGGAAATTTACAACAGGTGAAAGTTTGTAGCATATGCTCCCTACAATGACATGCTTCAGATATGTGCCCAACAATGCGAGAAGATTACATTGAACAAGCTAATGCAGTTGATGGAGCATTCAATGGACAACTTCAGCGGAAGTATGATCCATTTTTCCAACACATACAATCCCGGATGGAGAGATCATCCCAATTTATGTTATGGGAACTCGTCTCAATAAGGTAATCAAGGCCGAAAGTTTCATAGATTTCAGCCCCAACAGAATTATTATGCGTGACAGCCCCCTGCATTCACAAATTCCAATGTTATGGGGTCATCGAGTGATGATGTTTGTGAGATGATGAAAACCTTGGCTTCTAATACAATGACATTGCAACAAAATATCATGTCTTTTCAACAGGAAACAAGACCAAGCATTCACAACTTAGAGAAGCAAATGGGGCAAGTAGCTTCAAGTGTAGGGAAATTGGAGGCATAAATAAATTGAAAGTTTCCCTCCCAAGCATTGAATCCAAAAGAGAATGTTAGTGTGATCACACTGCGAAGTGGGAAAGAACTTGAAGAGCAAAGGTCGAAACAAATTGAGATAGAGGAAGAAGAGGAGATAGAAACCAAATTGAGTATTAAAAAAAACATCATCCTCCTCCATAAACTGAAACAATGACCAATACTCCAAAGGTAAGTCCTATTTCAATGAATTCCAGTTTTAAGATAATCGCCCCCTTTCCTGTAAGTTCCTCTAGGTCTAAGAAAGAGGATAAAGAAAAAGAAATTTTAGAGGTTTTCAAGAAAGTGGAACTCAACATTCCATTGATTAATGATATCAAGCAAATTCCCAAGTATGCCAAATTCTTGAAGGAGTTTTGATGGATATAGTGGATATAATCATATTGTTATTACTATTGAAGATCAAGAAAAAAACTACATTTACATGTCCATTTGGTACATATGCATATAAGAGAATGCCCTTTGGTCTCTGTAATGCACCTGCAACTTTTTAAAGATTCATGTTGTGTATTTTTTCTGACTATGTTGAAATAAAAATTGAGGTTTTCATAGATGATTTCATGGTGTATGGTGATTCTTTTTATAAGTGTTTAGAAAATTTATCTTTGGTCTTGAAAAGATACATTGAAATTAACCTTGTCTTGAACAATGAAAAAGTGTTATTTTATAGTATAATAAGAAATAGTTATTGGGCATATTGTTTCTTCGCGTGGATTAGAGGTTGTTAAAGCTAAAAGAGATGTCATTTCATTATTGTCTTACCCCTCATGTGCGAGGAAAGTTTGTTCTTTTCTTGTCCATTGAAAGTTTGCTTCTCTTGGCTTTATACATTGTCGCACTAAAGTATCATTAAATTCCCTAACTAAAGCATGTTTTATAATAAAAGTTTAATCGATGTAATATATCTTTAATTTATGGTAAATGCTTGTTTTGAATGTAGGTATACCCCACAATTAAAGGATTGATTGAGCAAAAGAAGAGAGAAAAAGAGAACTGGCAAGAGATGTTGCCCTTGTTTGATCAAGCGATTTGTAAACGGATCGCTTTATTGGATGGAAAGATTAAGACATAGACCTAAAACTTTCATGAGGGTCCAAGACTCAATCTACCGTTTCAAGTTCAAATCTTACGGGGGAGTCGGAACTTGTCCCGCGGCTCAAACACCGTTTCAGCTCATATCTTGAGTTCTAAAAGTCCAAATGAGCTCTGGTTTTTTTTGCTGGAAAGCTGAGACAATTGCCCACAGCTTTAATGGAACAAAGGGCTCAAATTATGATGTTAGTAATGACGTTTTGGCCAGCCAACAATATCAAAAATCTGCCAATAATTTCAAGAACCAGCAGCCAACAATGTCAAAAACCAGCCACCAAATCAATGGTTGGCCACCAACTATTTCCTTAGTCCACCAAGCAATAGTTCCACATCTTAGCCTATAAAAGGAGACATTTTCCATGTATTTAGATATTATTTTTCAGATCAAAATCATCTTCTTGCTTTCTTTCTTTGTAATGTTCAAGTTTTCTTTCATGTTATATTAATCTCTTGTTTATGCCTTTTCATTTCCTTTCTATCTTGTTCTTATATCATAATCATGTTCTTATCTTGTTTATTTTGTTTTTCTTCTTCATTTGTTTAGCTAATTAATTTGTCAAGGTGAAAAGGTTTTACTAATGGTGTTAGAATAGGTATAATATAAACTCAACATGGACTTTAATGTTTATATCCAAGAAAAATTGTTATTAGCATATCTTATCCTTTTATCTTACTAATCCTAAACCTTGCTTGTTAAATGGTTAATCTAGATTTATGTTGTAAAACACTTGGTACATCAATGTTTGATCCTTATAGTTTCAACATCGCCGTTATGAAAGGAACTTGATTTGTTGTTAACATAAGCTAGCAACATGAATGCCTGATGATATTTATAAGTATGGTGTTACTTAGACAATATAATTAATATGATCATGTTAATACTTTATAATGAGCCATTAATGATAAATCATCCGATTAGAACCTCTTTGTGTGTGGTTTCTAGGAGTAATAAAAAAGAGTTTATATTTTTTTTTTTTGAAATACCATTAGTGAATCCTCTAACCTTGACATTTTTTTTTTTTTTTTTGTATCAATACACATCCCAAAATCTGATTAACTCCTTTTACATTCTTTTACAAGAATTTGATCTTGAGATCAAAGGGATAAGAAATCAATCTTTTGTCGGTCAACCACCCACGGCCTTTATCGATGTTATACAAAGATTCCCAATCGGCAAATTATTAGCAAAAAATGGATTTTGTGTCGATCAAGCATGTAAAGATGCCGCGATTGAGGAGCGAGGATATACAATCAACTAACCACTAAACCGATGAGCCTTTCGAGATAATATAGAGAGACACTTTGTCAATGGGAAGAATTTGCATGTTATCGCCTATGCTTCCCGCATGTTGACTGGAGCACACAATACAATTACCATACACCGAAAAGGAACTTTGTATGTGTTTGCTTTGAAAAATTCAGTATATCTACTTGGTACAAAAGTTTTTATAACCATGGTATAAGGTATCTTTTAAAGAAAAGATTGAAAAAAAAAAAAAATTTTTTTATTTTTTTTTTTTAAAATAAAAATTTTAAAAAAAAAAAAAAAAAAATATTAAAAAAAAAAGGGTGTTTAATTTCAAGACAAGGGAGGGAGGGGAAAAAAAAAAAAAAAAATTAATAAAAATTTTTTTAATTTTTTTTTTTTTTTTTTTTTTTTTTTTTAAAATTTTTTTTTTTTTTGGTGAACTATTTAGTCACCAAAGAATTCCCTCCAAGTTTGTCTACATTTCAAAAAGACAAGTTACAAGCTGATGCTAAATATTATTTTTTGGACACTCCTTATCTGTGGAAATTTTATGTGGATCAAGTAGTTAGGAGATATGTACCCCAAGATGAATTTCATTTCATTCTCATTTTTTGACATTCTTATTCTTATGGTGGGCATTTTGGAGTAAAAAAATGACCCACAAGGTACTTGAAAGTGGTCTTTATTGGCCTTCTATTTTTAAGGATGCATATTACTTTTGCAAATCATGTGAAAAATACTAAAGAACAAGTAATATCACTCATAAGAACTAAATGCCTTTAACAAATATTCTTGTAAATGAAATTTTTTTATGTTTGGAGTATTGATTTTATGGGTTCATATCCTTCTTCTTTTGGTAATCTTTATATCCTTCTTGTTGTTGATTATGTTTCCAAATGGATTGAGGTGAAAACCACACGAACTAACGATGCTAAGGTTATTTTAGATTTTGTTGAGACTCACATTTTTGACAGGTTTGGAATCCCTAAAGCTATCATTAGTGATGGTGGCACTCATTTTGGCAATCGTTCAATGAAAGCAATACTCTGCAAATACCATGTGACTCATCGGACTTCCACAGCCTACCACCCTTAAATGAATGGCCAAGCTGAAATTTCAAATCGAGAAATCAAGTTCATTTTGGAGAAGACAGTGCAACCTAACTGACGAGGTTCGAGTCTGCAGGTTGGTGATGCATTTTGGGCTTATAGAACTGCTTACAAATCACCTATACGAATATCACCTTATAAGATGATTTATAGGAAAACATGTCATCTACTGGTGGTGTTTGAACACAAAGCTTTTTGGACCATTAAACAATGTAACATGGATTATGATGCTGCTGGGATTGCAAGGAAGTTGCAATTATAAGAGTTGGAAGAGATACGAAATGATGCTTATAATATTGCAAAGATTTACAAAGAAAAGACCAAGAGTCTTCATTACCGAATGATTACAAGAAAGGAGTTTCATATTGGAGACAAAGTCCTTCTTTATCATTCTCATTTAATACTTTTTTCCTGAAAAGTTATGCTCTCGATAGATTGGACCCTTTGTTATTTCTAATGGTTTTCCGTATGGTGCAGTTGAAATTATAAGTTTAGAAATAAACAAAGTGCTCGAGGTCAATGAGCATCACTTGAAACCTTTTTATGAAGATCGGGAGGCAGAACTCGTTGTTTTTGTGGATTTAGTTGAACCAATCTATGAAGCATGAGCATATGATGTGTCGTGCCAATGACATAAAACAAAAGCGCTTACTGGGAGGCAACCTAGCACAAAAAGAAAAAAAATCAGATTTTCTTTCTTTTTCCCTTATCTTTTATTTTTCGCATTTTGCTTTATTTTTGTCATTCTCTTATATTTATTTTCTTTTATTTCAACATTGAGGACAATGTTGTGTTTAAAATATAGGGGTATTGAGAGAATTTTAATTTTCTTTGTTGTTTCTAGAATTTTAGTTTTCTTTGTTGTTTCTAAAAAAAGAAAAGTTTAAGTATTATATTTTGATCTCCCATTGGTTTATGATAATATAAGTATTATGTATGACAATTAGTTGAGAGAGATGAAAATATAAATCGAATGAATGAGTGTGCATGCAAGTTTTAAAGTTTAATTAGTTTAGGGATTGATTTTGAAAATATTGCATGTTGACTTTATAGTGTTATACCAATGCAAGCTTTTGAGCTTTCAATATTATATTCTTGAATTGTGCATTTGTTTTCAATGATGTATCTCTAGAACTTGCTTTATATTTTGTTGAGATTACATTCATATTACAGGTGTACATATAGATGATAAAGGCATTAGGAATTTTAACCACTTGAGCAAAATAGTCAACTTAAAGCATATTATCCTTAGTAAGCCCTTTTGAGTTTGTCTATATTTTCTTTGTTTTATCCATGTGTAAGCCTTAAAAATTTTATGTTGATGGAGCTTGAAATCAAAAGAAGTTAAGCATTGGTGCTTAAAGATTGAAAATTTGTATGCTTTGATGAGATATCTTGTTTAAAAAAATCATTTTTTTAAAATGCTCTACTTCCTTTGGTTTTTGCCTTTTCTTTTCCTTTCTTTTACCTCACCTTAACCTTAGCCCCATTACAACAAAAAAGTAAGACATTTTGATTCATGCATTGCTTGTAATATTTTAGTAATGGAGATGAGATTGAAGAGCAAGTTTATAGTAGAACATATTTATTGATTGAATTTGAGAAATTTAAATACATAAGCTCTAAACATGTGAATGTTGGAGTGTATATCAATGAGAGGACCTATCACTTTGGCATGACATAAATTTCATTTAAATCTCAAAGATTAATTGATTTTTGAAGTTCGCATGTAAATAAATTCATGAAAATTTATGTTCTTTATCCTTCTTGATTTTATTCTTATTTATAATGCTTGTACTCTTGGACATTGATGGGAGATTAAGAGATTAGCCATAATTATTTTACTTATTTAATTTAAGTTTGATTTCATCTCTCTTTTCTCGAGGACGAGCAAGAGCTAAGTGTGGCTATATTGATGTAACCATATTATTTGATAGATTTACTCACATTTACCTAGTATTTTTCCTATGTTTTATATATAAAATGTCTTGATATTCTTTATTTTATGTTTTGAATGCACTTTTGGATGTAAGATTCAAAAAGAAGTAAATTGAAGATAATTAACATATTTGACCTCCAATCGATGTTTTGTGCAAAACTTGAGCTCTAGAGTTTGAAATGAAGTGATTATAATGGAATTAGAAATATAATATCCATACCTTTTTGTACATATATGGCAAGAAAAAAAGAAAGAAAGAAAGAACATAGAGATCGCAGCCTTCAAAGACAAATCTCATATTCTAACAATGTTGACCTTTGGCCATTCCAACTTGAATATCTTGAGCTAGAGATATCCATTTGATGCAAACTTAATTGTGTTGGATTCTTGACTCGAAGACCTATCATCATACCAAATTTTAGCATAAAAAGAGCTTATATGAGAGATATATGATTTTTATAAGATGCCACATGAATTCTGCCAGAATACAAGTTTTGTGAAGAAACAAATCCAAATTACTTCCCAAAACATCCAAACCGACATCCAAGTCTTTATTTCGGCAATTTAACTCTTATAAGTCCAAATTCAAAGTTTGAGGATTTTATGCAAGGCTATTTCTTCTTTTTTAGAAAAATAGTTATTGAACTAATTAAATATAAATTGTCTACTTAGGTAAGGACTATTTAGTAGGAAAGAGATATTAGGGTTTCCTATCAAATAAAAAAAAAGAGAAAGGAAGAGGGGTCAGGCAGCCAAGAGAGAAAAAAACACACCTTCCTCTAAAAAACCCAAAATCATGCATTATTTCTTTTTAATTAGTTGTTCAATAGACATGCAAGTCTAAACCCTTTTTCTTGGTTGCAAGGACACGGAAACCTTTGGATTTCAAGAACTGTGAGATTTATTTTACCTTTTCTTTTCAATTTATATGATGAATGAATATATTTGTTTTCCTGTGCTTATTTCTTAGGATTGTTTATTTTAATTGTTAGAGCAGACTCTAAGTTATTATTTTTAAACAATCTATTGCTAAGTTTGCTATCAAAACCGGAGTTGTGATATATGAACTTGTGAAGCAATTAAGTTTAATAATCTTAGCGGATCTATGTATATTAATCTTAAGGAAAATATTCGATCAAATCAAACATAAACTGCAGACAGTTATGTTGTCTAGATTAATCAACTTATCTAGTTCTTAAGGCTGTCATTGAATTTTAATTACTAGTGCGGACACTGTGATTGTTTGATGGTTAGATTTAGTTATATGACGGATCTGTTAACTAACCAACATTAAGAAAAGATGAGGATTCAGAATATAAATTGATGTTTCATTTCAATGATCGGTTCTGATTTCCGTAGGTGGATGTTTACTTGAAACCAAGGTGTGTTCTCTTGATAGTTTTCTAATTTATTTAATTTAGCTTGATTGTTTAATTCTGCTATAGTCTAGATAATCTCAAAATTCTCCCTAATTGTATATCATATAGCATAAAAATCTGAACTAAAACTTCCTCGTAGGATTGACCCCTTACTTGCTCTATATTATCTTGTTTATTTAAGTTAGGGTAATTAATTTATTTGACCGCGACATCACAACAAGTATTTAGTTAAGATCAGTTACATACAAGATGTTGAGAGTTAAGTTTAATAATATATAGTCAAAGAACTGAGATGGAATGAGGATAAAAAAATATGTTTCACATAAGGCCATAATTGTACATAAACATTAATATATAAGTTGAAAAATGGCAACTCACCTTTTCAAATACATGCAATTCAAAATGCATAAGATGAAATGCCTTCTATATAATGCAGACTTGTTTTACGTTTGTTGTAGAAGGTAATGGATGTGTTGTTATTGTTAGTGTGCTTTAAATAGGCAACCAATAAAATTTCACATGAACTAAAATGAAAGTAGTAGACCAAATGTTTAACAACCATTCAAACCAATTTTCTAACCTGCAATTCTAGCTTGCAACAGGAAGCATTCTCACCTAATATTCTAACTTCCAAAAAGAACCAGTATCTTACAACAGTCATCAATAAAATGCAATACATTCAGCAGTTTTAACGTTACAACACATTGTTTTAAAAATAAATCATAATCTCGTACATTGAATCTCCTACTTGGCAGCAACCATTTAATTTACAGAGTAATGGACAACAACATATCAACAACAACATTGATGTCCAGATTAGTAAATCGCAGCAAAATTTATTTCTTCTAACTATAAAACACACAACACCAAAATATGTTCATGATAGTTCAAATATGAAAATTATGTTCATGAAGCATTTAAAATCCAATGAACAAATCATTGTAATAACCTATCCAACAATATTAAACTTCAATTATGAACTTCAGATAATATCGAAAACATATATGAATCATAATCAACTTCAATTGCTGAGAAATGGCATAGAGATAACTGTAAGTACATTATATCAGATTTACCCTTACATTAAGGTTTAACATTTGATCTCCTCTCAAACATTAATTTAAGCTATTGAAATTTTCTTTTCTTATCTCCAATTGTTGCTCACATTTCCCTCTTGCTTCTAACCATGAAAAACTCAGTTGCAAAACAATAAAACTCACTGCCGAAAACTACTTCTTCAATGACGTGAAACTCCTTCATAACCTTTTCTATGTTACATCCTTTTTTATCCCAACCACTAGATGTGCATTCACTCCTAGTAAAAACACTATCAACCAAACGATCTAAACGTGAAAAAAGTTGTGCTCTCATTCCTAAACCTGTTTTTATCACTCTTTTATGTACATTGTTGAACATCTTTTCTCTTTCCACCACTACTACTACTAGGATTGCTACTACTATTGGAAAAGTTAACACCACCAACCATATTATTGACATCCTCTACAAAATTTGGTAAAGTATCCTCCTCTGAATCACCACTACCTTCCTCTAGATGTAAATCCTCATTAGTAGCATTCTTTATCCTTTCACTTATATCATCATCATCAGAATCCAAACCCTGTGATAGAGTCCAAGCATACTGACCGGTAGCCATAATGTTTGTAAACATGATATTATATTTACAACACAATGCGCGATCAAAACCAGAATGCCTAAACTTTTGAGCTCCTCGTATCTCGTACAACAAGGGGAAACAAAGATATAAACGAATCATAATAATTGCAAGAACAAGTAATAATACATTTTATAGTAATTATACACATGCTGAAATAAAAAACAGACCTTGAATTTAGATTTCCACCACTCGTCAGTTACTGAAATTGTTCCAAGTTCAAGACTCCAGCCTACTCCGGTTTTGAAAATCAAATTTTTCCAATATTCTCCAATCCTTTTTTATTTCACCCCACATATTCTTTAATTGTGCTTTCATTAATGCATAGTCGGTCTGTTCCTTAAAACAATTCATAACATATTTCCATCCAACCTTGTCGAAATGTGTGTTCGGTCGCATACCTTTCTCAATTGCTTTGATATAAATGTCACAAAATATGTTCAACATCTCTCTAGTCCAATAAGCCTTATCTTGTGATTGAGAATCTTCCATGTTCTCGGTTAAAATATTTTTTCTAACATACAATAACAAGTTAATTTCTTAGATGCAATGTAATAAAAGACGACGACAACACAGAAGTTTGTTGTGATAATAAGTAGAAGTTTTGGTTTGTGAAAGCAACAATTACTAATGGCTACTTGACAAGATAAGGTGTTTGATATAGTTGATGAAATGAATTTAACATTATTAACAAATAAATTGATCTTATAGCACTCAATGCAACAAAGAAATAACACATATGGACTGGACCAAGTTTGTAAAAGCAACAATTAAAATAAACCCATACAAGTTTAGAAAAGAGAGTTACAAAACAAAAAAACCAAATCATAAAGGACAACGTTAAGTCTAGTAATTCATGAGGATATTGATTGATCCCACATATATCAGCACACCCACACACTAACCATAATATTGCAAACAAAAAAAAATCTACATAGGTGTCACTAATATGTTACAAGAAATCCGGTAGCATCAGAAACATTTTTTGGAAAGTCTTTTTCTATATATAGGTTGATTTAATATGTATATGGCTTGAGACATAAGAGCATCAAACATTAGTAAATTGCAGAATGACAGACAACATTGTTAAAATATCCTAATCATGAACGACATCTAATATTTATTTTATAATGAGGTGAGATAAGGGATTGATGTTCTACTGTAATTGAAATGCTTATGCATATAAAATAATCCAATTTTTTGGTTTATAACATGAAATAAAATGCAAATATCGACGTATATAGTGACCGTGCATTAAGAACATACATAAGAACATGTCTTTAATTTTTGCCTAGTTATAGCTAAACTTGAAAACATATAACTTAAAAAAAAAAAAGATAACAAAGATCATGAGTCCTATAGTGTAGGATGTACTGAAACAATGAGAATCGAGAGTTTGTTGTGCTTTCCAGGAATGAAAGATGTTAGATCTATGGTTCATGAAACAAAATACAACGCATAAATTTAGAAAAAAAAAAAGAAAGAAGAAGGGAATGATTTTTGTTGATATTGGAAATTTGAATTATATGAAGTTTTTTAAATATCTTCTCAAGAAAATTACCTTGAACATCATTATCAATTTCAGCGTGTCTTCAACCATTTCTAGGTTATGAAGAAGCATCATCACCGAGAAAAGAATAGAAGACTGCAGCAGATCTGGTGTATGGTTTGAGTTAAGGACGGGGATTTGGGTTGGGGATGGGTAATCTTTAGTCTGAATGATTTGTTGACAAACAACAGTACATTCCCTAAGATTTTAACAATTGGATCTCTAATCGGTAAGAAAGTGAGAGTGTGTGAGGTCTATGAGATTGGAATGAGAGGGAAGAACAATAGAAAGAAAGGAAAGACACATTGGAGAGAAAAGCAAGTAGAACGATGAAAGAAGATGTGTGAAGAGCAAAACAAGGTTATTTTCATCAATAGAAAATTCAATGGTTTAATTGTGTCGGTACATTTATGTGTGTTCAGCAAAAAGCAAGTCACACATACTTTTGCTTAACTTGTGGTTGCAACACAGGTTATTATGGGTCCTAAAGGTTGAAAAGTGTAGTTCATGGCTAACCAAACAACTTTAAATTGTGGTTTCAACCGAACATGGAAAATACCACGTAAACAAACACTCTTTTAAATGGTGTTTGAGGTAATGGTTGCTTTTCAAAGTGTTTTTCGCTCAGTAAAACGTTAAAATAATATTTTTATTATTTTTTAAAATTTATTTTTAAAATCAGCAAATTAAAACAATCCAAGAAAACTAAAAAAAATAATTTTAAATAAAAAAATTAAATTTTAACAAAAAAAACAAGTTGAAATTCATTGTGAAACACCCCTTTAAGATTTGGTAGAGGAAACACTTTCCATTAAAGTTTTGAATGAAGTCAGCGAAGCACCATTGTTTTGTATCGTGGAGACGCGGTGGTGGTTGTTATAGTGCATTTAGCTTTCTTGCGGCTAGACATAAATTAGCTATGCCTGAGATTAAAATGAGAAAGAACAGAGAGACCAATTTGCTAAAATAAGAGACACCCGAGTAAAAAATGAAGATTTTCAAATTGTCTCAAAGCAAGAGAGGGAGTTTTTCGATTTCAAATGGATGAGAGAGAGGAAATGAAACGAGAGCATATGTAGGTGAATGGGTGCCTGCACTGAGCAAAGGGGTGGTTTGTTGTGTTGCTCTCATGAGCAACGTATTAGAGCACTTTAAAGTACTAAGATCACGAAAACATTGAAGGATAAGAAAAGAGTGTGACGTGTGGCCATAATATTCTCTCCCTTCCTTCTTTCATTTCATCAATCGAGCATCTTATTGTATGGAGGTTTGGAGACTGGAGCCATGGTCACATATTGGTTTTCCAGCTAGCTACTAAAATGGGATACAGGTCAAGTACAATAGCGGACATAAATGGACCATGTCTGCAGCTATATATGGGATGCATGTCTTTTAAAACTCTTCTCTAGGCAGGTCTGTATCTCAATGTCAATATTATTAGAGTTTCTCTTGGATCGATGCGTGCATTTAATCACTGTTATTGTCTTAAGCTGACCACTGAATGGAGCTACAAAAACTGGGCTTCGAGCCACTTATGTGCAGTATCACACACACACACACACACACAGAGAAATACTTGTTGTAAATCTGCTGACAGAAAAATTAAGCAAAGCTTGCAACAACTGCAGATGAGGGCCTTATTAAAATTATACACGTGTTCTAAGCGTTATAAACTTAAGTGTGTTTGAATTTGATTTTTTTTTGTGTGTTTTTTGATATTTTTAATATTAATAAATTAAAATCATCTAAAAATACTTAAAAAAAGTATTAAGTTAATGTTTATATAGCTTATTTATATATTTTTTTAAATACAATATAAACATAATAACAAACACTACGTACCTAATAAATGTGCTAAAAGAATCTATATCATGCCCATATGGAGCCTTGGTTCGTCCGTTTTTAGCATATCCACATAAAAAATGCATTGCATTTTCACTCAACAACAAAGAAGTTCGCTACAAATCATGGGATTCCAAAACCTTTGGTTCCTCTTGCAGAAAAGACTTGATGGGGACACATTACCAAGCCTCCCGTGCTTGTGGGCTCATATGCCATGCCTGGAAATTTAAGTTGCTGGCCTGCTTTGTGGTGCTTTATTCATGGCTCGTCAGAGAAGTATATCCATTAATTGAAGGGCTAACTTTCCACCACCCTCCATCATGAGGTGTCAATGTCATGAAAGAAATTGTTCCGGCTACCTACCGTGTGTTGATTTTGAGTTTTATTTATTTATTTTTGTATTCTAAAAAATTTTATTCAAGTTAATTTTATTTTATTTTAAGTTGTTTTGATATGTTAATATTAAAAATAAATTTAAAATAAAAAATTATTTTGATATATTTTAAATAAAAAATATTTTAAAAAATAACTATTAATATAATATTAAATACACTCTTAATTAAGATTAATCAAACCGTGAACAATTTCATTGTGGCAACTACCACTGTAATGAAAGAAATTAATGAGTACTAGGTAGCAGGTTCAGTCGGACTAATTTGAGCGAAATTTGACCTTAGGCCTACACTTTCAGAAACACCACTCGTGAAAGTTTGATTTAAGACAAAACGGGACGACTTTTATGTTAGCAAATTATTGAAATAAAAGGCAACTCTCAGCTCGAAGACACCCGGATGCCCTCTCTTTCTTCGAGCTCATTGAATTCATGCGGCATCCAAGGTAACTTAGTGAGCTGCTAACAGTATATTTATATATTATATTACCCTAGAATCTAATAGCTAGGAAAAAAAAGCTTCAGTGGATGTTAAGTTGTACAAATCCCACTATTTTTCATGCATGTATATACATGTTATACTACATATTATATGAATTTAAAATTACCTAAAAGATTTGACTAAAAAGCTGTTTGTGCAATGTTTTAGATTCTCTTTTCTACTTTACTTACAAAATTATTTCTTATCAAAACTTTCCAGGGTGAAACCAGAAAAAGCTACGCAGAAGGGTACTATTTTACAAATCAGAGATATCGTGTTCTGTTTACATTTTTATGGGGTTATGATCTACGGTGATGTTGAAGAAATTGATGAGTGGAGAGTAATTTTTTGGATGATATATTAATTAGGAATTGGCAGGTTTCATAATTCTCAAATGCAGCCAGCTTGATAAATGGGATCATAATACAACGATATATGATAATATTCAACTTTACGCATTCTTATCAATGTTCATGGCTGCAGGAATCAAATCCAGGACAAACATTACTGTGAACGATTTGTATAATTCTGTAGAGCTTGAAGGTTGGTGACATGATCGTCAAAGATGGGGCAAGTAAGATAGGCTAATATTTAAGCCAATTCGTATACTGCGCATGCTACTCCCGGTTTCCAAAACTTATCAATTGCTAGACAATAATATTACGTTAGCCATGGCTCTTAAATCTTGAATTCAAAGGGTCGGGACCGGAAGCCACAAACATAGCACATTCGATGCTGGTTTATTCGCCAGCAAAGACCATGGAATACGAGGCAAAGTCTTCAGAAATCCCAACGTGACATAATTTTATACGGAATATACATGCAACTAGTTTTACTGAAATTTTAATAAGCTGCCACCAAAACGGATGGCAAAAGAATCGGCACTTCTCCTCTCTCAAACGAAGTCCAAATTCGCCTCAGCAAATATATATATATGGACAGCTACAGCTATGAACCGCCACCTAATAGGAGACAAAAGGAATCCAGGATGGCTAGAAAATTAAGCAAGGCCCTTGCTGATAAACATTAGCCCCATCTCTTCTTTAACTCAATACTTTTTTTCATTTCAAACATTTAGTTTTATTTGGATTTTCAAGCAGATTAAGAAGATATAAATAATTGAATCCCATATTATCCATTTTCAAATTACTTCATTTGAATATAAATAAGAGAGAAAGTGGATTGAGATAATTAAAGGTATAATTAAGCAATTAATGCTGTGGTTTATATATATATATATAATAGTTTTGGAACATGTCTACGGATAATTAATGCTATAAATTTCCAAGATGTCAGCTCGCACTCGTGGAGCTGTAAGATTTAAAATTTAAAACCATAGAGCATTGAACTTAGTTATCTGCTCTGTTATGTCTGCAAGTATGAAACAAGGCAGATGCAGCCACTGAAGAAATTAGCCATCAGACACGCTATATGGCGTTGATCGGGAATGTAGGGCATTGTATGTGGACGCATAGACAAACTCGTCAGCATTAATCTATGCATGCATGGCATTGAGCATCTTTGCAATTAACAAATCAATGCCTCGTGAATGCTACCTTAATTTATAGAAAGCAGCTAAGCTCGTGAATTCAGGTTCTAGATGATGCATGGCTGTTTGATCTCCACGGTGTTAATTAAGTTTGGTGCACTGTAACCCTTTTATTTATTTATTTATTTATTTATTTATTTATTAAGCCATTTGCAGTTTAAGAAATGAGTGATCTTCAGTACTGTTAGGGTTTGACAACATGTTTAATAATATTGTTTAGTTCAGTAAAAAAAAAACTACCTTCAGCATTATTTATTCTAAAATACAATCTTGTGATTGCAATAATACTTGTTATTCTAAAATCGGCTAATTGTTTTTCTTAGAAGCAAAAATAGCAATTTTATTACAATTCTAGTTCTTATGGTTACATACTCTGGATAAGTGAAGTACTATTATATAAGAGATTATTTAGCAAAGACCTAAATTATATTTATTTAGTTTGCTAGCCTAATTAATTACTTTTATACCATTTACTTTTCTCATAAAATTATCCAATTATATTTAATTAACTAGTTGTGTGTTGTGTGCTGTGTGTTTTGTGTTTTGCGCGCCCAAGATATTTATTACCTTTAATATTTAAAAGATAATTAAGTAATGTTTTTATTGCTTTTACTTTTATCCCATTCACATTAATTTTTCAATTTTCATATTCAAGATATCTTTAATTAAGGATTTTTTTTCTATTTTTTTTGTTTTTCAATCCAATAATATTTGTGAAACAACACATTAAATACAAATATTTTTTCTGTTAAATGTTTTTTTTTATTATTCAATGGAATAATACTTGTGAAATAACAAATTGATCAAGATGAAACAACATTATCTTTACGAGTAGCACAATGATTCAAGAAAAAGAAAATATAAAAGATTTCTCCTTAATTTTATTTTTATTTTGACAATGATATTATAATTAAACATAAGTGATTACTATGTGATACAACATCAAGAAGAATTCTAAAGGGCCTCTTGATTTTACCATTCATACAGACATAAGTCATTGTTGCATAATGATTTGGTTATTATTTTTATTCTTTAATGTTTTTAATATTTTTTAATTTAGTCTTTCAAGATTGAATTTATTGAGAATTGGACTTTGAAATTTATTTCAATAGGATCCCTATTTACAAAAGTTTAAAAATGTAGAAATCAAAAAAAAAACTTATTTTAAAAGTGTTGTTTTGTTAGCGTTTTTGGGAAGATATTTTCCTTGGACAAATTTTCTTTTTTGTTTTTTAGTTTTGCAATTAAATATTTTAGTCTATAATTTTATTTTATTCATTTTTTAATCTATATGTTTAAGATAGAAGAAAAAATAAAATCATTGAAAAATAATGAAAGAAAAAGAAAAAGATTGATTTGTTGGTTTTCATTTATAAAAAACCCCAATTCAATTTTCTAATCAGCTCTATAGTGTGTTTTGGGTCCAGATTCTAGGCAAGGTATGGGGTTTGGGGGGTTTTTTTTTCTCTGGTTTGATTTTGAATCATCGTTTTTGGGGTTTTTATTGATAATCTTTTAAACAAATTTATTTTATTTTTGGGTGAAAGATAAAAAATAGAATTAAAAATCAAAAGGATTTTTTAAAAAAATATTGGGTGGATAAAAAGGAATAAAAAGGTTCAATTAAAAAGGATAAAAAACCAAAATAAATAACAATTAAAAGAATAAAAACTAGATCCAATATAAAAAATAAATGAAATTGATTGCCAAGGGACAATATTGAATAAAAAAAATCAATCAAAGAAAGAAAGAAAGAAATTATTCAAAATATAATAAATAGCAATTAAAAGAAAAGAAAGAATCAAATTTGATACAAAAATTAAATGATAAGACAACTCTTGATTTTGACATGGTAGCACTATTCCAGAGGAGAAGAAAAATTAAAAAGGAAGGAGAAGAAAAAAAAATCATTGGAGTCCAACCAAGATGCCACCACTAACATGCTACATACCACTGGAAAGAGCGAGAGGTAGGCATTGAATGACGATATAGAAGCTACCTTTCATTTCCCAGGAGGCACCTCACACGACTCCCAAAAAACACAAATGCCTCCCACATATTAGTGCATGGGTTACACGCGTCATCCAACTTTTTCTCTTGTTTATCCAAATCCTCATACCTGTTTTAGTTTCAATTTTGATCCCTTAACACTAAATTATTTAAAATAGTCTAATTGTGTATTATTTTCCAAACCCAAGCATCAATCAAGTATTGAAAATTTTCTAGATATTGCAAGATCTTAGTATAAAGGCAAACAAAACAAACACACCAAGTAAAGTCCCAAATAAAGTCAATATATAGGAATTAAATTGAAAAATAAATGTTGAAGCACCGAAGTGTAAAACAGGCCTAGAACCTCCTAGCCGTGCAAAAAATTCCTTGAGTTTGGCTAAAATAAAGGTTGAATATTTTTTTATTATTTAAAATCAGATTCTAAAGCTCTAATTATTTTAAATCAATTAAGTTAATTTTTATTTTGCAAAATTAAAAATCAACTGAATCGTAATATTTTCTTAACACTCCAAGATCCTCATATCCATGCATGATAAATAAATCACCAAAAACAATTACAAATCAAAGCAATGTAAATGACCAAATAAGAAAAAAAGAATTAAGGAACTGAACGTAAATAATCCTAAGAACTTAATAAAAGAGATCCATTGTTTGAATGAACAGTGGATCTCCAAACAGGCCTTATACATTACTAAAAAAAATAATGTTTAATTAAATCTAAAAGTTTATAAAAAAATATGCAATGTTAAAAATCATTTGAACCCAAAAGTTAAGTTTTTATACTAGTCTTAGGATATGATTTATATTATTTTGTAATACAATATAATTTAAATTTTATTATTATTTAGTATAATTTAATTATTCAAATAAAGGATTTTAATTAATATTTTTATCTCAAATTTAAATATTTAATTTCTAATAATATTTTCTCTTTATATATATATATAATATGAAATTTTAGTAGCAATTATTGTATAGCTATATCATTATTTCAATTAAATGTCATTGTAAGTACATGCTATAATGGCATTTCTAGAAATTATTTTTTTTATACATGTTTAACTTTATTTTAATTTGTCTAGCAATTATGATAAGATTTTACCGATATTGGATATGAAGGTATTTGTTTAGAAACACTATTAAATTCAATGTTATAAAAGTTATACTATTACACATTATTTAGAAAGAAGACGATTTTTTTATTGTTTGTTAAGCTTGAATAAATAAATAAATAAAACATTTAACCAATTCAACTTTTATACTACTCAACTAAAATAACATGATTATTTATTTGACTATAATCAAAATGTGAATTTCGCAATATTATAGCATATATTGCACAACAAGTATGATTAATTTTTTAAAAAATAATGATTAATTATTGTAGTTTTTTTTTATTCACATAAATATCCGGGTCAGTTTATATGCACTTCGATTAATTCTCCAGACCATAAAATTAACGATCATATAAATCTTTAACAATTTTAAAATTTATAAGAATTAAATTAATAATTTTTAAAAAACAAATCTAAAATTTAATCAACCTACTCCACTTATTTTTTATTTTTTACAGGTTGGATTATTTTTCACTGTTTTTCCTTATCCAAGTCAGACACAGATTCACTTCCACAATGAATTTAGCTTGGCGTGCCAACTATGTGTTAGCTTGACCCAGCTGGAATGCTGATGCTTTTTTCTTTTTTCTTTTTTTTTTAATTATTATTAACAAATCAAAAATCACATCCTCTTCCCTTCACCAGCTTTGTTTCACCTACCTCCAAATGAGCATTCATATCCACGGCCAGAGCGCGTCACCTCACGTGATCACTCACCTACGATACCTGACGGCCATTCGCTGATTGCCAGCTGGAAGCTAGTCAGCCGATCCCTCCCCACTTCCCAATGAAAGAAATTGAAGTATACACTATATATAGTATGAACTCCTATGCACTCCCAGCCTGTCACCTCAACAGACATCCATTTCCCTTTCTCCTTTACATCCTCCAGGAAAGGGAATGAGGGGTAATTTGGTCAATTAACAAGCATGAAATCTGTTCCTGAGCTGTAATCGTTTTCTGTGGTGACTTTTTATAGTTACATTAGTAGATAGGGGACCGCGCTAGCATGGACTGATGTATTTTCATTCAAACGTTAAAAAGATATTTGTAAATGTTTTTTTCTTTTTTTAAAAAAATCTAAATTATTTTTTTATTTAACCAAATAAATTTAATTAATTTAATAACATGATTAAAAAAAATATTAACAACAAACAAATAAAAAAATCAATAATATTCAATGAAAAAAATAAATATTTGTCAATATTATAAAAATATAACCTTATGATATTGTTAAAAAGTTTCAATGATCTTATCTATTAATAAAGTAAAAAATAAATGAAAATAATATAATTACATGAAAAAAATAAAAATCTCCATTCTCAGAAATAACATGTCGAATGAAAAAATAGAAAAAAACACAATTTTAAAAAACAAAAAAGAAATTGACTCGAGTCTGTCAAAATCAGCACGCCAAATCTATAACCTAGTCGTGAAATCATGATAATCTTATGAAAAGAAAATTAAATAAAACTACCTAGTTTAATTCTCAAATCAATCTAATATCGAATGATAAAATTAAAAAATATAAAAAAAACAATGAAAAAAAAATGCTCGGATCAACCCGCCAGACTGAATTTTAAAACTATGTCATCAACATTCAACCGTCGCTTATTTGATGGCACGTGCCTGCCAACTCGAAGGATGTGGGTATGACAATTTGCTACACACGTGCCAACTGAATTTCAATTTTAATTAAGCTTTTTTTTATTTTAAAAAAATGATTAGCTTTTCATTTAATTACTAGTTATCATTAACAAGCCTTTCATGGTTTGTTGATTCATATATATACTTTTAATTTATTTTATTAAGTGTAAATAGTATTTTTGATGTTTACAAATTAAAAAAAAAAAAACCATGATACAATAAAAAGGCATCCATATATTTTTTTTATTACATTAAAAATTAACTTGAAGTCATACTTGTCATGTAAATTTAAAATAAAAATCATAATATTTAGAATGCATCTAAAAAATTAACATATATTTTTTTATCATGTTTGAAACTAACATATTTTTTTATCATGTTTGAAAGTAAGTTGGGTTATAAAACTAATTAACATGAAAATAGAAGAGCTTTCAACACGGTGAGAAATTAAAATTACAAAGACACGAGGTGGTTTTTTTGCCATCCTCCAAGTCCCTGACCACGTGGCACTAACTTTTTGTCACTTTTCTCTCTCTGAGCAGCGTGGTCCCTGGTCCTCTCTTAGCTGGCCAAGCACTGTAATGTTTGTTAACAATAGATGCAGTTGAAAACGAGAGTAGCCGCGCGCTCATTAAGCTACCAATGAAACAACGTGCTATTTACCTGTCATGTCACCACTTGCCCACTTTCGATTCTCAACCCACTCTCCGCGTAGCTTCCCTCCCTAAGATTTCAACCCTTCCCTGAGACTATATATACCCAATCTCCTCCTCCGTTTCTCTCCACTCACTTCACCAAAATCCTCTCTTCCATCGCTACCGATCATCAGATCAATCATGGCCTCCTTTCTTTCTTCACACTCTCTTCTTCAACTTGTTCTGTTAATCTCTATTATACAATTCAGCTCAGCAGCAAGGACATTCTCCGTGTCAGATCAAAGCCAAGATCCCTTGTTATTTCAATACCACAATGGCCCTCTTCTTACCGGTGAAGTTTCGATCAACTTCATCTGGTATGGGAAGTTCAAGCCATCTCAGCGTGCCATTGTCTCAGATTTTATTGCCTCTGTCTCTTCTAGAAGACCCACAACAGCCCAACCCTCTGTTGCCACGTGGTGGAAAGCTACTGAGAAATACTACAACCTTGTCAAGACGAAGAAAACCTCTCCTCTTCTCCTCTCTGTGGGAGCACAGATTTTAGACGAGAGCTATTCATTGGGGAAATCGCTCTCCAGCAAGCAAATCGTGCAGCTAGCATCGAAGGGTGGTCAAAAGGGTGCAATCAACGTTGTTTTGACATCATCCGATGTTGCTGTTGAAGGGTTTTGCTCTAGTAAATGTGGCACTCATGGGTCCTCTTTGAGTGCTAAAACAATCAACGGTAAGAGATCTAAATTTGCTTACATTTGGGTTGGTAACTCTGAGACTCAATGCCCCGGTCAATGTGCGTGGCCATTCCACCAGCCAATCTATGGACCACAGAACCCTCCATTGGTTGCACCCAACAATGATGTGGGTCTTGATGGTATGGTAATCAATCTGGCTAGTCTTTTGGCCGGGACTGCAACAAACCCATTTGAAAATGGCTATTTCCAGGGTCCGAAGGAGGCTCCTCTTGAGGCCGCATCTGCTTGTCCTGGGGTCTATGGTAAGGGTGCGTATCCTGGTTATGCTGGGGATTTGTTAGTGGACTCTACAACTGGTGCTAGCTATAATGCTCATGGTGTTAATGGAAGGAAATACGTGCTTCCAGCTTTATTTGACCCTTCAACTTCAACTTGTTCCACTTTAATTTGAGAAGGGATAGCATTAGTGTATGTATGAGAGTAAACGAGGAGCTGTAAGAGAGATTATTCTTTGATTTAATCATTCTTTCATTCAATTATTAAAATCAAATTTTAAGCATATTTGAATTGATGTTGCCTCTTGAGTATGATGATTCAATACTAACTGGCTTCTCTCTTCTTCTAATTGAATTTTTCATTAATTGACCAGAGAAAGCAAAAGGAAAGGGTAGTTTTTTTTCTATTCAGATTCGTAATCACGAAATTAATATTCATCTCTTATTGTTTATTGAGCTGTATCATCAACAATTAACAAACAAAAATTGCATTTTTCATTCATAATCACTGTTTCACATTGTTTATCCAACCTTTTTTAAAATGACGCCGTTGGATATAAAAGTAGTTTTTCTGATTTTACTGTAAATGATAAATTAAAAAAACTAAAATTAAAGCAGAAAGGTCTTTCACTGTAAATGATGACATTAATTTTAACCATCAAAAGATTGGATGATTTCTGATTACAAAAATCATATTCTATAAGTTATTCTATAATTTTAACAAACTTGAGACATCCAACTTATCCAAAACTATTCCATCTTTTCTACAAGCATTGCCAACATTTATAACCTCATAAAAATTCTCCACAAGAAAAATAAATCCAAACCTATAGCTATTATTCTAGAGTTATGGTTAGAAATTAAAACCTTTAAATCTAAGTTACAAACTCTTACACAAGCCCAACAAAAAGACTCACTCATATTACAATATCTCTTGACCAAGTTAGAAAGACAGTCAGATTCTGAAGAACAAACTCTTGAGACTCATGCATTAGATCATGCGTTATCGAACATCGAACATATTCCTGAAGACTATTTAAATGTTACATCGAACATATTCATGAAGACTATTTAAATGTTTTAACACAAATTACTTCAAAAACAGTATTTAATAAAAAAAATACTTTAGTTTTTTCATAAGACTACAAGTTAAAAACTATTGTCTTGTTTGATACATGTGTTGATTTAAATTGTATTAAAAAAGGAGTAGTTCCTACATAATTTCTTCAAAATACTTTTGAAAGACTTTCTACAGCAAACAATCTCAAACTTCATCTTTTAGGATAAACTCAAGCATCCATTCTCAACAATGGTTTTTATCTTAAATTTTTTTTTTTATTGTTACAAATGACATCAATCATACCATCATTCTTGAAACTTCATTCATAGACATAATTACCCCTTACAAAGCCATACATAATTGCATTACTTCAAAAATTAATGGTGTGAAACTTGTTTTCCCTATCCTAGAAAAATAAAACACTAGGAATCTGAATCTAATCAAAGCATGTTCTATACATAAATATCAGATCAATGCATTGATTCATGAAAAATAATTTCATTTACATCATTTTGAAAAAAGGATGTTTTTACAAAGAATTGAATAACAATTATAGAATTCTGTTGTACAAAAAAGAATTTCAGATTTTCGAAACAAGATCGAACATGAAATTTGTTTTGATCTGCCAAATGCTTTTTGAAAAAGAAAACATGTTGTTGATACTCTCTATCAAGATAACTTTTATAAAAATCAAATACCTACAAAAGCAAGATCATTCCAAATGAATGTTGAATTATAACAACACTGTAGACTTAAAATTCAAGATTTGAAGTCTAAAGGTCTGATTTAAAGTCCAGATCACCTTGGTCTTGTGCTGCATTTTATGTCAACAAAAATTCTAAAATAGAAAATGACACACCTAGACTTGTGATCAATTACAAACTAATAAATAGAGCTTTAAAGTGGATTAGATATCCAATTCCAAATAAGAAAGATTTATCACAAAAATTGCATTTTGCTTTTATATTTTCTAAGTTTGATATGAAATCAGGGTTTTGACAAATTCAAATTCATCCTAAAGCCTGTTACAAAATTGCATTCACAATTCCTTTTGGTCAGTATAAATAGAATGTTATGCCATTTGGTTTAAAAAATGCATCATCTAAATTCCATTGGATAATAAATGACAAATTTAATGCATATTCCAAATTTTATATAGTTTATATTGATGATGTTCATATATTTTCAAACTCATTAAAGTAACATTTTAAACACCTACAAACATTCTTTCATGTTACAAAACAAAATGATTTAGTTATCTCCAAATCAAAGATTTCTCTGTTTCAAACTCATTTTTGTTTTTTCGGCCATTATATCTCCCAACATATCATCACACCAATTAAAAGACCCCTTACCTTTGCTAACAAATTCCCTGATAAAATCCTTGATAAACCTCAGTTACAAAGGTTCCTAGAAAGTCTAAATTATATTTTAGACTTTATCCTAATATCAGTAAAGTTGCAAAACCCCTTCATAATAGATGATAAAAAAAAAACTCAGTACCATAGTCTGATGCATATACTGCTCTCATTCGTTAGATTAAAAAACAAGTGCAAAAAACCCCCTGTCTTCATCTAACCAATCCCTTAGCTCCTAAGATTGTAGAAATAGATGAGTCAGAATTACAGTATAGGGGAATTCTCAAATAAGTTCAAAATTCCAAACAATAAATTCTTCAATTTACATCTGTCCATTGGAATGATTGTCAAAAGAATTACTCTACCATCAAGAAAGAAATTCTTTCAATTGTTCTATGTATTATAAAATTTCAAAGCAACTTATTAAACAAAAAATTCCTATTACGTATTGATTACAAATCTTCTAAAGAAGTTTTACAAAAAGATGTTCAAAATATTGCTTCAAAACAGATGTTTTGCTAGATGGCAAGCTATATTAAGTATTTTTTATTTTGATATTGAGTATATAAAAGGCGATACAAATTTCATTCCTGATTTTCTAACTCATAAATTTCTCCAAAACAAGTCCTATTGCCTCCCTAGTCTAAATATAAGGGTAAAACCCCTCGGTCAGTACCTACAAAACCACAAAAAATCCAAAGCACTCCAAAACTTGTGGCTTATACTATATCTTATACAAAAGCAATAACTTCTTGGTACGATGCAGTTATTGTTGAAGAGAAAGTAACAAATCCTTCAGCAATCCAAAGTGACAAAGTATAAAATTTGGTAGAAATTCTATCCAAATCTCTAGAATTACTTCTAACCTTACAAAATTTTAGCTAGAAGTCCTCTCAAAAGGATGAATCCTCTCAATGAGGTAAAACTTCTACACTAATTTAAAAACCCAAGCAATCTTTTTCTCAAAAACCTCTCCTTCAATCTATAAATCTTTCATTATCGCATACCAATTTCACGAAAACATCTTCAAAACTAAAATTTGAATATTTCATCAAAAACAATTTTAAAAATGTTTTACCTATTGAAGATGGATTTTACCATCTTGGTCCTCTTGTCACGGCTAGAAAACCTTTTCCTCTAGGGTGGTACTTCAAACATTGAAACATTACAAAAACCCATGCTTACTACATGGTCATCCTTGAAATTACAGGTTTAGTAAAATTTAAACATTTTAACCTCAAACAATACTATATTGAATCAGCCTATTCCACCTGTATCATCAAAGATGTCCTCCATCCAACTGATTGGAAACAACTTCTTCATCATGGGATCCGTTTCCTATCAGCTTCCAAACCAAATTAAAAAACCATTGCCAAACTTATTCCTATCAGGACCACCAATAGGCATGAGTTAATGCTTTCTTTCTCCAAAACTCCAAAGAAAGCCATTCCTGATTATTTTATTTTGATAACTCTATTAATACTACAAAACTACCAAATTGGTTCCGTCAATGGTAGGATTACCTTGGTTGTATTATTGAACTCCTTCACCCACACCCTATGGTTGAAAAGGGCTACAAACTTTTCAAATAGAATTTCAAAGGTACCAAGAAAGAAAAGAAATTTCCCCCATACTTATGGTTTGTTCCAAATTCTTTGTGTCTTAGGTATGCTCGTGGTACTTTGACTATAACGACTAAAATACTCATTTAATTTTAATAAGAAAATACAAAGTATGGTGGGACTCTTTTGAGGCAAAAAATAAATGCTTTGAATCTGCTGTAATGTTATAGTTTTCTTCAAACAATAGACATGGCATTAAAAAACCACCACACCTACAAGACTAGTCTCAATCCCTTTTCCTCGCCCGAAAAGCCCATGCCTCAGCACTTTTGGCAAATGCCAAGTCTAAAGAAGAATGTTTTATGGTCATGAAACAACTCCTAAATAGTGGAAAAAGAGAATTTATGTTTTCCTCTTCTTCAGGCTCCTCATCCTCAGGATCATATACTCCTCTTAGTAATGAAAATGAAGATGATTGCTATAGCATCCTACAATCTTTACAAAATCCATAAAAAAAGAAGTATTTTCAAGATCTTTTAGACTCTCTTGTTTTGAGCCCTTCTTTTAGGCTCAATCTTTTCATTTTCAAACTTTTTTTTCAGGCCTATTATTTTAGGTCGTTTTCTACAAAATCTCATGATGCTACTGAACAACAAATCAACTATCAGTGAATAAGAAGACAATAAAGAAAAACCCCATAAAATTTAAACGCAATTTCCATGATTGTCATCTCTTAACCATAGGGAATAAAAACATATAGCCAACTAAAAAGCGCCAAAAAGAATCTTCAGCCTTTCAAAAAGTCTTTTGGCCTTTTTCATGACAACTCCATTATAAAAGAAGACCTCATAAGCTTCAAAAGGCAGAGCAAAATACACTAAAAAAAATACTTTGTAAACACACTCATGTAACCAATATCTCCTGTATTGATTTCTATATAAATTTAAGTAAGATTCTTTACTTTAGATCTCATTATCCTACTATATATTTACATTTATGCAAAATTAATATGCTCTATGTTTGTTAGACTTTAGAGTTCTCTCTCTCTCTCTCTCTCTCTCTATATATATATATATATATATATATATATATTAGGTATTTTTATTAAAAACAAAAGCTGTAAAAAAATGGGCGTAGGGATATAAAACAAAAATTTTTAGATTCTAGTCATCGAAAAAGAAAATGGTTTAAACAACGTGTCATTTACTTCAATCTTCTTACAAATAGGCCTAAAAAGCTTGGCCTAAGTGTGCATGTTGGGCTCGTTTGACTCTTTTTATTATTATTTCTTTACATTTTGTTTTAGTTTTTTTTAATGATAGACAATCTTTATATTTAAGTTCTTAAATTGTTATCTTTTCTTATAAAAACATTAAAATAATCATAAGAAATGTATAGTTATTAGTGATTTATACGGTATGACATATTTAATAAAATATATTATTCTCATTAAATATTAACAAAATTATAAAATTCAATAAATTAAGATGTTCACCAATAATAAATGTATTTATATTTTGCTTTTATCAGGTTAATTGTACCATTTCTTCTTTTTCCCAATAAGCACATTTGTTAGTAACTTTGTGTCACAAGCTTCCACACTAAACTAGTAATAAACATGAATAATAAAGAACATATGTATATATTAAATGCTAAAATTATAAATATTATACATGTGTGTGTGTTTTATATCAATATTGCGATATGTATATATAATGCTTTATTAAAAATATTTAAGTGTTCTATAAATATATCTATATAATATAAATATATATCTTGACTTGGGTTTAGGCAAGTTTCAGATTGGATTTGATAATACACATACTCTATCCGGTATATATTAGGATAAGGTAACTATCTAAATAATACCCACTATTTCAGGTGAATATTTTTTGAATTTGGATTAAATTGTTGTCTATACTAGTAAATATAATCTTTAAGCCCACTAAGTTGTGAGGGATTCAGAATAAAATCATGGCATATGCACTGACCAGTTTCACCAAATAAGCTAAACTAGTTTTTTTTGACTCGCGCTTCACTGTGGATTAAATCATTTTTTTTGGAAAAAAAATAAGCATACTTTTTCAACATTTCGTTTGAATAAAAAAAAAATTGTAATCATAAATAAATAAAAAAGCATAAACTTGCATTTAATTAAATAAATCAAGAATTATTTATGCCAATAAATACAAAAAAAAGTGTTAACACATCTATAAGATTAAATATCGTCTTTGGGCCCATTAAGTTACAAGGGATTTAGAATAGAATCATGGCATATGCACCGACCAATTTCACCAAATAGGCTAAACTAGCTATTTGACCCGCACTTCGTCAAGGATTGAATAATGTTTTTTGACAAAAATAAATATATGCAACCTTTTCAACATTTCTTTTAACTAAAAAAAATCCTAATCATAAATAAATAAAAAAAGCATATACAAGCATTTAATTAAATAAATCGAATCATTTATGTCAATAAATATGAAACAAAAAAAAATCTAATGCAAAAGAATGAATAAGTAGGTGTTGTTAACGTGTTTTTTGAGATTGAGTAAAAAATATAACTATAAATTGAAAATCCAATGCTTATATTTAATAAAATAAAACAAGGATCATGTACATTAATAAAAACATGTATGATCTCAAGTTAATTTTTAATATAGTAGAAAAATAGAAAATTTTTGTGAGTGTGTTTCCCTATATCATGATTGATACAATCCAAACTACACCAAAGAATCTATTAGAAATTCCAATCGGGCCAATTATAAGATCAAGGGTAAAGAAGCTTAAAGATGCATTTAATGAGCTTATTTACAGTAATTGATCCAAAGTGAATTTCAAGAAAGTTACAACTTCAACAAGTGATGATTAGATCTTAGTCAATCTAATATATGTGCATGAGGAGTTCGATCCATCTACAACATGGGCCTCATTATTTCACAATGATGGGCTAATTAATTTTGGCAATAGAGGCGGTTTGGGGTTTGTTTTTACTAATACATAGTTTAACTCTAACAATTATAATTTTTAAATCATAATTGGTAACAATGCATTAGGCTGAAATTTTACTTGGAGTTTTCAGAGGTTTTTTTTTCTATTTTTACTTAAAATACTAAAGCAATCGGAGACTAGAAAGGCTTGGCGATAAGGTCTAGAAGCTACTGCGTAAAAATTGTATTGGTTTTCTAGTTGATTCGGGATTTTTTTTCTTATTTTATTTAGAATTCTTTTATTATTTTTCCAGCATTGTTTATAAAGTTTTTACTTATTATAAATAGGGTTATTTAGCTTATATTTAGGGTTTATTTGGGAGACAGACTTTAATTTTAATAATAATTATTATGTGTGAGAGAGATTTTGCTCATACCTTTTGGTTGTTCTACTATGACTTATCAAAGAATTAATGAAGCTTTATAATGTCTTCTATACTCTTGTTCGCGTCTCTTTATAGGTGATGAGTGAGGGTTCAGTTACTTATAGTTTTGGTGTCTCAGCACAGGTTATCGTTGTGTCAAGCTCAATTCCAAACATGATCATAACTTTCTTGAGAATAGTCAATTTAAATGTTGGTTTCCATAGCTTTATATTTGTGGGATTCACATCAATAATTATGCTAACCGATACATGTAAAGATTTTATTTAAACAAAACAAATAAATCTTAAAATTTACGGCTAATAAATTGAGAAATAATTGTTAATGGCAATGAAATTTTAAAATAAAAAGACAATAATTCTCTTAAAAGTAAAAGATTAATAAATATTACTTACACCTTTTTTTTTCCTCTAATGAATGACTAGCTTAAGCATCAATTTCTTCACCGATGATATAATATCTTCTTCATGAAAACTTTTCAAGGCCTAAATATATAAATACACCCAAATACCACAACACCACGCAAGGAAACTACAACACACAACTAGGTCCAGAAGCTAAAGAGTAATTTCTAGCAAGACAATCCCAGCTAAAGTCGATCGAAGATCATAAAAGAACCACGTAAAAGGAGGCTAGTTTATTTAAGTTAGATGCACGCTCCCTAACCTTTTTCAATTTTATATTCATGTATATTTGTTTTTCTCTACATACATATTACTGATTTAAATATCCGATAATTTTATGTATATCAAGAGAGTTATTTTTTAGGCGATTAGAACAACCACTAGTCAAACCTATTAACCAAGCAATGGAAAACCTAATTTTCTTGCGAGGTTTTTTCGCGGCTTCATGAGTGGAGCTGTCTACAAAAAGCTATCTCATTCACTTTCGGTCCCTGGTCCTCTCTTAGCTGGCCAAGCACTGTAATGTTTGTTAACAATAGATGCAGTTGAAAACGAGCGCGCATTAGGTTACCAATGGAACAACGCGCTATTTACCTGTCATGTCACCACTTGCCCACTTTCAATTCTCAACCCACTCTCCGCGTAGCTTCCCTCCCTAAGATTTCAACCCTTCCCTGAGACTATATATACCCAATCTCGTCCTCCGTTTCTCTCCACTCACTTCACAAAATCCTCTCTTCCATCACTACGGATCATCAGATCAATCATGGCCTCCTTTCTTTCTTCACATTCTCTTCTTCAACTTGTTCTGTTAATCTCTATTATACAATTCAGCTCAGCAGCAAGGACATTCTCCGTGTCAGATCAAAGCCAAGATCCCTTGTTATTTCAATACCACAATGGCCCTCTTCTTACCGGTGAAGTTTCGATCAACTTGATCTGGTATGGCAAGTTCAAGCCATCTCAGCGTGCCATTGTCTCAGATTTTATTGCCTCTGTCTCTTCTAGAAGACCCACAACAGCCCAACCCTCTGTTGCCACGTGGTGGAAAGCTACTGAGAAATACTACAACCTTGTCAAGACGAAGAAAACCTCTCCTCTTCTCCTCTCTGTAGGAGCACAGATTTTAGACGAGAGCTATTCATTGGGGAAATCGCTCTCCAGCAAGCAAATCGTGCAGCTAGCATCGAAGGGTGGTCAAAAGGGTGCAATCATCGTTGTTTTGACATCATCCGATGTTGCTGTTGAAGGGTTTTGCTCTAGTAAATGTGGCACTCATGGGTCCTCTTTGAGTGCTAAAACAATCAACGGTAAGAGATCTAAATTTGCTTACATTTGGGTTGGTAACTCTGAGACTCAATGCCCCGGTCAATGTGCGTGGCCATTCCACCAGCCAATCTATGGACCACAGAACCCTCCATTGGTTGCACCCAACAATGATGTGGGTCTTGATGGTATGGTAATCAATCTGGCTAGTCTTTTGGCCGGGACTGCAACAAACCCATTTGAAAATGGCTATTTCCAGGGTCCGAAGGAGGCTCCTCTTGAGGCCGCATCTGCTTGTCCTGGGGTCTATGGTAAGGGTGCGTATCCTGGTTATGCTGGGGATTTGTTAGTGGACTCTACAACTGGTGCTAGCTATAATGCTCATGGTGTTAATGGAAGGAAATACGTGCTTCCAGCTTTATTTGACCCTTCAACTTCAACTTGTTCCACTTTAATTTGAGAAGGGATAGCATTAGTGTATGTATGAGAGTAAACGAGGAGCTGTAAGAGAGATTATTCTTTGATTTAATCATTCTTTCATTCAATTATTAAAATCAAATTTTAAGCATATTTGAATTGATGTTGCCTCTTGAGTATGATGATTCAATACTAACTGGCTTCTCTCTTCTTCTAATTGAATTTTTCATTAATTGACCAGAGAAAGCAAAAGGAAAGGGTAGTTTTTTTTCTATTCAGATTCGTAATCACGAAATTAATATTCATCTCTTATTGTTTATTGAGCTGTATCATCAACAATTAACAAACAAAAATTGCATTTTTCATTCATAATCACTGTTTCACATTGTTTATCCAACCTTTTTTAAAATGACGCCGTTGGATATAAAAGTAGTTTTTCTGATTTTACTGTAAATGATAAATTAAAAAAACTAAAATTAAAACAGAAAGGTCTATCACTGTAAATGATGACATTAATACACTATTTATAAACAACTTTCAATATTGTTTATTAAACCTTATAACTATGTCATTGAAGTGTGAAATGATGTCATTTCAATCAAAATTATAAATGATTTTTTTATATATAAAATATTCTTCGTTTAGTCTCTATAGAATATGAGGTTTGCTTGGAATGGGTGCATGAACTTCATTTATATTGCAACTCTGCTTCTTGATATATATTAGTTTATCACTACCAGAAAATCAGATAACACCAACAGAATTACCGACGAAAACTTTCCGTTGGTAAAAATTGCCGACGGAAATAATTCCATCTCAAATTCTGTCGGAATTCGCCGACGGAACGTGAAATTTTTTTTGAAAATTGCAACAACGGGATGACGTGGATTTTATTCAGACGAATTTACCGACGGAATATACCGAGGGATTCAAACCTGGACAACCAAGCAGGGACGTGTCGCTACCACCGGCGAAATCAATGACGGATTTACCGACGGAATATTCCGTCGGTGAGTCCGTCGGTAAACGCCAATATATTCTGCCTTTGCCGACACTCTCTCTTCCTCTCTTCCTCTGTTTCTCCTTTTTCTTCCCCTTCTTCTTCCACATCCCACCTCTCCCCTCCCAAACTGCAGCCGACCACCCATCTAAACTCTCCCCTCTTCTCAACACAAGCTAGCACTCAAGTTTCTTATACTTTTGTACGTGGTCACAACATCCGTTAATTCTTGTGGATTTTATCATTTTTTATAAGTAAATTTATCATTTTTAGTTTTAACTTTTAAATGTGAATTTTATTGTTTTTTTAGTATATGTATTTTGTTAAAGAAACTTCTTGTATGAATGTATAATATTGTAGTTGTTATAGTTTGTTTTAGAATATTTTATCAAATTATATTTGTTTGTAAATTGTTGAAATTTTGTTTGAATTACACCGAATTATATTATAGCTTGTTTAACGTCACGAATGTTTTAATTGTTATCAATTCTACTACGAAGTTGTGATTTCTATAAATTTATATGTATGAACGTTGATAGTTGATAATTGATAATGAATATTTAACATAAGTGTTTTTTTAGTTTGTTGGATAATTGATAGTGAATAATTAACATAAGAAACCAATATTTTTTTTTAATGTTTTATAGAGATTCAACAGAAGTCATGGATGATCGTTCATGGATGTATTGGGACTCACTCCAAGGATTGCGGAGGATGGATTATTGTAACGGTGTTCAGGGTTTTATTAATTTCACAACATCTATCCCGAGGAATTTTACTGAAGGCGGTATTAGGTGTCCATGCAGGAAGTGTAAAAATTTAAAGTTTCTGCATTAAGATGTTGTAACGATGCATCTTCTAACCAAAGGGTTCATGCAGGACTACCTGTGTTGGTATGCACACGAAGAATTATTTGTTCCTAATGAGAGCATAGTTGAAAGGGTGGTCGGGTCAACCTCTAGTGCTAGCAACATGCATGAAGTTGGAAATGAGAACAATAATCGTTACAGGAATATGGTTATGGATGCAATGAGAATGAGTGAAGGTAATGCCAGTGAATTTCCAAACATAGAAGAAGAACCTAATGCAGATGCAGCAAGGTTTTTTGATCTGTTAAAAGATTCTGACGAGCCATTATGGGATGGCTGCACGAACCACAATAAATTATCGGCCGTAGCACAGGTGTTCACCATCAAGTCAGATCACGGGTTGAGTGAGGCCGGTTATGACAAGATTATCGAATGGGCGAGAAGCATTTTACCTAAGGGGAACAAGCTGAAAGAAAACTTTTATGCTGCCAAGTCCATGATGAAACCCCTCAGTTTAGGATACCAGAAAATTGACATGTGCCCTAACTTCTGCATGTTATACTACCTTGAAAATGCTGAGCTGACCGAGTGCATGACATGTGGGCATTCCCGTTACAAACCCAGAACTGGAAGAGTAAAGACTCTTGTGGCATATAAAAAACTTAGATACTTCCCAATCACACCTAGACTGCAGAGATTATTCATGTCACCAAGGACTGCTGAGCACATGACATGGCACCAATCACATCATGCGGTTGATGGAGTGATGGTGCATCCTTCTGACGGTGAAGCCTGGAAACACTTTAACAGTGTGCATCCTCACTTTTCAGCTGAATCAAGAAACGTGCATCTTGGGTTGTGTACAGACGGATTCAACCCATTCAGGTCATTTGCTGCTCCTTATTCTTGTTGGCCGGTCATACTGACGGTTTATAACTTGCCACCGGGGATGTGTATGAGGCCGGAGTTCATGTTTCTATCTATGGTCATACCAGGTCCGAGCAGTCCGGGTCGGAATATAGATGTTTGTCTTCGTCCGTTGATTGATGAGTTGACGCAATTATGGTCCTCTGGAGCTTTAACTTATGACATCTCGAGGAAACATAATTTTGTTATGAGAGCAGCTTTGATGTGGACTATCAATGATTTCCCAGCTTATGGAATGGTTTCTGGTTGGAGCACGCATGGAAAGCTAGCATGTCCATATTGTATGGAGAACAACAAGGCATTCACGCTAACAAACGAGGGTAAAACTTATTTTTTTGATTGTCACCGTCGCTTTTTGCTGCCGAATCACAAGTACAGAAAGAACAGAAAGGATTTCTTTGTTGGCAGAGTTGAAAAGGATGTTGCACCCCCGCGTCTTTCCGGTGAAGAATTGCTTGATGTTGTTTCAGAGTATGGTGACATTGTGTTTAGTCTCCAACAGGGAAGCAGAAGTTTCCTCGTTTTGGTTTGACCCATAACTGGGTGAAGCGAAGTATATTTTGAGAGCTTCCTTATTGGAAGAC
This sequence comes from Populus deltoides, assembly GCA_015852605.2. Classification (NCBI taxonomy): domain Eukaryota; kingdom Viridiplantae; phylum Streptophyta; class Magnoliopsida; order Malpighiales; family Salicaceae; genus Populus; species Populus deltoides. Next base: position 15,968,887 of record CM027574.2, on the reverse strand, counting down.
CAATCTTCTCCGTCATAACCTTGACGTCATACACATTGAAAAGAACGTGTTTGAGAACATTTTCAACACCGTAATGGATGTGAAGAGGAAGACAAAGGACAACATCAAGGCTAGATTGGATGTAACGTTGTTTTGTAACCGTAAAAATATGAAGTTGGTTTGGGATGGGTCACGGGTCGCAAAACCTAGACCAAGCTTCGTGTTAGAGAAAAATGCACAACTACTAGTCTACAAATGGCTTAAGAGTTTGCGTTTTCCCGATGGACATGCCTCGAACATATCAAGGCTGGTTAATACCGAGGAATGCAGATTATATGGAATAAAGAGTCATGACTGCCAAGTGTTTATGCAAACACTCATCCCATTAGCTTTTCGTGATTTGTTGCCAAAGGGGATATGGGATGCACTAACGGAGATCAGTTATTTCTTCAGAGATATATGCTCCAGCAAGTTGAATGTTGATCACATTAAGAGGCTTGAAATGAATATCGTGGAGACAATATGCAAACTTGAGATGATATTCCCTCCATCATTTTTTGACTCAATGGAGCATTTACCCGTACATTTACCGTTTGAGGTAAAAGTTGGAGGACCAGATCCAAAGATGATGGATGTATCCATTCGAGAGGTTAGATATTACAGTTGCTATGTAATTCATAATTAAATATTTTTTTTGTTTTTTTTATAATTTTTGATTAATTCTATATATATATATATATATATATATGCAGGTACTTGTTCAATCTTAAAAAAAAGGTTAAGAACAAGGCGCATGTTGAGGCGTCAATATGTGAGGCCTATATTGTTGAGGAGATCTCAACATTTATCTCATACTATTTCGAACCTCATTTGAGAACGAGGATCAACCGTGTTCCATGGCATGATGATGGTGGTGAAGTGCCTTCAAGTGGGAACTTGTCAATATTCTCGAATCCTGGACGACCCATACCTAAAAATGATGTGAGGGGAAGATATTTGTCTGAAATAGAGTTCAGACAAGCACACAATTATATCCTATTTAACTGTGATGAGCTGAGACCTTTTATTAAGTAAGTAGATGTTCGACATAAACTTTGTCAAGAATGTATTATTTATGTTTTGTGATACCATAAACTCATATAATTTGAAACAACCTTGTAGGTAACATCGACGATACTTACTGTCCAATAACTCACAGCTGACCGAATCCCAGATCTTTCAATTACAAGATAAACAATTTGCCACATGGTTTAGAACACATGTAAGTCCTATCACAAACTCATAATCTCTTGCAATGTAATTCACTGTACGTAAATATATATTACATAATATATGTTTATTGATTATTGTTGTATTTATTATACAAGGTTTATCAAATGGGAGTTAGTGCTACTATTTCACTGTCTTTACTAAGCCTGGGCCCTGAAAGAAAAGTCAAGTGCTATAACGGGTATTTTGTTAATGGATATATCTTTCATACTGAAGAATATGGGCATGGAAGAAAGACATACAATAGCGGTGTTTGTATTAAGGGATCGACTTCTAGTGAGTTTGAAGTTGACTACTACGGTAGATTGGAAGAGGTCATGGAACTGCAATATCATAGCGAGCAGAATAGAGTGTTTTTATTCAAATGCTATTGGTATGACACAACTGACAGAGGAATCAGAGCAGATCCTCATTATGGTCTCGTTGAAATCAACTCAAAAGCTAGACACCGCAACGTAAACGACGTCTTTATTTTCGCAAAGCAATGCCAACAAGTTTATTACACATACACGCCTTCCTTTAGAAGGGACCGATCAAGAGTTGATTGGTTATCCGTTTTAAAAACAAAACCAAGGGGTTGTGTCGAGGTTGTTCAGGATGAGAACGAAGACACAAGTGTGATAGATGAAGTCTTTCAAACTAGTGAGTTGGTTGAACCATACCGAGTTGCTCCCTCGATTAACTTAGAAGAAAATTCAAATTTTCGTGTTTTCGATGATAATCTTGTTGATGTTGACGCAGAGGAGATGAATGCCGTTTTGAGCTCTACTAGAGTAGTACAGAATGTTGATGAAGAAGATGATAACCACATTGAAGAGTGCGATGAAGCGGATGATAACAATTCAATTGAGGACGAAGATGAAAATTTTGACTAAACATGCTGTAAAACCTTATTTTTATAACGTAATATTTTGAAACATGAAATATTTATTCCTTTTTAATTGCCAGCTCCTGTTATTATGCTGTGTGTGATCTAAGTGTGCAGGAGGATAAAAGAAAATTCATGTAAATATTGACTGGTTTATCGACGGTAACACAGACGGAATAGTGCCGTCGGTATTTCACAGAGAGTTGGAAAACAATTACAGGCTTGTGCCACAATTACCGATGGCATCACCGGCGGCACTTACCGATGGAAATCACCGATGGAATAGTGCCATCAGTATTTCACAGAGAGTTGGAAAACAATTACGGGCTTGTGCCACAATTACCGACGGAATCCCCGACGGCAATTACCGACAGAAATCACCGACGGAATGGTGACAGAAATCACACGTCCCAAAGCGCACGCCTGTCAGAGGCGCGCTATTACCGATGAAATTGTCGGTCGTCGGTGATTACCGACGGATAAAAACAAAAGGCGGCAGTTTCGAAAATTTTGGTGCGCATTTCAATTTATTTCCCGTTGGAATTACCGACGGAAATAAATGCCACCGACAACAATTAATGTTCCGTCGGTAATTCCGACGGAAATATTGGCATATAAAAACCCCCCTCCCCCCTATTTGGTTCATTTTATCTCTTGGCTCTCATCTCTATTTCTTCTCCTCTCAGTTTTTAGTTTAAGTTTTGGAAGAGATTTGATTGTTTTGGTGGTAGTTTTCAACATATTAAAAGGTATGTAATTGTTTTTCTTGATCTTTGTATTTTTTTTATTTTAATTATCATTATTTTTTTGGTGTTCTTTGTTTTGTGTATTTTTATAGATAAAATCTAAAAATCAACACTATTAAGGTAAGCATTTTTTATTCCAAAATTTATTTTGAATTAATGTATTGTTTTTTTTAGTTTTGTGTATTGTTTGTTTTGTATTTAGGATGTTTTGTTTAGTGTTATTGAAATATAGAATTAAATTTAATTAGTTTATATTAATTTTAGGATATTATTGTTTTTATTTGAATAATTGTTATTGTTGAATTTATGTTATAAATGTGAATTGAAATATAGTATTAAATTTAATTAGTTTATATTAATTTTAGGATATTATTGTTTGTATTGGAATAATTGTTATTGTTGAATTTATGTTATAAATGTGAATTGAAATATAGAATTAAATTTAATTAGTTTATATTAATTTTAGGATATTATTTTTTTTTTTGAATAATTGTTATTGTTGAACTGGTATAGATATTAGGTTGTATATATGATGTTGATGGAGATTATATGGATTGTGGTTATTGTAAAGATTGCAGGTTTGAAAACTGTGGGTAGTCTTCAATATAGGGGAGGTGCTGTCGAATTTTTATTAATGATTGAATTCCTAATGATATTAGGTTGTATATATGATGTTGATGGAGATTATATGGATTGTGGTTATTGTAAATATTGCAGGTTTGAAAACTGTGGGTAGTCTCTAGTATAAAGGAGGTGCTGCTGAATTTTTTTTTAAATAATTAAAGTTAATTTATGTAATAATTTATATACAATTGTGTAGATGCGTCAAATGAAATCTATAGCACGTCGTCAGCAGATGGCTGCACATAGTTCTTCTAGCAGCGAGGAGGACATCTCCTTAGGTGCTGATTACGGCGACGCATCTGTGCCACCGTGTGATGCTTCATCTTCTACCGCAGTTTCACAGCGCAGGAGCGGCGTGCCTTCACAGCGGGGTCAATTCACCCGCAAGTACCAGGCACAATGGAAGGATGACCTCTCAATGTAGGTTTGTTTAGGTTTTAGTTTTTTTTATAATACTTATAACATAATTTATGAACAAATAATTAATTTTTTATTATTTAATTTCAGGTTCACAAACATTGAGGTTGCCAGGACAATTACAATGGTGAAGAAATCGTCGATGGAGATTCCATTGTTTCAATGGAGTCAGGTCTCCAGACATCCTGAGTGGAGACCTAATATCGATGCCTGGTTTCGGCAATTTCAGGTAGGTGTTAATATTTAATTTTCAGTTTATTTTTAATAAATAATTTTTGTAATTTTATATCTTGTACTCTTTTATTTTCAATGAATTATTGATATATACAGAATAAATTTGAGTGGGATAGCGCGGAAAACAATGTTGTCAGAAGAGTATGGGAGAATCACGCGGCAACTAGATAAAATCGAAAATAATATTTATTTTGATTTATGATTTTATGTTCTAAATTATAATTAGTTACTATGGATGTAGGTTGCGTGATTTTTGGCACGACACTCAAAAAAAGGTGAAAAGATATGCGAGGGACAACGGTCTTGAAGGTTGGAATGAGGTGGCAGTTTGGCGGGAATTTAAACCGCCATTCATCTCGGGAGATATATGGGCGGCATATATTGAGCACATGATGTCTGAGCGGTTCTCACAGCGCTCACAATCTGGAGCCATCAACCAGAACCAGGAAATTCATGGTTCGGTGACCACGCACACCGGCGGCTTCATCCCGTTCAGCACACATGCGAAGCGGATGGTAAGATTATTTTAAATGAAATATATCGTTAATTAATTTGTTGTTGCTTATAAATATATTTCACTTGCAATCTTTTTTTTCCTTACACGCTACGTCTCTTGGACGTGAGTCGAGTCCAATGGAGCTATTTGTAGAGACGCACGTGCGGAGTCAAGACCGCCAAAAAGGGGTGCAACAGTACGTGGACAACCGTGCTCAGCATTTTGTGGTATGTTTGATCAATCAAATTATTTTGTAAGTTATTATTTTCTTGAATTGAATATGATGATTTAAAAAAAAAAATTCAGGAGACCTATAATAGCCGATTGAGAGAGAGATATGGGGACGATCCTTTGACCCAACCAGATTTCGATCCAGATTTGTGGATGGAGGTCGGATCGTCTGGTGGACCCGATAAAAATCGGGTCTACGGGCTCTCCAACACGACGGCTGATAAAATACGGTTGACCCGTAGTGTCTCAATCGTTGGGAGCTCTCTATCAGTATCGAGCACCCAATCAGAGGAGTTTTTAGCCTTGAAACAACTATATGAACGCCTCTCGACGGATTATGCTCAGCTCCATCAAATGGTCATGGAGATTAGATCAAAGATGGGTGATGATTCATGTGCTGCTTCTTTTTGGCCGTACGGTCCTGGCAACAACCAGCCTCCTCCTCCTCCTTCAACTCCACCGCTATTTTAATTAGTTTAATTTTGTTTTTTTTAAACATTAAATTTGTAATGAATATTTCGATGAATATTATTTAACATTAATTCTACATTTTTAATGTCTAATGAAAATTTATTTGGTTATAAGTTTTGTAATTGTTAATAAATAATTTTTTTTAAAATATTTTAAATTTATACCGAAAGTATAGTATCGTTTACAATATTTACGGTCGTGCCACAATTGCCGACGAAATCACCAATGGACATAATCGATGGACATCATCGACGGAATAGTCCCATCAGTATTTCGCAGAGAGTTGGAAAAAAATTACAGGCCTGTACCACAATTGCCGACGGAATCACAGATGGCAATCACTGACGAAAATCACCGACGGAATAGTTCCGTCGGTATTTCACAGAGAGTTGAAAAAAATTACGGGCCTGTGCCCCAATTACCGACGGAATCACCGACGGCATTACCGTTGAATTTTAGAGACGGAATATTCCGTCGGTAACTTGGTGGCGGGAATATTTTTTTGGCGCGCTTATTCGTCTGTATGTCCGTCGGAAATTCCGTTGGTATTTTTGTTTTTTTATTACCGACAGACATGGCGATGGAATTAGAATTACCGACGCTCATGACTCCGACGGATTTGTTTCGTCGGAGATACTGACGGTTTGTGTTCCTTTTACCGACAGAATTAATCCATCTGTAAAACTGTATGATGGCATAGTGTGCCCGTGTTTTGTTATGGGTCGGATAAATTTTTTAAAATGTTAAAACCAAGAATATTTTTTATTGTGTTTTTAAACTTGGTTTAATGGCATAATCTTGAAACCTCACAACCTGTTTGCTTATCTCTAGTTTTCAACTAAATTACGCGGGAGTTAGTCCAAACTAAATTGATTGATTTCATGGGTCAAAATATAATTTGCGAGTCATATCAATCAACTAAACCTGCGAACATATCCATAAATTTTATAAAGTTTAATAGCATGACTTTTCTCTGAAACTATTTTTTTTTACAATATGAGAAAAAAATAGATGATAAAAATGTCAAATTCAATTAAAAAAAGACACCCCAATTTTAGCTTTGTAATTTCTTTCTTTAACAAAAACAAAATTGGAAAAATTAAGAGACACATATAGATCAAGATATTTAATATCATAATATGGGTTATTTACTTAGTTTTGTTTAATGATTTTTTTTATTAATATCAATTTGAAATAGAAATCGACACACATATAAGATTTATTGAACAAGATAAAAAGAAAAAAAAAACATATTATGCAAGGATGCATATATTAAAAATATTATAAGAAATAAAAGTTTTTTTATCTCTAAAATAAATTTAATATATATAAAATATATAAAAATTACGAAAGAATCATACTAATCTCTTCAAAAATTAAGCACATCCAATATAATTAAAACAAATAATCACTATTTATAAAAGGATAAATAAGAAAACAAATCATTAAACACAACCATTGGGTCACGTCATCAGACTTGAAGCACCATACATGATATAATCATAAAGCCCAATCCCAAGGAAATGATATGTTGAAGTATGAAATAAAAAAAATTACAAACAAGAAATCCAAAATTAAAAATAGCAAGTAAAAAAATGACGGTTAAAAACAAAATTAAAAATAAATTAAACAGCAACAATAAATTTTCACTTTGAGATTTAAAATGCAAAAAAGGAAAACAAAAACCAAAACAATAAGGATAAAACAAAATACACTATCAACTTGGATTAGAAGTTGAAATTAAAAAAAAAAAGTTAAACCCTTATAAAAAGGCTAAAGAAAAAAAATCATAAGAATAAGGATTAAATTGAAAACACCAATACATGATTAAAAAAAAAATTGAACATGTAGAATTTTTCAACGTGTTTTTTTACATTAAAAAAGTCATACATGTAAATCGTAAAACTTAAACACACATTAAATTAAATAAATCATGAACTATTGTGTAAATAAATGGAAAAAAAATTCATTAACGATAAATAACAATGTAAGTGAAAAAAATTAGAGACAAATCAAGATAATTAATAGCGTAACATAAGTTATATAATTGATTGTGTTTAATAAATTTGTTTATTAAAATCAATTTATAATATAGATCGACATTGATATGAAATTTATTTAATAAAATTAAAAACAAAATATTATGTAAGGTTGCATGTATTCAAACAATTATAAAAACAAATCTTTAATCTAAATAAAATACATTAAAAAAAGCTACAAATGAGTCATACTAACTTCTTAACAAATTAAACACACCCAATATAATTAAAAAATAATTGTTATTTTAAAAAAAGCAAAATAAACAAAAAAACAAATCATAGAGAAGGGGTATTGATTAAAATGTTAATTTATTTAAAAAAATACATATAAAAATAGGAATTGATTTAAAAATTTTTAAGAAGGGAAAAAAAATGAGGACAACTCATGCACCTGGCCCAAATATAAAAGGCTCGTGTGTGGGCCTGTATTTTTTTAGTTGTAGGGTCGGATGACATAATGCGTTTTTTTTAACAAACAATGCGTTTTATGTTGTAGTAGACGACATGTCATCTATGATCCTAGAATTTAGCCATTGTGGTGGTTGGAAAAACAGAGTCAATGGTTTTTCCATCCAAAAACCTATTCTCAACTCGTTTTTGACTTAAAACATATAAAAAATACGCTATGAACCTTATTAAACCAAATCATTGCCTTCAACAACAAAAAAAAACTAGCCTTAAACCTAAAACCAAAAATCTTCCCGAGCTTAAAGATGTATTTTTAGGTGTTTTGAAAATTAAAAAAAAAAACCACCTAACCTTAATCCCCTTTATTATGTGGAATCTTTTTACTAAAAAATTGTATGTTTTGGTGGCCTAAATCTTCCCCAATGAAACCACATCTCCTTCCTCCACCCAAAAAATGACTGAAAAGGGAGGAAAATGAAATTTGGTACCACAATATATTTTTTGAAAATTATAGGGACCGAAGACCTAACTGCTTAAAAAAAAGAGGGGTGAAAATAAAATTTTAAAACAAATTGCATATTTGCCACCAATTTTACCCACTTTTATCACTTTGGTCCTCTTTTCTTTCAATTCAACCATCACCTAAAAAAACTTCACTACAAGATTTAACAGTTTTACCGACGGAAATATTCCGTCGAAATGTGATTAAGATTTTATCGGTAATTTATTTACCGACGTCATCACCGACGGAAAAAGGCCGTCGGCTTTCCTTTCATCGGTAATACCATATTCCGTCGCTATATTAATTGGAAAAATAGAAAAAAATTTACCGATGGTTTTACAGACAGAAATTACGCGCCAAAAAAAAAATTCCTGCTAGAAATATACCGACGGATTTGAGCCCGTCGGTGATAGTGTGACATACCGACGTTTTAAAATCGTTGGTGAATGTTTGGAATACCGACCAAAGATCTCCGTCTGTAAATTCATCGATTGTTGTGGCAGGCACTGTAAAAGACCGAAGGCTTACGTCCGTCGATAAAGTTGTTGGTGAGTCTCTAATGCCGATCAAATATATCCGTCTTTAAATTCATCAGTGACTGTGATAGCTACTATCAAATGCCGACAGATATATTTCATCGGTAAAACCCTTTGTGATTATTTTTAATATGTTTTTAAAAAATTATTTAGAATACATAATATAAAATTATATAAATTAATGGTAATAGAAAACCAATTATGCAAATAAAATTTTTATTAAACATCAAAAACAAAAGAAATAAAATTAAATAATATTCATTACAAACTGAATGTGTTTTAAAAAAATGTTAGATTAACTATTAAAGTTAAATAATATTCATTACAAATTAACATAATCGTGAAGCTGGAGGAGGAGGACGAGGCTGGTTGTTATACGGCCAAAAAGGAGTAGGCGCACATGTATCACCACTCTGTGATGCCATGTTCATGACAAATTTGCGAAGCTGGTCATGCTCTGCTTTTTGTTGTGCATAATGTTGTGCACGCTCCATTTTGAGTTGTGCATACCGTTGTGCATCATCCGCCTTTTGTTTTGCATGCTCCGCTTTGAGTTGTGCATACTCCGTTTTGAGATGGTTGTATTTTTCAGTGAGCTGAGCTATGTGTTGCTGCAAGGCTACGAACTTCTTAGATTAGGTGCTCGATACTGATTGGGAGCTCCCAATGGTTGAAATACTATGGGCAGCCTGCAAGTTCTCGGCCGTAGTGTTGGAGAGCCCGTAAACCTGATTTTTATCGGGTCTACCAGATGATCCAATCTCCATCCACAAATCCGGATCGAATTCCGAAAGGGTCAAAGGATCGTCCCCATATCTCTCCCTCAACGGCTATTATAGGTCTCCTAAAAATAAAAAAAAGTAATCATCATATTCAATTCAATAAAAATAATAACTTACAAAATAAAATGGTTGAACAAACATACCACGAAGTGTTGAGCACGGTTGTCAACGAACTGTTGCGCCCTCTTTTGGTGGTCTTGACTCCGCACGTGCGTCTCCATAAACAGCTCTATCTGGCTTGGCTCACATCCAAGAGACATAGCCTATAATGAAAAAAGATTACTTAACAATAAATTAATCTAACGATATAACTCTTTGAAATTAATCTTACCATCTGTTTTGCATGTGCAGCAAACGGAACGGAGCCGCCGGTGTGCATTGTCACTGAGCCATGAATTGGCCGATTCTGGTTGCCAGAACCAGACTGTGAGCATTGTGTGAACCGCTCAGATGTCACGTGCTTAAGATAGTTCGATCATATATCTTCCGGGATGTATATCGGTTTGAAATCCCTTCAAACCGCCACGTCGTTCCAGCCTTGGAGACCCTTATCTCTCGCGGTTTTTTTTGCCTTCTCTTGTGATTCATACCAAAAATCACGTAACCTACTTCCATAGCGAGAAATTAGAAGTTGAAACATAAATTTTTTTCTAAAAAAATCTTGTATTGTTTTCGATATTACCTAATTGTCGCATGATTTTCCCACACTCTTCTCACAACTTTGTCATGCGCCCTGTCCCGGGTGAATTTGTGCTATGTATAAATAATTAGATAAATAAAAATAATAATTTAGTTACAATTATATTAATAAATTATTAGATATAAGCTGGAAATTAGAAATTAACACCAACCTCAAATCTCTTAAACCATGTATCGATTTGAGTTATCCATTCAGGATGTCTGGATAACTGACTCTATTGAAATAATAAAATCTTCATCGATGATTTAAACGCCGATGATGTTACTAGGGTGACCTCAATGTCTGTGAACCTGAAAATAAATTAAATTCATGAAATATTGATTAGTTATTCATAAATTATTTTATAATTTAAAAGAAAAAACAAAAACCTTAACAAATTTACATTGAAAGGTCGTTCTTCCACTATGCCTTGTACTTGCGGGTGAACTGATTCTACTGCGAAAGCACGCCACTTCTGTGCTGTGAACCCGTGCTGGAAGAGGCAGCATCAGTTGACGGTGCAGGTGGCGTATGATGCAACCATATTATTCAATAGTTTCACCCACATTTAACTAGTGTTTTGCCTATGTTTTATATATAAAATGCCTTGATATTCTTTGTTTTATGTTTTGAAGGCACTTTTGGATGAAAGATGCAAAAAGGAGTAAATTGGAGATAATTGGCAGATTTGACCTTCAGTCGATGTTTTGTGCAGAGCGTGAGCTCTGGACGTTGAAATGAAGTGATTCTAGTGGCATTAAAAAGCTAACATCCATACCTTTCTGGAAATTTAAGGCAAGAAAATAAAATAAGGAATAACATGGAAATCGCAGCCTTCAAAGTCAAATCTGCTTAATCTGCCAATGTTGACCTTCGGCTATTCCAACTTGAATATCTGGAGCTACAGAAGTCCAATTGATGCAAACTCAATTTTTTTTGGATTCATGACTCATATTTCTATAAATGCTCCGAATTTCAGCCAAAAACGATATCATATGAGGGAGATATGATTTTTCAAAATGACATCCCGATTTCGCGACAACGGGTTTCGTGAAGAAACGAGTCCAAATTATGTTCTGAAGCATCTAAACCGATATCCAAGTTTTTATTTCAGCAATTTAGCTCCTCTAAGTCAAAGCTTGAAGATTTCATGCAAGGCTATTTCTCTTTTTTTAGGAAAATAGTTATTGAAGTACTTAAATGTAAACAGTCTACTTAATGAAGGACTATTTTGTAAAATAGAGACCTAGGGTTTCCTAAGATATAAAAAGAATGAGAGAAGAGAAGGGGGCAGCTAGCCAAGAAGAGAAAAACGCCCCATTCCTCTAAAAAACCCTAAATTATGCATTCTTCCTTCTTTTTGACTAGTTGTTCAACAAACATGCAAGGCTAAACACTTTTTCTTGGTTGCAAGGACACGGAAACCTTCGGATTTCAAGAACTGTGAGATTTATTTTACCTTTTCTTTTCAGTTTATATGATAAATATGTTTGTTCTCCTATGCTTGTTTTTCCTATGATTGTTTATTTTAATTACTAGAGCGGACTCTAAGTTATTATTTTAGACAATCTATTGCTAAGTTTGATATCAAAACCGGAGTTGTGGTATATGAACTTGTGAAGCAACTGAGTTTAATAATTGTGGCGGATCTACGTTATTAATCTTAGGGAGAACATTCAATCAAATCAAACATAGACTGCGGACAGTTATGTTTTCTTGATTAATCAACTTATCTAGTTCTTAAGGCTGCCATTAAATTAAATTACTAGTGCGGACACTGTGGTTGTTTAATGGTTAGGGTTAGTTATACGGCGGATCCGTTAACTAACCAATGTTAAGAAGAGATAAATATTCAGAATATAAATTGATGTTTAGTTTCCATGATCAGTTCTGATTTCTGTAGGTGGATGTATGCTTGTGACCAAGGTTTGTTCTCTTGATAATTTTCTGATTTTATTAAATTTCATTTTATAGTTTTCTGTTTTCTTTTGCTTTAGCCTAGATAACGTCCAAACCCCCCCAAATTGCATATCATCTAGCATAAAAATCTGACTTGAATCTTCCTCGTGGGATCGACCCCTTGCTTGCTCTATATTATCTTGTGTGTTGTGTTTGAAGCTAGGGTAATTAATTTGTGCGACCGCGACATCGCAACAAATTTTGGCGCCGTTGCCTGGGAGGTAATTTTAGTTGATTCTTGTGCTTGTACTGTTATTTTTAGTTGCTGTGATTGTTATTTATATTTCTGAAAAAAAAAGAGAAACAGAATTTTTGCTTGCGACGGTACTGTTCACTTGCGGTAGCGGTACTGTTCAAAACAGAATTTTTGGTGGAATTAGGTATTGGTCTTTTGTTTTCTGAAGGGAAAAGATGTTCTGAACAGGACTAGTGATAAATCACTAGCCCCACCCTAGTGAGGCCAAATTTTTCTGTTTTCTAGTGTTTTTAGGCAGTTTTAGTTTTCTACCGTAGGATTTTCGTATAATTTGCATTGTTTTCGATCTCTTGTGTGGTTACTTTCATTTGAGTTTTCTTAGCAATTTATGCCTGTTACCCATTCTACTAATCAAATTTAAGTGCAGGTTGATCTTGAAATAGAAAGCACTTTACGCAGGTTAAGAAAGGAAGCTCGCCTCAACACGATGGCTATTGCACGACAACAAACACTCAAGGAGCTTGCTGCTCCTAACGTGGAAAATCAACCATTGTGCATAAACATTGACAATAATGTAAACTTTGAGCTCAAATCTGGTTTTATACATTTGTTACCAACATTTAATGGTCTTGCAGGAGAAGATCCTCATACTCATCTCAAGGAGTTCCATATGGTTTGTGTTGGCATGAAACCGAATGGAGTTGATGAAGAATAAGTTAAGTTGAAAGCTTTCCCTTTCTCTTTGAAAGGGGCAGCAAAGGCATGGCTTTTCTCTATTCTCCCAGGATCTATTGGAATTTGGAATGCCATGAAGAAGATTTTTCTTGAGAAGTATTTTCCAGCATCTCGAGTTGCCAACATAAAGAAAGAAATATGTGGGATTCGGCAATCTCATGGAGAGACTCTCTCCGAATATAGGGAAAGATTTGAGCAACTCTGTATTCAATGTCCTCATCATCAAATACCCGATCAGCTGCTCATTCAATATTTCTATAAAGGATTAATGCCTACTGACCGTAGTATCATTGATGCTGCAAGTGGAGGGGCATTGGTAGATAAGACACCCGAGGTTGCACGCCAATTAATCTCAAACATGGCAGCCAATTCGAAACAATTTGGCACGCGTGGAGACTTCGTAAACAAATGAGTAAATGAGGTAAGTATTTCTAACCTTGAAAATAAAGTTAATGATCTTACTTCTCTTGTGCGTTCTTTGGCTTGTGGAAATGTACAACAGGTGAAAGTTTGTAGCATATGTTCCTTACAAGGACATATCTCAGATATGTGCCCAACAATGCAAGAAGATTACATTGAACAGGTTCATACAGTTGATGGAGGATTCAACGGACAGTCCCAGCGTAAATATGATCCCTTTTCCAACACATACAATCTCGGATGGAGAGATCATCCAAACTTATGTTATGGGAACCCACCTCAACAAGGCAATCAAGGCCGACAGTTCCATCCCCATGGATTTCAGCCCCAACAGAATTATCAAGCAAGACAACCCCCTCCATTCACAAACTCCAATGTTATAAGGTCGTCATCCAGTGATGATCTTCGTGAGATGATGAAAACTTTGGCTTCTAACACTGTGACCTTGCAACAAAATGTCATGTCTTTTCAATAGGAAACAAGGTCAAATATTCACAACTTGGAGAAGCAAATGGGGCAAGTAGCTTCAAGTGTGGGGAAATTGGAAGCACAAATGAATGGAAAATTGCCCTCCCAAGCATTGAATCCAATAGAGAATGTTAGTGTGATCATATTGCGAAGTGGGAAAGAATTTGAAGAGAAAAGGTCGAAACAAATTGAGATGGAGGAAGAAGAAGAGATAAAATCCGAATTGAGTACAAAGAAGGAACATCCTCCTCCTCCTCAAACTGAAACATCGACCAACACTCCAAAGGTAACTGCTCACTCAATGAATTCCAGTTTTAAAACAATTCCATCTTTTCCTGTGAGTTCTTCTAGGTCAAAGAAAGAGGACAAAGAAAAAGAGATTTTAAAGGTTTTCAAAAAAGTAGAATTCAACATTCCTTTGCTTGATGCTATCAAGCAAATTCTCAAGTGTGCCAAATTCTTGAAGGAGTTGTGTACTACCAAGAGAGCTTTCAAACTAAAAGGTCATGAAATGGTAAGTATGGGTGAAGTTGCATCTGCTATTGTTCAAAAGAATATGCCTTTGAAGCAAAAAGACCCAGGTGCGTTTACTATCCCATGTGTTATTGGTAATGCTGGTTTCAAAAGGGCCTTGTGCGATTTAGATGCATCCATTAGTGTTATGCCTAAACATGTTTATGATTATCTTAGTTTTGAGCCTTTGAATAAAACTAGCATTGTAATACAACTTGCGGATCATAGTTTTGTTTACCCACTTGGTGTGATAGAAGATGTCCTAGTCAAGATTGATAGTTTGGTCATTCCATGCGACTTTTATATTCTTGATATGGAACATGATTCTTGTGATTCATCAAACAACACTCCTATATTGTTTGGGAGACCATTCTTGAAAACTGCCAATACAAAAATTGATTGTGGTAAGGATACTTTGTCTATGGAGGTAGGAGATGGAAAAATTGAATTTAATTTTCATGATGCAATGACATATCCTTGTAGTAATGTTTATTCTATCACATGTTATGACCAAGTTGATAAGTGTGCGCAGCAAGTTTGTGATTTTGATAGTGAGGATGGATTAAGCGTACCTTTGAGCTATGGCTATGATTTTACCAAGATAGAAGAGATGGAGAGGCATATATGTGTTTCCCAAAACGTGCATGAATCAGCATTGGCTTTGCAATCTTTGCAAACTGTTCCCCATGATACAGGAGTCATTCACCCCATCATGGACAGTGAATGGGTGACACCTATCTTTTTGGGTGACCAAGGTTTGTTCTCTTGATAATTTTCTGATTTTATTAAATTTCATTTTATAGTTTTCTGTTTTCTTTTGCTTTAGCCTAGATAACATCCAAACCCCCCCAAATTGCATATCATCTAGCATAAAAATCTGACTTGAATCTTCCTCGTGGGATCGACCCCTTGCTTGCTCTATACTATCTTGTGTGTGGTGTTTAAAGTTAGGGTAATTAATTTGTGCGACCGCGACATCGCAACAGCGTAGGTGCCTCTTCTTGAGAGGCACCTAAGGATACGTCATCCTCGTTGCTAGAAGAACTAGTTTCGACCATACGTGAGCGACTAGCTCTGGTTTTCGTTCCACGCATCTACACAATTGTATACGAATAATTATATAATTAACTTTGAATGTTAAAAAAAAATCGACAGCACCTCTCCTATACAGGATACTACCCAAATCCACAAACTTGCAAATATTGACAAAAGTCACAACCAATTGACTCCATCTATACTAATATTTTATATATATAACATAACATTTATACATATAACATTCATACTAATTATAAGGTAAATTCAACATTAACAACATATTCAATCATTATATAAATACAAACAATAAAAAATATTCAATAAATTCAACAAAAACTCTAGACTAACAATTAAAATTAATGCAAATAATTAAACACAAATCATGCAATAATGTAGTAAAATTACTAATTATTCCAACATATTCAATTACTTATTTTAAGGTAAATTCAACATTAACAATTACAATTCAACAAATTATTCAATCATTATATAAATACAAACAATAAAAAATATTCAATAAATTCAACAAAAACTCTAGACAAACAATTAAAATTATTGCAAATAATTAAACACAAATCATGCAATAATGTAGTAAAATTACTAATTATTCCAACATATTCAATTACTTATTCTAAGGTAAATTCAACATTAACAATTACAATTCAACAAATTATTCAATAATTATACCAATACAACAATAAAATATATTCAATAAATTCAAATTTTTTTTATAGAATTTAGGAATGAAACATGCGTACCTTAATAATGTATTGTTTCAAGACTTTATCTACATTATAAAAATACACCAAAACAAACAACATAAAAAAAATAGCTAAAAAAAAACCCTTAAAGTAAAATGAAATAGAGGAAACACATACCTTTTAATCTGATGAAGATTCACAAGAACACTTGCTAGAGATTGTAGGTGAAAGCCTTGGAGAAATGAGAGGAAAAAAAATCAAAATTGAAGGTGAAGAACGGAAGTGATGAAAAAATGACCTGAAGGGGCGGACGCTGTGATTTATATGGCAATTTCACCGACGGATATAAAAAAAATATTATTTTAATTTAGTCCATCGGTGACGTTTCAGACCTTCGTCGGTAATTTTTGAATTTCGCACCAACATTTTTAATTACCCTCTATATTTTTCGCTGTCCGTCGGTAATTTCATCAGTAAACTCACGCGGTCAGAAATGCATTTAATGCACCGCCCTTTGGAATTCGCATAGTCTGTTGGTGATTTAGTCGGTAATATTACCCGCCGACAAATGACCGACGGTCTTACTTCCGTCGGTAAATGTGTCGGTGATTGTGACATTTCAAGTGATTATTTTCGAACTCTTTGTGAAATGCCGACAGACCTTATTCCATTGGTATGTACGTTAGTAATTTTGGTATTTCAAGCGATTATTTTCGAACTCTCTATGAAATAACGACAGACCATATTCCGTCAGTATATATGTCGATAATTTTGGTATTTTAAGTGATTATTACATGAAAAAAAGGTTTTACACAGGTCTTCATTCTGATAGTTAGTCAGAATTTTCTTCTTCTTCTTCATCAATTGAATGGTCATCACCTTCATCGCAATCTTCAATATGGTCATTATCTTCATCGACATTTACTTGTCCGCTAGAGATCAAAACAACATTCAACTCCTCTGCGTCAACATCAACAAGACTATCATCGAAAATGCGAAAATTTGAATTTTCTTCCAAGTCAACCGAAGGAGCAATTCGATATGGTTCAACCAACTCACTAACTTAAAAGACTTCATCTCGCACACTTGTGTCTTCGTTCTCATCCTGAACAAGCTCGACACGACCCTGGGTTTCGTTTTTAAAACAGACACCCAATCCACTCTTGATCGATCCTTTATAAAACAAGGGGTGTATGCGTAATAAACTTGTTGACATTACTTTGCGAAAACAAAGACATCGTTTACGTTGTGGAGTCTAGCTTTTGAGTTGATTTCGACCAGACCAAAGTGTGAATCAACTCTGATTCCTCTGTCAGTTGTGTTATACCAATAGCATTTGAATAGAAACACTCTATTCTGCTCGCTATGATATTGCAGTTCGACGACCTCTTCTAATCTACCATAGTAGTCAACTTTTAACTCACTACTAGTTGATCCTTTAACACAAACACCACTATTGTATGTCTTTCTACCATGCCTGTATTCTTCAGTACGGAAAACATATCCATTGATAAAATACCCGTTGTAGCACTTAACTTTTTTTTTTAGCCCAGGCCTTGTGAAGACAATGACTTAGCAGCACCCCTTCCTATTTGATAAACCTTGTATATAATGTACGTCATTGAACAGTAATCGATAATCACGTAATGACATGCATACAATAATTTTACAAGTGAGAATGAGTTTGTGATAGTGATTACATGTGTTCTGAACCATGTGGTAAATTGTTCATCTTATAATTAAAAGATATGGGATTCGGTCAGCTGTGAGTTATTGGACAGCAAATATTGTTTATGTTCGCTGCAAGTGGTAATGAGTGTATTATATTACAATATCTAATTAACGGTATATTATTGACAAAGTTTAATTAGTATTACACATATATACACATACTGAATAAAAGCTCTCAGCTCATCACAATTAAATAGAATATAATTGTGTGCTTGTTTGAACTCTATTTCTGAAAAATATCTTCTTCTTACAACATTTTTAGGTGTGGGTCGTCCAGGATTAGAGAATATTGACAAGTTCCCACTGGAAGACACTTCACCGCCATCATCATGTCATGGAACGCGATTGATTCTCGTTCTCAGATGAGGTTCGAAATAGTACGAGATAAATGTTGAGATGTCCTCAACAATATAGGCCTCACATATCGAAGCCTCAATATACGCTTTGTTCTTAACCTTTTTCTTGAGATTGAACAAGTACCTGCATTGAATTAATCAAGTATTTTCAATGAACAAAAACAAAGAAAATATTTTTATATAAGAATTACATTGCAACTGTAATATCTAACCGTTCGAATAGTTACATCAATCTATACTAGACCGATCCTCCAACTTTTGCCTCGAACGGTAGATGTATGGGGAGATGCTCCATTGAGTCAAAAAATGGTGGAGGGAATATCATCTCAAGTTTGCATAGTATCTCGAAGATATTCGTTTCAAGCCTCTCAATGTGATCAATATTCAACTTGCTGGAGCATAAATCTCTAAAGAAATGACTGATCTCCGTGAGTGCATCCCATATCCTCTTTGGCAACAAATCACGAAAAGTTAATGGGATTAGTGTTTGCATAAACACGTGGCAGTCATGACTCTTCATTCCATACAATCTGCATTCCTCCATATTAACCAGCCTTGATATATTCGAGGCATGTCCATCCAGAAAATATAGACTCTTAAGTCATTTGTAGACTAGTAGTTGTGCGTTTTTCTCTAACACGAAGCTTGCTCTTGATTTTGCGACCCGTGACCCATCACAAACCAACTCTATATTTTTACGATTACAGAACAACGCTACATCTAATCTAGCCTTGATGTTGTCCTTTGTCTTCCCCTTCACATCCATGACGGTGTTGAAAATCTAAGTTTTTTATATGCCACTAGAGTCTTTCCCCCACCAGTTCTGGGTTTGTAACTGGAATGCTCGCATGTCATGCACTCGGTCATCTCAGCATTCTCAAGGTAGTATAACATGCAGAAGTTATGGCACATGTCAATTTTCTGGTATCCTAAACCAAAGGGTTTCATCATAGACTTTGCAGCATAGAAGTTCTCTTTCAGCCTGTTCCTTTCAGGTAAAATGCTTCTCGCTCATTTAATAATCTTGTCATACCCGGCCTCACTCAACCTGTGATCTGACTTGATGGTGAACACCTGTGCTACGGCCGATAATTTACTGTGGTTTGTGCAGCCATCCCATAATGGTTCGTCAGAATCTTTCAACAAATCAAAAAACCTAGCTGCATCTGTATTAGGTTCTTCTTCTACAATTGGACATTGACTGACATTACCTTGATTCATTCTCATTGCATCCATAACCATAGTCCTGTAAGGATTAGTGTTGTCATTTGCTGCTTCATGCATGTTGCTAGCACTAGAAGTTGACCCAACCACCATTTCTTCCATTCTCCTTTTACTAACAAATACTTCTCCGTGTGCATACCAACACTGGTAATTCTCCATAAACCTTATGTATAGACGATACATCGTTACAACATCTGGATGCAGATACTTTTTATTTTGACACTTCCTGCATGAACACCTAATACCGCCTTTAGTAAAATTTCTTGGAATAGATATTGCGAAATTAATAAAACCCTGAACCTCTTTACAATAATCCATCCTCCGCAATCCTTGGGGTGAATCTCGATACATCCATGAACGATCATCCATGACTTCTATCGAATCTTTATAAAATTATGATGACAACATGTATTAATTAACTATGTTAGGTAAATAAATTTGCAAAAAAATTAGTTTACCTCGAGATTATCCAACAAACCAATTACAACTTCTCATAAATATTAAATATTCATTATCAATTATCATTAACGTCCATATAAATTAATACATAAATATCAATTTATGAAAATTACAACTCCGCAATACCATTGACGATAAAAATTAAAACAGACCCATTAAACAAGCTATTAATTATTTCAAAACAACACATGTAATTCGGTAATTCAATAAAGTTTCAATAATTTACAAACAAATACAATCTTATAAAATCTAAAACAAACCATAACAAGTGTCATAACCCAATTCGGGTTATTCCCTAAAAATTCATATTGTTTTTCAAAATAAAAATCATAAATAAAATAAAGGCTAGCAACGTGGAGAAAGCAGGCTGAGGAATCAAGCTGCAATTTTTTGAAGGAAATTCAAGGCCTAATTGTACCCCATTATGCCAAAAAATGGAGAAAAAATGCAAATTCAAGATTAAATTAAATGATTATTGGAGGAATTTGCATAAAAATTAAGTCTGATGACAAAATTAAATTTTCAATAGGCCAATTTGATTTAATCATAGGCTAAATTAAATTTTAATTATGTTTAAGAATTAATTTGGGTCCAATTGAAGGATTTAATTAAGTGCAAGGACTTAATTATAATTTAAATGGGTCAAATTAATTTTATTTGGGGCTTTATTGGTGAAAAATTAAGTTTGGGAGCCTAATTTGGGTTTAATTGAGAAGATTGAAATTTTAAGAGACCAAATTTAATTTTTACCAAGTTATTTGATTGAAATTAGGGGCCAAATTGCAAGAAAATTGAAGTTTTAGGGTCAATTAAGGGTTAAATTGAAGAAATCCGAGATCAGAGACCAATTTGCAAAAGGCACCGGACTATAGGGGCCAAATTGACAAAAACCGGGGACTAAATTTAAGAAATTAAAAGTTTAATGGTCAATTAGGGGTTAAATTGCAAAAATCCGAGACTAGGGACTAATGTGCAAAAGGCGAGTAAATCCAGGGCTGCAATTCAAATTCATCAGGGGCTTAATTGCAAAAGTTTAGGGTCAATTAAGGGTTGTATTGATAGCAATTGAAAGAGGAAGGACTAAAATGAACTTTGGCCAAAAACAGAACTCAACACTGTTCATTGTCTTCTTCATTTTTTTCTAAAAAGGCTGGTCCGGTTACCTACTTTGCAGGTGCATTTAATGCACTTAACGTCCACCAAATTTAACCGAACATGCAAAAAAATGATCCTCTGCAGTTCCTCTACAACTCCATCTCAATAGTTCAGTGTGAATGACAATTAATCGGCGTAGGCCTCGACTTAAACATGCCAACTCAGGCAGTTTTTTCTGCATATTTGACAGTGCACTATGCCTACTTTGAGCCAACAGTTGGGATCCTTCCCAACAGAATTAAGGGCTGAAATTCTACCCTAGTATATACGGGATTACCCTCTTTAATCGCCTATAAATAAAGGCTCCATTAGTGACCTGAGGGAGGAGAAAATCGGGTCGAAAGGGAGCAAAAAACCCAGCTTTTTTCCGGTTTTTGCACATTTCTTTTCTCTTTCTCTCTCCACCGCGTCTTCAACCGTTGAAGACCCCACAGAAACGTTTCTCCTCCACCAACAGACGACTGCTAAGCCTCCCCATGAACCCAAATCGCCACCGGCAATAGTGGCAGCCACCACGAGGTCTTCCCTCCCCCTCTACAGATTTTCTTCTTCTTTCTTCCTCCGCCTCAAGCAGCCAACACCGCCACCATTTCTTCCACCAGCACCTCCGCCAACTCCACTCCAAGCCAGTGACAGCTGCTCCTTCTCCTCCGCAAGGTTGCCTCCCATTTTACTCCGCTCGTCTACAACTTCTGCAGCCGTTTGGTTGCATGCAGAATGTGAACAGTAATTGTTCACGTTTCTGTAGAAATAATTAACATGGGGGTGGGTCGGACCTGATTCGGCCCAGACCATATGTATGGGCCGGGTCCGACCCACCCTAAAGAGAAATATCTTTTGGGCCGAGGTCAGCCCAACCATTTTGGGCTTTTGTTGGCCCGCCTTTTCCTTGGGCTGCGCCTGACCCATTTATCTGGTCGGCTACCCCTTGCTTTTAATAATATTTAATTAATATATAATATTATATTATATATTTCTTAAAAAAAACAAAAAAATTCAAAAAAAAATTCAAAAATCCTTTGAAAAAATTATGATTTTCTCAAATATTTTTCTACCAATTTTGCATAATATCGTGTTGTATATTTACACTGTAAAATACAAATCTGGTATTAAAATATTCGATTTTTCTTCAAAATATTTTTTTAAAAAATTCAAAACATTTTTAAAAATAAAAAATATTTTGTTGCATATGGCCAAATCCTAAAATTTTTCCAAGCATATTTTTCATAAAAAAACAAAAAACAAAAAAAACAAAAATTACATCTTTCTCATGTTTTGAAAATCCAAAAATGGATATCATAACCAGTTTATGATTATCCATTAGTATTTTACCAACATGTCAAAAATCTTTTTGCAATCATTTTTTAGGATCCAGATGTTGACTTTAATAATTGTGAGGTGTAAAATTACACGATAAAGTACATCCTCAAGTATTAAAGATACAAGGTGTAAAAATACGATGTTAAAATTCAGACTTTAGAACGGTTAGGATTTAACCCGTTAAGGTAGAGACTCTCTCATGAAGATAAATCTGCCTTGAGCCTAAGAAAAGACCAACGAATAGAAACCCGACTTAGGAAAAACAATCAAACAACAATGCAGCTTACCTTAGATAGAGTGCGCTGGGGGGTGATGCGTCTTCCCCTTGCACAACCAGTCCCTTACCCAGACTCTCGCAGACCATAGGTTCCTAGTGACCATAATACTAGGTGGCGACTCCTAAACATTAATCATAATTTTATGATTAAATCCAAAAAACCTTCCCAACACACAATACCTCACACCAGGAGGCACGGCAAAGAGCCTCCGCCGTTGCCAGACAACGTTGTGCCCCCCGCGACAACAAGTATAAAATTATACATTCATATACTACAAGTTTATTTGAGAAATAACAATAAAACATGTACATATACTAACAAAATACATATACTAAAAAAAACAATAAAAACCATGATATTTAAATGTTAAAATTTAAAAAGATAGAATTACTTAAAAAATTAATAAAAATCCGTAGGTAAATCAGAACACGGATTCTGTGACAATAAGACTTCAAGATATATGACTTGTTGTGCTGAGAAGAGGAAGATTTTTTTTTGGGAGAGGGGTTGGATGTTTGCAGTTGGGGAGAGTTGAGATGAGGAAGAAAAAGGAGAAACACGGGAGGATCGGGTCGAGTGAGAGGGGATATATTAACTTTTGCTGACGGATTCAACGATGGAATATTCCGTCCGTGATTCCGCTTGCTATTCTGACGGTAAATAAGACACGTTACCATACAAAGCTGCCATTTTAAATCCCTTGGTGATTTCATCGGCATTTTTCATCGGTGAACCGGTCTCATCACTGTACGGAGTTGCCATTTTGAATCCCTCGATGATTCCGTCTGCACATTCATCGGTGAACCCGTCTTGTCGCCGTACGGAGCTGACTTCTGGCATCCCTCGGTTATTCCGTCGGAAAATAATACCAAAAATAACCTTCATGTCAGCGAACCACCCTTTTTTTTTAATTCTCAACACTCTATCGGTAATTTTATCGGTAGTTACCGACAAACACAATCCATCGGTATATGCCGATGACCTTACTGACGGATTAAATTCTGTCGGTAATGGCGACCTCAAATTGCCAATGGAATTATTCCATTGGTATTAAGCGAATTTCTGGTAGTGATTCAATTGGGCTCTAATCCACTTTAGAGATATATTTAGTGGTTTGTAATTGATCACAAGTCTAGGAGTGTCTTTTTCTACTTTAGAATTTTTGTTGACATAAAATATATCGTACGACCAAGGTGATTTGGACTTTTAGACCAGACCTTTAGACTCTAAATCTTAGATTTCGAGTCTACAATGTTATTTTAATTCAGCATTCATTTGGATTGGTCTTCTTTTACAGGTATTTGATATGCAGAAAAGTTATCTACATATAGAAGATGAACAACATGTTGTTTTCTTTTTCAAAAAGTATTTGGCAGATTAGAACAAATTTTATGTTTGATCTCGTTTTGAAAATCTAAAATTCTTTTTTATAAAACAAAATTCTGTAACTGATGTTTAATTGTTTGTAAAGAAACATCATTTTTCAAATCGTGTAAATGAAATTGTTTTTCATGGATCAATGCATTAATATGATATTTATCTATAGAACATGCTTTGATTAGATTCAAATTCCTAGTTTTTTATTTTTCTAGAAAAGAGAAAACAAGTTCACAACATTAATTTTTTAAGTAATGCAGTCATGTCTGGCTTTGTAAGGGGTAATTATGTTAATGAATGGAGTTCCAAGAATGATGGTATGATTTATGTTTAAATCCCTATAAAAACATCAAGATCGAAACTACAAATATATTCATGTCAGCCTTGTACAGGTTGGGATCAAACCTCTTACCAAAGAAGGTCTCAATACCTCTATTTTAGCAGTACTCAAAGACGCTAGATTTTAAAATTTTCAATATTCCTTACTCAGTTCTATTGAGTCTAGCCTATGCAGTGGTCCAATTTCCTTTTACTGTTATCCAAACCTTACTTGTCAAGACCCAAATAAATAGTTATTTAAAAGAATTGATTGGTCTCTCTTCAAGTAAATATTTATTAAAAATTTCGACAGAGTCACTTTTGTATTTTCAATACCAAGTTATCGACTCAAAAATCAAAACCTGTGAATAATAACCACAAACTCATCCCAATATAATTAAGCATCACAACTATACTAAAAACATCAATTTCCATGTCCCCTGTAGATTTTTTTTTTCAATAGTTAACATTGTATGATTTCCTATACAAAATTTAAAACTAATTCATTCACAATAAACATTAATTTCTTAGGACACAAACACATTCAAATATAAATACAACAAAATTATATTACTTGTTAAAGTAAGGGTGTTGTCCTTAATTGCATACTCGACAAAATGATAATTTAAAAATTTTAAAGTTTCTTAACATACAAGCAATATAATAAGATAATATCAATACTTCTAGTACAAAAATTAACTTAAACAAAAATTTCTATCTAAGCATCTACTTTTCAATTCGAGGGTGTGATGTACCTAACAACATATTTATATAACATGTGAGTATACACAATAATATATACACAAGCTCATTAAACGAAGTACTTATCCTCAATACATTAATTTAATTTAAATTTCATTTTTGTCAATCCTTAACTAGACATCTTCTTCATTAACCAGGACATACTTTTTCAAGTTGTCCAATAATTAATACATTATGTCTGAATTTCATGTAAGTTAAAAAAGAAAATAATTCAACCAATGTGCCCATTTCAACAAGACATTATTTCGATTAACCAGGAAAATATTCTTTCGGCACACCCATTTATTTAACAAGACATTATTTTTATTAATCAGAAAATAATTTTTCAACGTGCCTATTTATTTAACAGAGTATTATTTTCATTAATCATAAAATAATCTTTCACGTGCTCATTTAACAGAGCATTATTTTTATTTTGCAATCTCTAAACTAAAATTATAATCAAAGGAAATTTCTTATAAAATACTATATTAAACGATTGATTTATTATAGGTTATTTAACACCTATTTGGTGTTTGTGGGCGTAAACTAGTCCCTTGTTGCTAGTTAGGTCCTGCAACCTCTTTTGGATAAAGATTCAAGGAATGGATACAAGAAGAATTCAAGTTTCCCTCTTCTCCCTTCTTAAACCCTAGCTTTAGATTTCCTTCTTCAAAACAATTTCCAAGCACTAAATCACCCCTCTTAATTCTTTATCTAAGTTCTAATCACTCTAATGACACTTCTCCTCTTTTTGTTTTTATATACTTAGCAAGAAAACAACTAAAAAATCCCACAAATCCTCTCCCTCTCTTATGGCTTCTAGCCATCGGCAAAAAGAAGAAAAGATGAGTTTTTATATAGTTCCATATTTTAAATTTGCACATTGACCCCTTTTTGTTTAGCCTTTTCCAAATTTATCCCCATCCTTTCTTTCTCAATAAATTAATACCTTATAACTTTTCTTTTGTTTAATTTTGTCCCTCTCAATGCTTGCTTACTTATCTATCTATTTATCTATCTATCTATTATTATTATTATTATTATTATTATTATTATTATTATTATTATTATTATTATTATTATTAATTTGGTCAGCTTAGAATATAACTAGCTTTTTACATTTTCCCCACCAAAAAAAAATTTCGACCTCGAAATTCAAACCTCATACTTGAATTCAGAAACAATTTAGGGTATTTCTTTCTCATTTCAGATTCTCTTTCCGAGGTCACCTTTTCAACTTGAGAGTTCCTCCATAACACTTTGATCGTTGGGATTCTCTTAGTCCTCAATTCTTTCTCACTATAATCTAACACCTTCATCGGTTTTACTTCTACTGTCAAATCTTCATCAATCTCTAAAGGAACTTGAGGTAAGATTCGAGATGGATCTGCTTCAGCTTTCCTTAACAAGAAAACATGAAACACGTTATGGATTTTGGTTAAAGAAAGAGGCAAGGCCAATTTATAAGCTATAGGTCTGATTCTCTTACTCACTTTAAAAGGCCCAATATATCTTCGTGATAATTTTCCCTTCATACCAAACCTTAACATTCGTTTCCACGGGGTAACCTTTAAAAATACTTTTTTCCCAATACCAAACTCTAGAGGTCTCCTCCTGTTATCCGCATAACTCTTCTGCCTATCTTGGGCTGCCTTCATTCTGTCATTTACAATCTTTATGTTTTCTGTGTTAATTTGAACTAACTTTGGTCTAATCATTTGTTTATCCCCCACCTCTTCCCAGCATAATGATGTTCGACACTTTCTACCATATAAAGCTTCGTAGGGAGCCATTCCTATTGTAGTTTGGTAGTTGTTGTTATAAGTAAACTCTACTAACGGTAGATGATCTTCCCAACTTCCTCCAAATTCCAATATACATGCTCTTAATAAATCTTCTAATATCTGAATGGTTCTCTCATATTCACCATCCGTCTGGGAATGAAAAGTTGTGCTCAAATTCAACTTTGTTCCCAAAGCCTTCTGTACACTTGGCCACAACCAGGAGGTAAATATGGGGTCTCAGTCTGAAACAATCAACAAAGGCACTCTGTGTAATCTCACAAATTCATTAACATACAATCTTGCCAGTTTTTCCATTGAGGCTTTAATCCTCATAAGTAAGAAGAGCGCTGACTTCGTTAACCGATCAACGATGACCCAAACTGCATTATTACCCTTTTTTCTTTAGGCGGCCCTGATACAAAGTCCATTGTGATGTTTTTCCACTTTCATTATGGTATTAACAGTGGTTGTAAAAGCCCAGCTGGTTTTTTATGTTCTACTTTTACCCGGCGATAAATTCCACACTTCATCGCGTAATCAGCCACCTCTCCTTTCATATTGGGCCACCAATAAAATTCTTTTAAATCCTGGTACATCTTTGTACTCCCCATGGTGACTTGTGAGCCTCGACTCATGAACCTCTCATATAATTTTCTTTTTTAGTGTTTCATCATTTGGCAGGTACGTTTGCCTTCTAAGTACAATCATTCCATCATCTAAAATCTGATATGGTGTCTCAACTGCTGACTTTACTTTGTCTTTTATCTTACCAATTTCAGCATCCATTCGTTAAGCCTCAAGCACCTTATCCCGGAGTGTTGATCTTATTTTTAAATGAGCTATCAATTATTCTCCTAGTCCTACCTTGATCTGAGCTCTAATCTTTCTTAGCTCTGACAATTCCCTTCTATCTGAATCATCCCACTGAGTCTCCACTAACATATTCTTACGACTAAGAGCATTTGCAACAACATTTGCTTTTCCCGGATGGTATTCAATTACACAATCATAATCTTTGATTAATTCCACCCAACATCTTTATTGCATATTAAATTCTTTCTGTGTCATTAAATGTCTTAAAATCTTGTGATCTGTAAATATCTAAACTTGTGACCCATATAAATAGTGTCTCCAAATCCTTAGAGCAAAAACTACAACAGCTAATTCTAAGTCATGCATCGGGTAATTCACCTCGTAAGCTTTTAATTGTTTAGAGGTGTAAGCGATCACTTTACCGTGTTGCATCAATACATAGCCTAAACCCTTCTTATAAGCATCACTATAGAACACTGATCCCTCTGTTCCTGAAAGAAGTGCTAACATTGGTGTCATAGTAAGCCTTTTTTTAGCTCCTGAAAGCTCTCTTCACATTCTTGTGTCCACTCCCACCTTGTCTCTTTCCGGGTTAATTAGGTCATGTGAATAGCTATAATGGAAAAACCCTTTATAAATCTTCGATAATACCCTGCCAATCCTAGAAAACTATGAATCTTAGTCACGTTCGTAGGTCTTTCCCATTTCATAACTGCTTTGACTTTTCTGGAATCCACTGAAATTCCTTCATCTGATATAACATGTCCTAGGAAGATCACTTCTTTTAGCCAAAACTCACACTTGCTAAGTTTAACATACAATCGATGTTCTCTCAAGGTCAATAGTACTTGCCATAAATGTTATTCATGCTCTAAGTTTGAGCTTGAATAGACCAGGATGTCATCTATAAACACCACCACAAACTTATCTAAGTACGATCGAAAGACTCAATTCATCAAGTCTATAAACACCGCTGATGTATTTGTTAATCCAAACGGCATCACCAAGAACTCTTAGTGCCTATAACAAGTTTTGAATGTCATCTTTGGTACATCCAGGTCCTTAATTCTTAACTGGTAATACCCCGATCTCAGGTCTATTTTCGAGAACACTCTAGCCCCTTTTAGTTGATCGAAGAAATCATCTATCTATGAAAGCAGATATTTATTCTTTATTGTCACCCTGTTCAATTGTCTATAATATATGCAGAGTCTAAGGGTTCCATCCTCTCTTCTTTACAAACAACACAGGAGCTCCCCAAGGTGAATTACTCGGATGTATGAAGCCTTTATCTAGTAATTCTTGTAATTGAATTTTTAGCTCTGCCAATTTTGTTGGTGCCATTCGATATGGTGACTAAGCTATTGGAGATATATCGGCTAATATGTTAATGCTGACTTCAACTTCCCTTTCTGAAGGTACCTCCAATAACTCATCCGAAAATACATCAGGGAATTCTCTCACTACTGAAATGTCTGATAATCGAATTCCCTCCTTTTTTTTGTCTCCATGACCAATGCAAGGTAAGCTTCACACCTTTTTTTTATCATCTTTCTCGCAGTCATGGCCGAGACAATACAATTTAGAATGACATTTCTCTCTCCTCTAAATACATTTTTCCTACCATAAGTTCCATGAAAAGTTACTCTTTTCGCAAAACAGTCCATTTGAGCTTTACTCATACTCAACCAGTCCATCCCTAAAATAACATCAAAGTCATGTAACTCTAAGGGCAATAAATCTACTTTCATTTCACACCTATTTATAACAAGTTAAACCCCTTTATACATATGGTCAATATTTACGGTCTCACCTAATGGTGTACTTATAACAAACTCGTTATCTATTTTACAAGGATTTTCCCCTAGTTTCCCGACAAGCTTAATAGCAACAAATGAGTGTGTGGCCCCAGAGTCAAATAATACATGAACAGGCAAAAACTTTAACTATAATGTACTTGCCACTACGTTAGGAGCAACTCTGGTTTCCTCTTATGTCATGTAATATACTATTCCTTGAGTCTGGGACCACTATGTCTTATCATTTTGAACATGAGTTCAGCCTCTAGTACTACTAGCCCCTGATAATGTTTGTCGAGCTGGCTTGTCTACAGTGGCAGATTGTTGCTGACTCTAAGCCTGTTGTTGCTGATTCAAGGTGATCTTAGTCCTACGAGGACAATTTCTCTGAAAATGTCCTTGACCTCCACAATAGTAACATCCCCGGCCTAAATATGGACAATCCCGTCATTTATGTTCCCCCCTCCAGATATAACATTGTCCAGGTGTTGCAAAATAATGTTCTGGTTGTCTTTGCCCACACTAGGTACACAAAGGATAAGTAATCATTCTCTACTCCAATGTTCATATAAAAAAACCACCTATGTGGTTTGGTTGCCCCACAGTTGACCCTACCCCTGAAGTCTGAGCAGTTACAGCCAAGGTACCCCTTCTTTTTGAATTGATTGAACGGTTCCTTACCTCTTTTAGGCAGAGGGGGTCTGCTAAAAGTATACTCTACTTCCTTCCATTTACCCAAACTATATTGTTCCTTCTGCCCTCCCTTAAACATGCCTCAAGAGCCTCTGCTACCACAATAAGCTCTCTGATGGTCCTGAATTTAAAGGCAACCAATCCTTGCATTAACTCTTGTCTCAATCCATTTCGTAGTCTTTCAACCTTATGTTGTTCATTTGGGGTATAATGTGAGGCAAACATGAAAAGGTCATGAAACCTCCTCTCATAGTCAAGCAGTGACATGTCCCCCTGTCTTAAGGCTAGAAACTCTTGTTCCTTAATTTTCTGATGGTAGGAGAAGTAGAACTGATGCTCAAACTGTTCTTTAAACTCCGCCCAAGACTAGGATCATGTAGGCGTCCTTCACCTCACCGTATCCCACCAAACCACGCCCTGTCTAAAAGTAAATGAGCAGCATAATTCACTCATAAGCCCTCAACTACTCGTATCTAATCTAAAGTATCATCAATTGTGTGAAGCCATCTGCCAGCTATTTCAGTATCTGGTTCGCCCAAGAAAGGTTCACACCCTAGTTCTCTCATAATATAACCACACTATCAACTGGGGTGGTAATTGCAGGTATTATTGGCAAAAAGAAGAAACGATGGGCATTTATATAGTCTCATCTTTTAAATTTGCACATTAACCCCTTTTTGTTTAGCCTTTTCCAAAATTATCCCCATCCTTTTTTTCTTAATAAATTAATGCCTTATAACTTTTCTTTTGTTTAATTTTGCCCCTTTCAACGCTTGCATTCTTATTTATTTATTTATCTATTATTATTATTATTTTGGTTGGGCTAAAACATAACTGGCTTTTTACATTACTATATCCCTTAAAAACCGAAATATCTTTCAAAGCATGATCCTACAAATAAAAACCTACAATTACAATATGCTTGAAGGATCAATTCTGGTCGTCTTGATCTTTAAGATCTACTATTAAGTCATGTTTTCAACCTTTGCTAGCAAACAGAAATTCTAATCACAAAAAGGTGAAACCTTACTCCTCCAAACTGACATTTCTAGATCAAACACAGTTGTTCTTAGAGTCATCTAGTAGAGAGATGTAACCCTTCTAGAGGACTGGATCTTTGAAGGTGCAACACAACCTCAACCACCACAGCCACCAAAACCAAATATCCAGATCAAATAAATAACACAATATACTAATGGAAAAGTCAAATTGTCTTTCCATCGATAGTCAACTAGTTCCAGGTTTTTAGATGAATTTTCCCCATCTAAACTATAGATCTAGGAAGAATCTTTAAAATCCCTTATGTCATAACTATACCATACTATACAAATCCACCTAGGAAATCAACCTCCGGCATTCCAAATACCAACTTCCAAAATATAGATTACACTACAAATATATCTAAACCTTTATTTGCAAAACCAGAACAACAATCCCCTCCAACCTCTCCAACCTTTTCTGCAGTCACAAAAAACGACAAAAACAAGCTGAATGTTTTAACTTCAGGAAAAGAATTTGTTGTTGATAAAATTTGTTTCAAAAATGATTTTTATAGTGCCCATAACTCTGATAAGAGATTTTGGTTTTCAAAACTTTTTTACAATAAAGACACGAGACATAAAAATGTTTCTATGAGTTCATCACATTATATAAAGTTCAAATCTTATTTTTTTATTGGTTTGAAATGTATTATGCATCCAAACATCCTATTGCATATCTTTTCACATCTACAAAACATGCATATCCCATAACATCTAGAAATAAAACTCTTTTTGGGCACTTGTTAGTGGTCTTTCAGTTGAGTCTGAACATACACCCTTAAGAAACCTCAAAATTCAATACAAAAACCAGACAGTTGATACTCCTTACAAAATTCCTTATGAAGACATTATTACAAATACCAAAATATCATTCAGCAAAATAATTTTACCAATACCAACCTTAACACCTTAAGCAAACAATTAACCCTAAATGTTCCTAACACCCCTCGAGTCAGTAACAATCCTTCAACCTCCACAAGCCAAATTAACATCATTTAAAATAACCAAACAGATCATATTCAAACTTCTGAAGAAGAAGCCATCAGAGAATAAACTCCTTAGATTGATAAACTCGTTTGTAAGAACCCTAAATCACTCGTTTCCCCAGGTATATCCATTCAAAATGAACCTAACATTATCAACCAACATAAATTTCATGCCTCCCTCTATGAATTGAACATAGATGGAATGTCAGAATACCTCATCCTAAACACCCTACAACAAATTATCATGGCAGCCAACGCCTACAAAACCCAGACTGGTACCTCAGATAAAGCCATGACCAAACTTCATATAAATGGTTTCTCTGGCTAGTTAAAAGGATGGTGCGATTATCATCTCACCGAAGCTGAACATCTTCAAATCCTAAATTCCATCCACATGACCGAAGAACAAACTCTTATTCTTGACTCTTCTAGAAAATACCATCCAAGATGTTGTATCAACCCTCATCTTAACCATCTATTTATATTTTGTAGAAGATCCTTTTTATGTGAAAGATAAAAATGTTGAACTCCTTTCAAACCTCAAATATAAGAAGCTTAATGATTTTAAGTGGTATAAAAACATCATCCTCGCCCGTGTTATGCTCCAAGAAGACTCAGACCAACCCTTTTAGAAAGAAAACTTCCTTGCTTGTTTGCCTATCTTTTTAGGAAGAAAAGGTCCGAAATAAAATCAAAGATACCTTCGCATCCAAAATCATTCCTTATGACCAACTAACATATGGAGAGTTAGTCAGCGTTACATAAAAATAAGATCTTAAAATCTGCCAAAACCTTAAACTCCAAAAACACCTGAAGTGGGAAATGAAACGAACTAGACAGAAACTAGGAAGTTTCTGCCAACAGTTTGACATGTCTGTATAAAAATTCACTTGCAATGAAAACTGTCCCAAGTCTAAGTCTTATTCAAAATCCAATAAACCACCTTATAAGAGATCAACTCATATCAAATATTTCTACTCCAAACCAGAACAACCTTACTAAATCATACCATCATTCTTAGAACTCCATTCATTAACATAATTACCCTTACAGAGCCATACATGTCTGCATTACTTAAAAACTAAATGGTGTCAAACTTATTTTCCTTTTAATAGAAAAAAAAATTAGGAATCTGAATCTAATCAAAGCATGTTCATCAGGGGATCCTTTTTCCTATCAGCTTCCAAACCAAATTACATAACCATTGCCAAACTTATTCCTATTAGGACTACCAATAGGCATGGTTTAATGCTTTTTTTCTCCAAAACTCCAAAGAAAGCCATTCCTGGTTATTTTATTTTGATAAATCCATTAATACTACAAAATTATCAAATTGGTTTCGTTAATTGAGATTACTTTTGTTGCATTACTGAACTCCTTCACCTACACCCTGTGGTTGAAAAGGGCTACAAACTTTTTAAATAGAATTTCAGAGGCACCGAGAGAAAAAAGAAATTTTCCCCAATGCTTATGTTTTGTTCCAAATTCTTTATGCCTTGGGTATGCTCATGGTACTTTGACTACAACGACCAAAATACTCATGTAATTTTGGTCAGAAAATACAAAGTCAAATAATGGGACTCTTTTGCTGTAGAAAATAAAAGCTCTGACTCTTTTATTAATTTTGCAACATCTATTCCAAGAAATTTTAGTGGAGGCGGTATTAGGTGTCCATGCAGGAAGTGTAAAAATAAAAAATATCTGCATGCAGATGTTGTAACGACGCATCTTCTACACAAGGAGTTCATGGAGGATTACCTTTGTTTGTATGCACACGGAGAACTATTTGTTCGTAATGAGAGTATGGTAGAAAGGATGATTGGGTCACCTTCTAGCTATTTGTTCGTAATGAGAGCATGGTAGAAATGATGATTGGGTCACCTTCTAGTGCTAGCAACATGTATGGAGTTGTAAATGATAACAGTAATCCTTACAGGAATATGATTATGGATGCAATGAGAATGAATCCAGGTAATGTCAGTCAATGTCCAATTATAGAGAAGAACCTAATGAAGACACGGCTAGGTTTTTTAATCTGTTTAAAGATTTTGATGAACCAATATGGGATGACTGCATGAATCATAGTAAGTTATTGGCCGTTGCACAGTTGTTCATCATTAAGTCGGATTGTTGGTTTATTGAGGCCGGTTATGACAGAATTATTGAATGGGCGAGAAGTATTTTACCTGAAGAGAACAGGCTGAAAGAGAACTTCTATGTTGCTAATTCTATGATGAAACCCCTCGATTTAGGATACCAGAAAATTGACATGTGCCCTAACCTATGCATGTTGTACTACCTTGAAAATGCTGAGTTAACCGAGTGCATCAACATTTAAATCATCGATGGAGATTCTATTATTTCAATGGAGTCAAGTTTCCAGACATCTTGAATGGAGACCTTATATCGATGCATGGTTTTAAAGATTTGAGGTTGGTGTTAACTTATAATTTTATTTATTTTTAATAATTTATTATTTTTAATTTAAATTAATTATTTATACGCAGAATAAATTCAAGTGGGATAGTGCGCATGACAATGTTACGAGGTGGGTATGGGAGAATCACGTGGCAACTATGTAACATCGAAAACAATACGATATTTTTTTTAAAAAAAATTATGTTTTCAAATCTAATTTGTCATTAACTCATATAAAATTTGTTGATGGAAGTAGGTTGCGTGATTTTTGGTATGAAGCGCGGAACAAAGCCAAAAATATACGCTAGAGATATTGGTCTACAAGGTTGGAATGACGTGGCGGTTTGGAGGAATCTCAAGCCACCATACATCCAGGAGGATATATGGCCGCAATATATCCAGCACGTGATGTCTAAGCGGTTCACACGA
Source organism: Populus deltoides (assembly GCA_015852605.2). Classification (NCBI taxonomy): domain Eukaryota; kingdom Viridiplantae; phylum Streptophyta; class Magnoliopsida; order Malpighiales; family Salicaceae; genus Populus; species Populus deltoides. The sequence goes on along the minus strand of CM027574.2, from coordinate 15,933,652 downwards.
CGCTCACAGTTTGGAGCAGACAACCGAAACCGACAAAATCATGGTTCGGTGACCACGCACACCGACAGCTCCGTTCCGTTCACTGCACATGCGAAATAATTACTGAATAAGCAACAATCATCGACATCGTGGTCTGTCGGTGATTTACCATTGGCAATCCAGACGGAATAATTTCGTTGCTAAATTTCCAGCGGGAATTTTTTTATTACGCGCATTTTTCGTCTGTAAAATCATGGGTTATTTTTTTATTGACAAAAGTAGCGACCAAACATGGAATCACCAATGAATGGTATTCTGATGAACAAATTCCGTTAGTGATGTCAATAAATTGAGATTCACATCAATAATTCTTTTAACCGAGAAATGTAAAGATGTTATCTATGAAAAACAAAATAAATCTTAAAATATACGGCCAATAAATTGAGAAAGAGCTGTTAATGACAATGAAATTCTAAAATAAAAAGATAATCTTTCCTTTAAAAGTAAAGGATAAATAAAAATAAAATTTAACCTCAATTTTTTCCTTTGATTAACACAATTTTTTTAATCTTAATGGCCATTATTTCTCACCAAGAATAAATACATATTATATATTCATACATATTACTGATTTAAATATCAGAGAATTTCATGTATATCAAGAGAGTTATTTTTTCTCTACATACCAATAATGAAACCTATTAACCAAGCAATGGAAAACCTAATTTTCGTGTGAGGTTTTTTCACGGCTTCATGAGCGGAGCTGTCTACAAAAAGCTATCTCATTCACTTTCGGTCTATGGTCCTCTCTTAGCTGGCCAAGCACTGTAATGTTTGTTAACAATAGATGCAGTTGAAAACGAGCGCGCATTAGGTTACCAATGAAACAACGCGCTATTTACCTGTCATGTCACCACTTGCCCACTTTCAATTCTCAACCCCCTGTCCGCGTAGCTTCCCTCCCTAAGATTTCAACACTTCCCTGAGACTATATATACCCAATCTCGTCCTCCGTTTCTCTCCACTCACTTCACCAAATCCTCTCTTCCATCACTACCGATCATCAGATCAATCATGGCATCCTTTCTCTCTTCACATTCTCTTCTTCAACTTGTTCTGTTAATCTCTATTATACAATTCAGCTCAGCAGCAAGGACATTCTCCGTGTCAGATCAAAGCCAAGATCCCTTGTTATTTCAATACCACAATGGCCCTCTTCTTACCGGTGAAGTTTCGATCAACTTGATCTGGTATGGCAAGTTCAAGCCATCTCAGCGTGCCATTGTCTCAGATTTTATTGCCTCTGTCTCTTCTAGAAGACCCCCAACAGCCCAACCCTCTGTTGCCACGTGGTGGAAAGCTACTGAGAAATACTACAACCTTGTCAGGACGAAGAAAACCTCTCCTCTCCTCCTCTCTGTAGGAGCACAGATTTTAGACGAGAGCTATTCATTGGGGAAATCGCTCTCCAGCAAGCAAATCGTGCAGCTAGCATCGAAGGGTGGTCAAAAGGGTACAATCAACGTTGTTTTGACATCATCCGATGTTGCTGTTGAAGGGTTTTGCTCTAGTAAATGTGGCACTCATGGGTCCTCTTTGAGTGCTAAAACAATCAACGGTAAGAGATCTAAATTTGCTTACATTTGGGTTGGTAACTCTGAGACTCAATGCCCCGGTCAATGTGCGTGGCCATTCCACCAGCCAATCTATGGACCACAGAACCCTCCATTGGTTGCACCCAACAATGATGTGGGTCTTGATGGTATGGTAATCAATCTGGCTAGTCTTTTGGCCGGGACTGCAACAAACCCATTTGAAAATGGCTATTTCCAGGGTCCGAAGGAGGCTCCTCTTGAGGCCGCATCTGCTTGTCCTGGGGTCTATGGTAAGGGTGCGTATCCTGGTTATGCTGGGGATTTGTTAGTGGACTCTACAACTGGTGCTAGCTATAATGCTCATGGTGTTAATGGAAGGAAATACGTGCTTCCAGCTTTATTTGACCCTTCAACTTCAACTTGTTCCACTTTAATTTGAGAAGGGATAGCATTAGTGTATGTATGAGAGTAAACATGGAGCTGTAAGAGAGATTATTCTTTGATTTAATTATTCTTTCATTCAATTATTAAAATCAAATTTTAAGCATATTTGAATTCATGTTGCCTCTTGAGTATGATGATTCAATACTAACTGGCTTCTCTCTTCTTCTAATTGAATTTTTCATTAATTGACCAGAGAAAGCAAAAGGAAAGGGTAGTTTTTTTCTATTCAGATTCGTAATCACGAAATTAATATTCATCTCTTATTGTTTATTGAGCTGTATCATCAACAATTAACAAACAAAAATTGTATTTTTCATTCATAATTACTGTTTCACATTGTTTATCCAACCTTTCTTAAAATGACGTCGTTGGATATAAAAGTAATTTTTCTGATTTCACTGTAAATGATAAATTAAAAAAACTAAAACAATTTTCAATATTGTTTATTAAACCTTATAACTATATCATTGAAGTTATATATTAGTTTATTAATATATTGCAACTCTCTTCTAGATATATATTCGTTTACTAAACCGTGTTTTGTTACTCGTCATGGAATCTATTAAATTTACTAATTTTTTTAATAAATTATATGATAAACATATATGATCGCAAAACTGAGCACCAACTTAAAAATAAAAACTTATTTGAGACATTGATAACCCAAGTAGAAAACAAATAAAAATAAATTATGCAGTTTATTTCTAAATAAATTTAATATTGAAGTATAAAATCAAGAAAAACAATTAAAGGAAAAAAAAGGAAGCATATCTGCCCTGTTGGTAAACTCGTCAATCCTATGAACGAGTAACCTAGGCTAGCACGTTAAACCTGTGAATCGGGTTATAGACTCCAATGAAATTATAATTCGTTTTTCTCCAAAATTATTTTTATTTAAGTATATAATAATAAAAATAGATGATCAAAAATTCAAATACCAACTCAATACGGTGATGTTGAAAAAAATAATTCAAAAACGATAAACATATATGATCGTAAAATATTTTTTTATCTCTAAAAATAAATTAAATATATAAAAAATATATAAAAATTATAAAAGAATCATACTAATCTCTTCAAAAATTAAAAAAATCCAATATAATTAAAACAAATAATCAATATTCATAAAAGGATAAATAAGAAAACATATCATTAAACACAACCATTGGGTCAGGTCATCAGACGTGAAGCACCATGTATGACATAATCATAAAGCTCAATCCCTAAGAAATGATTTGTTAAAATATGAAATTAAAAAAATTACAAACAAGAAATCCAAAATTAAAAATAGCAATTAAAATAGTGAAGGTTAAAATCAAAATTAAAAATAAATTAAAGAGCAACAACAAATTTTCACTTTGAGATTTAAAATTAAAAAAAGTAAAACAAAAACCAAAACAATGAGGATGAAAAAAAACAATACACTATCAACTTGGATGAGAAGTTGAAATTAAAAAAAAATCAAACTTTTATAAAAAGAGTTAATGAAAAAAATGATAAGAATAAGGATTAAATTGAAAGCATCAATACATGATAAAAACAATTGAACATGTAGAATTTTTCAACTTGTTTTTTTACATTAAAAAAGTCATAAATGTAAATCTTAAAACTTAAACACTCATTAAATTAAATAAATCATGAACTATTATGTAAATAAATGGAAAAAAGTCATTAACGATAAATAACAATGTAAGTGAAAAAATTGAGAGACAAATCAAGATAATTAATAGCATAACATACGTTATTTAACTGGTTATGTTTAATAAATTTGTTTATTAAAATCAATTTATAATATAGATCGACACTCATATGAAATTTATTTAATAAAATGAAATACAAAATATTATGTAAGGTTGCACGTATTTAAACAATTATAAAAAAAAATATTTAATCTAAAAAAAATACATTAAAAAAACTACAAATGATGCATACTAACTTCTTAACAAATTAAACACACCAATATAATTAAAAAGATAATTGTTATTTAAAAAATGCTAAATAAGCGTAAAAAACCAAATCATAGAGAAGGGGTATTGATTAAAATATTAATATATATTTAAAAAAAATTGCGGTCAGCCCACGCACCTAGCCCAAATAGAAAAAGCTCGTGTGTGGGCCTGTATTTTTTTAGTTAAAGTGGCAGAAGATATAATGCGTTTTTTTTTAACAGATAATGCGTTATATGTCGTAGTAGACGACGCCTCATTTATGATCCTAAAATCCAGCCATTATGGTGGCTAGAAAAACAGAGTCCATGTTTTTTTCCATCCAAAAACCTATTTTCAACTCGTTTTTGACCTAAAACACATAGAAAACACGCTAGGAACCTTATTAAACCAAATTACTGCCTTCAAAAACACAAAAAAAACTAGCCTCAAACACGAAACCAAAAATCTTCCCAAGCTTAAAGATGTTTTTTTAGATGATTTCAAGATAAAAAAAATAAAAAAATAAACACCTAACCTTAATTACCCTCATTATGTGGAACCTTTTGACACAAAATTATATGTTTTGGTGTCCTAAATATTTCCCAATGACAACTTTCTCTCTCTAAGCCGTAATCCAGAAACCACATCTCTTTCCTCCACCCGAAAAAGGACTAAAAAGGGAGGAAAATGAAGTTTGGTATCACAGTATATTTTTTTAAAATTATAGGGACCGAAGACCTAACTGCTTAAAAAGAAGATAGGTGAAAATAAAATTTTCAAACATATTGCATATTTGCCACCAATTTTACCTGTTTTTGTCACTTTGGTCCTCTTTTCTTTCAATTCAACCATCACCCAAAAAACAATGCAATTGGGCTCTAATCCATTTTAGAGCTATATTTAGTGATTTGTAATTCATCACAAGTTTAGGTGTGCCTCTTTCTATTTCAGAATTTTTGTTGACATAAAATACAACATACGACCAAGGTGATCTGGACTTCTGGATGAGACCTTTAGACTCTAAATTTTAGATTTCGAGTCTATAATGTTGTTCTAATTCAGAATTCATTTGGATTGGTTTAGCTTTTATAGGTCTTTGATTTTTTAAAAAGTTATCTTCATAGGGAAGATCAACAACATGGTGTTTTCTTTTTCAAAAAGCATTTGGCAAATCAGAACAAGTTTCATGTTTGATCTCATTTTGAAAATCGAACTTTTTTTTTTGTAAAACAGAATTCTGTAACTGGTTCTTTGTAAAGAAACATCATTTTTCAAATCATGTAAATGAAATTATTTTTCATGGATCACTGCATTGATCTAATATTTATGTATAAAACATGCTTTGATTAAATTCATATTCATAGTTTTTTATTTTTCTAGGAAAGAGAAATCAAGTTTCACACCATTAATTTTTGAAGTAATGCAGTCATGTCTGGCTTTGTAAGAGGTAACTATGTTAATGAATGGAGTTCCAAGAATGATGGTATAATTTATGTCTAAATCCCTACAAAAACATCAAGATCGAAACTTACAAATATATTCATGTCGGCCTTATACAAGTTGGGATCAAACCTCTTACCAAAGAAGGTCTTAATTCTTCCATTCTAGCAGTACTCAAAGACGCTAGATTTTAAAATTTCTAAGATTCCTTACTTAGTTCTATCGAGTCTAGCCTATGCAGTGGTCCAGTTTCTTTTATTGTTATCCAAACCGTACTTTTCAAGACCCAAATAAATAGTTATTTAAAAGAGTTGGTTGGTCCCTTCAAGTAAATATTTATTAAAAATTTCGACAAAATCTCCTTTGTATTTTCAATTCCAAGTTAACGACTCAAAAATCAAAACCTATAAATAATAACCACAAACTCATCACAATATAATTAAGCATCACAACTCTACTAAAAACATCAATTTCCATGTCCCCTTTAGATTTTTTTTTTCTTAATAGTTAACATTGTATGATTTCATATACAAAATTTAAAACTAATTCATTCAATAAACCTTCATTTCGTAGGACACAAACACATTCAAATATAAATACAACAAAACTATATTACTCGTTAAGGTAAGGGTGTTGTCCTTAATTACATACCCAACAAAAGGATAATTTAAACATTTTAAAGTTTCTTAACATACAAGCAATATAACATAATATCAATACTTCTAGTACAAAAATTAACTTAAACAAAGATTTTCATCTATGCATCTACTTTCCAACTCGAGGGTGCGAGGTACCTAACAACATATTTATATAACATGTGAATATTTGATAAAACTAAAAAATGTGCACATATTAATAATATACAATTAAAATAAGGAGATAATATGCATACTAGCTCATTAATAAAGTACTTATTGTCAATACATTAATTTAATTTAAATTTCATTTTTGTCAATCCTTAACTAGATATTTTCTTCATTAACCAGGACATAACTTTCTCAAGTTGTCCAATAATTAATACATTATTTCTGAATTTCATGTAAGAAAAGAAGAAAATAGTTCAACCAATGTGTCCATTTCAACAAGACATTATTTCCATTAACTAGGAAAATAATATTTTGGCACACCCAAGGTATTATTTCCATTAACCAGGAAAATAATATTTTGGCATGCCCATTTATTTAACAAGGCATTATTTTCATTAACTAGGAACTAATCTTTCAACGCGCCCATTTAACAGAGCATTATTTCCATTAACTAGAAAATAATCATTCAATGCGCCTATTTATTTAATAGGGCATGATTTTTATTAACCGGGAAATAATCTTTCAATGCGTTCATTTAACAGAGCATTATTTTCCGTTCTTTTTATTTTGCAATCTCTACTTAAAATTACAATCAAAGGAAATTCCTTATAAAATACTAAATTAAACGATTAATTTATTACAAGGTATTTGACACCTACCTTGTGTTTGTGGGCGTGAAGTGGTTTCTTATTGCTGGTTAGGTCCTGTGACCTCTTTTAGATAAAGATTAAAGGAATGGATGCAAGAAAAATTCAAGTTTCATTCCTCTCCCTTTTTAAACCCTATCTCTAGATTTCCTTTTTCAAAACAACTTCCAAGCACTAAATCACCCATTTTAATTCTTTATCTAAGTTCTAATCACTCTAATTACCCTTCTTCTCCTTTTGTTTTTATATAATTAGCAAGAAAACAAGTAGAAAATCCCACAAATCCTCTCCCTCTCTTATGGCTTCTAACCATCGGCAAAAAGAAGAAAAGATGGGCCAAATTTATCCCATCTTTTAAATTTGCACATTAATCCCTTCTTGTTTAGCCTTTCCAAATTTATCCCCATCCTTTCTTTCTCAATAAATTAATGCCTTATAACTTTTCTTTTGTTTAATTTTATCCCTCTCAATGCTTGCTTATTTATTTATTTATCTATTATTATTATTATTATTATTATTATTATTATTATTATCATTATCATTATTATTATTATTATTATTATTATTATTTTGGTCGAGCTAGAAAATAACCGGTTTTTTACATTACTATATCCCTTAAAAACTGAAATATCTTACAAAGCATGATCCTACAAATAAAAACTTACAATTACAATATGCTTGAAGGATCAATTCCAGTCGTCTCGATCTTCAAGATCCACTATAAAGTCATGTTTTCAACCTTTGCTAGCAAATAGAAATTCCAATCACAAAAAGGTGAAACCTTACTCCTCCAAACTGACCTTTCTAGATTAAACACAGTTGTTCTTAGAGTCATCCAATAGAAAGATATAACCCTTCTAGAGGACTGGATCTTTAAAGGTGCAACACAACCTCAACCACCACAGCCACCAAAACCAAATATCCAGATCAAAGAAATAACCCAATATACTAATGGAAAAGTCAAATTGTCTTTCCATCGACACCCAACTAGTTCCAGGTTTTCAGATGAATCTTTCCCATCCAGTACTATAGATTTAGGAAGAATCTCTAAAATCTTTTATGTCAAAAATATACCAAACCATTCAAATCCACCTAGGAAATCAACCTTTGACATTCAAAATACCAGCTTCCAAAATGTAGATTACACTACAAATATATCTAAACCTTTATATACGAACCCTGAACAACAATCCCCTCCAACCTCTCAAACCTTTTTTGCAATCACAGAAAATGGCAAAAACAAGCTGAACGTTTTGACTTCAGGAAAATAATTTTTTATTGACAAAATTTATTTAAAAAATGATTTTTATGGTGCCCATAACTCTAATAAGAGATTTTGGTTTTTAAAAAATTTTTTACAAAAATGTTTCTATGAGTTCATCACATTATATAAAGTTCAAATCTTATTTTTTATTGGTTTGAAATGTATTATGCATCCGAACATTATATTGCATATCCTTTCACTTCTACAAAACATGCATATCCCATAACATCTAGAAATAAAACTTTTTGGGAACTTGTCAGTGGTCCTTCAGATGAGTTTGAACATACACCCTTAAGAAACCTAAAAATCCAACACAAAGACCAGATAGTTAAAGCTGCTCTTTATAAAATTCCCGATGAAGACATTATTACAAATAGCAAACATATTATTCAGCAAAATAATTTTACCAATACCAACCTTAACACCTTAAGCAAACAATTAACCCTAAATGTTCCTGACACCCCCCAAGTTAGTAGCAATATTTCAACCTCCACAAGCCAAATTAACACCATTCAAAATAACCAAACAGATGATATTCAAACTTCTGATGAAGACACCTTTAGAGAAGAAACTCCTAAGATTGATAAACTCGTCTGTAGAAACCCTAAATCACTTGCTTCCCCAGACATATCCATTCAAAATGAAACTAACAATATCAACCAACATAAATTTCATACCTCTTCCCTCTATGAATGGAACATAGATAGAATGTTAGAATACCTCATCCTAAACACCCTACAATAAATTATCATGGCAGTCAATGCCTACAAAACCCAGACTTATACCTCAGATAAAGCCATAGCCAAACTTCATATAGCTAGTTTCTCTAGCCAGTTAAAAGGATGGTGGGATTATCATCTCACTGAAACTGAACATCTTCAAATCCTAAATTCCATCCACATGACTGAAGAACAAACACCTATTCTTGACTCTTCTGGAAAATACCATCCAAGATGTTGTATCAACCCTCATCTTAACCATCTCTTTACATTTTGTAGGAGATATTTCTCATCTGAAAGATAAAAATGTTGAACTCCTTTCAAACCTTATACGTAAAAAGCTTAGTGATTTTCAGTGGTATAAAAACACCTTCCTTATCCGTGTCATGCTCCAAGAAGACTTAAACCAACCCTTTTGGAAAGAAAAATTCCTTGCTGGTTTGCCTATCCTTTAAAGAGAAAAGGTTCGAAATAAAATCCAAGATACCTTTGCATCCAAAATCATTCCTTATGACCAACTAACATATGAAGAGTTAGTCAGCCTTACACAAAAAGAAGATCTTAAAATCTGCCAAGACCTTAAACTCCAAAAACACCTGAAGTGGGAAATGAAATGAACCAGACAGAAACTAGTAAGTTCTTACCAACAATTTGGCTTGTTTGTATAAAAATCCACTTGCAATGGAAACTATCCCAAGTCTAAGCCTTATTTAAAGTCCAATAAACCACCTTATAAGAGATCAACTCATATAAAACATTTCTACTCCAAACTAAAATAACTTTACTAAATCATACCATCATTCTTAGAACTCTATTATTTGACATAATTACCCCTTTCAGAGCCATACATGACTGCATTACTTAAAAACTTAATGGTGTGAAACTTGTTTTCCCTTTCCTAGAAAAATAAAAAATTAGGAATCTTAATCTCATCAAAGCATGTTATATACATAAATATCAGATCAATGCATTGATTCATGAAAAATAATTTCATTTACATGATTTGAAAAAAGATCTTTCCTTAAAAAGAATTGAACATCAGTTACAGAAAAGATGTTTCATTACAAAGAATTGAACATCAGTTATTCCTATTGGGACTACTGATTGGAAACAACATCTTCATCATGGGATCCATTTGCCTATCACCTTCCAAACCAAATTACATAACCATTGCCAAATTTATTTCTATTGGGACTACCAACAGGCATGGTTTAATGCTTTCTTTCTCCAAAACTCCAAAGGAAGCCATTCCGGGTTATTTTATTTTGATAACTCCATTAACACTATAAAAATATCAAATTGGTTCCGTTAATAGTGGGATTACCTTGGTTCCTTCACCCACACCCTGTGGTTGAAAAGGGCTACAAACTTTTCAAACAGAATTTTAAAGGCACCGAGAGACAAAAGAAATTTTCCCCAATACTTATGTTTTGTTCCAAATTCTTTGTGCCTTGGGTATACTCATGGTACTTTGACTACAACGACCAAATTACTCATGTAATTTTGATCAGAAAATACAAAGTCATATGATGGGACTCTTTTGAGGCAGAAAATAAAATCTCTAAATTTGCTGTAATGTTATGGCTTTCTTCAAACAACAGAAGAACCACCATCTCTAAAAGAACAGTCTTAATCCCTTTTCCTCGCCCAAAAAGCCCAGGCCTCAGCACTCTTGGCAACTGCCAAGTCCAAAGAAGAATATTTTGAGGTCATGAAACAACTTATAGATAATGGAAAAGGAGAATTTATGTTTTCCTATTCTTCAGCCTTCTCATCCTTAAGATCATATACTCTTCTCAATAATCAAAATGAAGATGATTGCTATGGCATCCTCCAATCATTACAAAATCCATAAAAAAAAAGGTATTTTCAATATCTTTTAGGCTCACCTGTTTTGAGCCCTTCTTCTAGATGCAGTCTTTTTATTTTTAAACTTTTTTTCCAAACCTATTGTTTTAGGCCTTTTTCTACAAAATCTCTTGATGCTACAAAACAAAAATCAACTATTAGTGAGTAAGACGACAATAAAAAAAAAAACCTCAAGAAATTCAAAGGCAATTTCCATGATTGTCGTCTCTTGACCATAAGGAACAAAAACATATGACCAACTAAAAAGTGCCAAAAAGAATCTTCAACCTTTCAAAAGTCTTTTGGCCTCTTCCATAATAGCTCCACTAAAAGAAGACATCTTAAGCTTTAAAAGGCAAGGTAAAACACACTGAAGACTAACCTTACTAAATTTTCAAACCAAATAAAATACTAAATTTACATGTGAAATGAGGTTTTTTTAGAAAATAATAAATCTATAGTTACTAGTTATTTATACGGTATGACATGTTTCATAAAATATATTTATTCTCATTAAGTATTAACAAAATTATAAAATTAAATAAATTAAGATGTTCACCAATATGCATCCCCCTTACTCTATATAAAAAAAAGTGACATTTGAAATGGTTAATTTTAAATTTTTCATAGTAACCATTAAAGGTAAATAATAAAGAAGACACGGAGAGAGAGAGTAGAATTATTGTTTTTTGTATGAAAGAATTTTATAAAAACAATTAATGTGATAAAACTTTGAGCTTTGAGTTTTTACTTATTATAAATATGGTTATTTAGCTTATATTTAAGCTTTTTTTAGGGAAAGACTTTAATTTTAGTAATTATTATTGTGTGTGTGAGGTTTTTCTCATATCTTTTGGTTTTTCATTGAACTGCTATAACTTACAAAGAATTAATCAAGCTTTATAATGTCTTTTAAACTTCTCATTTGCGTCTCTTTATAAGCGATGAGAGAAGGTTCGATTACTTATAGTTTTGGTGTCTCAGCACAGGTTATCGTTATGTCAAGCTCAATTCCAAACATGATCTTAACTTTTTTTTAGAATGGTCAATTTAAATATTGGTTTCCATAGCTTTATCACTACCAGAAATTCAATTGAAACTAATGGACTTACCGACGATATTTTTCTGTCGGTAATTTGTAGTGGTATTTACCAACAAATGCAAGTCCCTCGGTAATTATGTTGGTATATATCGATGAAATTAGTCTGTCGGTATACACTAATAAAATTACCGAGGGACTATTTAGAATTTTGAAAAAAAATAACAGGTCGATGACGTGGAAGTTTTTGCGGACGCTTTTACCGACAGAAGTACCAAGGGATTCAAACCGGGATCTCCATATAGTGACATGACCCCTTCACCGTCAGAATTGTCGATGGAATCACTAGTGGAATATTTTTGTTGATGATTCCTCAGTAAAAGTGAAAATATCACCACGCTATTGACCCTCATCTTCCCTCCCCTATTTCTCCTTCTTCTTCCCCCACCCCTGTATCTAAAGAAACTGCCCCACCCCCCCTAAACTATCCCCCTCTTCTAAACACAAGTCATCCTTCTTTAACTTTTGTAGTCACTACAATATCCGTGTTCTGATTTATTGTGGATTTTGTTGGTTTTTTGTGAGTAAATCTATCTTTTTTTAATTTTAACATTAAAATGTGAATTTTATTATTAATTAATATTTTTTTAGCATATGTATTTTGTTAGTGTATGTACATGTTTTATTGGTTTTTCTCAAACTAACTTGTAATATGAATGTATAATTTTGTACTTGTTATGGTTTGTTTTAGAATTTGTAAAATTGTATTTGTTTGTAAATTGTTGAAACTTATGTCGAATTAACGAATTAGATGTCTTGTGATGAAATAAATAATACCTTGTTTAACGTGTGCATTTTAATTTTTATAAATGGTATTACGGAGTTGTAATTTCTGTAAATTATTTGTATTGACGTTGATAATTGATAATGAATATTTAAGAGAAATTTTAATTAGTTTGTTGGATAATCTCGAGTTAAACCAATATTTTTGCAAATTTATTTACTTAACATAGTTACTTAATATATGTTGTCATCATTATTTTATAGAGGTTCGATGGAAGTTATGGATGATCATTCATGAATGTATCGAGATTCACCACAAGGATCGCGGAGGATGGATTATTGTAATGGGGTTTAGGATTTTATTAATTTTGCAACATCTATTTTGAGAAATTTTAGTGGGAGTGGTATTAGGTGTCCATGCAGGAAGTGTAAAAATAAAAAGTATCTGCATCTAGATATTGTAACGATGCATCTTCTACCACAAGGGGTTCGTAGAGGATTACCTGTATTGGTATGCACATGGAGAACTATTTGTTTGTAATGAGAGCATGGTAGAAAGGATGATTGGGTCAACTTATAGTGCTAGCAACATGCATGGAGTTGTAAATGACAACAGTAATCCTTACAGAAATATGGTTACAGATGCAATGAGAATGAATTAAGGTAAATTATCGATCATTGCATAGGTGTTCACCATCAAGTCGGATTGTGGGTTGAGTAAGGTCGGTTATGAAAGAATTATTGAATGGGCAGGAAGTATTTTACTTGTAGAGAACATGATAAAAGAGAACTTCTATATTGCTAATTCCATGATGAAACCTTTCAGTTTAGAATACCAGAAAATTGACATGTGCCCTATCTTCTGCATGTTGCACTACCTTGAAAATGCTAAGCTGACCAAGTGCATGACATGTGGGCATTCCCGTTACAAACCCAGAATTGGCACGGGAAAGACTCTCGTGGCATATAAAAAACTTAGATAATTACCAATCACACTTAGACTGTAGAGGTTATTCATACCACCAAGGACTGTTAAGCACATGACATGGCACCAATCACATGATGCGATTGATAAAGTGATTATGCATCCTTCTGACGGCAAAGCATGGAAACACTTTAACAATGTGCATCCTCACTTTTCAGCTAAATCAAGGAACGTGTGTCTTGGGTTATGTACAGACGGATTCAACCCATTCAGTTCATTTACTGCTCCTTATTCTTGTTGGCCAGTCATACTCACGGTTTACAACTTGCCACCAGGGATGTGTATGAGGTCGGAGTTCATGTATTTATCTATGGTGATACCTGGTTCGAGCAGTCCGGGCCAAAATATAGATGTTTGCCTTTAACCGTTCATTGATGAGTTGATACGGTTGTGGTCTTCCGGAGCTTTGACTTATGATAAATCGAGAAAACAAAATTTTCTTAAAAGGTCGGCTTTGATATAGACTATTAATGATTTTCCAGCTTATGAAATGGTTTCTGATTGGAGCATGCATATAAAATTAGCATGTTCATACTGCATGGAAAACAACAAGGCATTCACATTAACAAACAGAGGTAAAACTTCTTTTTTTAACTGCCACCATCGTTTCTTGCCAACAAATCATAAGTACAAAACGAACATAAAGGATTTCTTTATTGGCAGAGTTGAAAAGGATGTTTCACCCCCGCGTCTTTCTGATGAAAAATTGCATGACCTTGTATTAGAGTACGGTGACATTTTATTTGGTTTCCAATCTAGTAAGCAGAAGTTTTCTGGTTTTGGTTTGACCCACAACTGAGTAAAGCGTAGCATTTTCTAGGAGCTTCCTTATTGAAAGACCAGTCTCCTCCACCATAACCTTGATGTCATGCATATAGAAAAGAATGTGTTAGAGAATATTTTCAACACCGTCATGAATGTGAAGGGGAAGACAAAGGACAACATCAAAGCTAGAATGGATATAACATTGTTTTGTAACCTTAAAACTATGGAGTTGGTTTTTTATGGGTCACAGGTCGCAAAACCCAGAGCAAGCTACGTGTTAGAGAAAAATGCACAACAACTAGTCTACCAATGACTTAAGAGTTTGCGTTTTCCTGATGGACATGCCTCAAACATATTAAGGTTATTAATTTGGAGGAATGCAGATTATATGGAATGAAGAGCCATGATTGCCATGTGTTTATGCAAACACTCATTCCATTAGCTTATCGTGATTTGTTGCCAAAGTGTATATAGGATGCACTCACTGAGATTAGTCATTTCTTTAGAGATATATGCTCCAGCAAGTTACATACAAATCACATTGAGCGGCTTGAAATGATTATCGTCGAGACAATATGTAAACTTGAGATGATATTTCCTCTATCATTTTTTGACTCCATGGAGCATCTACCCATACATTTACTGTATAAGGCAAAAGTTGAAGGATCGGTCCAATATAGATGGATGTATCCATTTAAGAGGTTAGATATTACAGATATAATGTAATTCATAAAGTATTTTCATTGTTTTTTTTAATTGAAAAATATTTGTTTAATTCCATGTAGGTACTTGTTCAATCTTAAGAAAAAAGTTAAGAACAAGGCGCATGTTGAGGCTTTGATATGTGAGGCCTATATTATTAAGGAGATCTCAACATTTATCTTGTACTATTTCAAATCTCATTTGAGAACAAGAATTAACCATTTTCCACGGCATGATGGTGGTGGTGAAGTGCCTGCCAGTGGGAACTTGTCAATATTCTCCAATCCTGGACAACCCCACCTAAAAATGTTGTAAAGGGAAGATAGTGTTTGAGATAGAGTTCAAACAAACACATAATTATGTTTTATTTAACTGTGATGAGCTGAGACCTTTTATTCAATAAGTATATGTACTACCTAAACTTTGTTAAAAATATACTATTTATATATTGTAATATCATAAACTCATATAATATTGAAAACCTTGTAAACAACATCGATAATATTTATTGTCCAATAACTCACAGCTGACCAAATCCCAAATCTTTTGATTACAAGATGAAAAATTTGCTATATAGTTCAAAACACATGTAAGTACTATCACAAACTCATTATCTCTTGCAAGTTATTGTATTTCATTACAGAATTTTCGTTTATTGTTAATTGTTGTACTTGATAAACAAGGTTTATCAGATGGGAAGAAGTGTTGCTATTTCATTGCCTTTACTAAGCCTGTATCCTGAAAGAAAAGTTAAGTGCTACAACAGGTATTTTATCAATGGATATGTGTTTCATACTGAAGCATACGGACATGGAAGAAAGATATATAACAATGGTGTTTCTGTTAAGGGATCGACTTGTTATAAGTTTGAAGTTGACTACTATGGTAAATTAGAAGAGATCGTCAAATTGCAATATCATAGCGAGTAGAATAGAGTGTTTTTATTCAAATGTTATTGGTATGAGACCACTATCAGAGGAATTAGAGTAGATCCTCACTATGGTCTAGTGGAAATCAACTCAAAAGCTAGACTTCGTAATGTAAATGATGTCTTTGTTTTCACAAAGTAATACCAACAAGTTTATTACACATACCCCCCTTTCTTTAGAAAAGATTGATCGAGAGTTGATTGATTATCCGTTTTAAAAACAAACTCAGGGGTCGTGTTGAGATTGTTCAGGATAAGAATGAAGACACAAGTGTGCGAGATTAAGTCTTTCAAGTTAGTGAGTTGGTTGAACCATATTGAGTTGCTCCTTCGATTGATTTAGAAGAAAATTCAAAATTTCATATTTTTTATGATAGGTTTGTTGATGTTAACGCAAAAGAGTTGAATATTGGTCTGAGCTCCAGCGGACAAGCACATGTTGATGAAGATGATGAAGATGATATCCACATTGAAGATCGTGATGGAGCTGATGACGATTAAATTAAAGAAGAAGAAGAAAATTTTGACGAAATATCAAAACATGGAAGTGTAAAGAATTTTTTATAATGTAATATTTTGGATGAAATTTTGTACCTTGAAATATTTATTTTTATATTTTTTCATTGTTGTTATTGTGTTGTGTGGGCATATTGCAATTCAAGTATTTGCAAGGAGGATGAATAGGTAATACAAACACAACTTGTTATGCACTATGCACATCATCGATGTCACTACAGACAGAATCTATCCATTGGTATTTGCCAGAGGTTGGGAACTGTTCATTTTGTATATCGGTGCAGTCCATAATTATCGCGTTAACTTACCAACGGACTTTGAAAGAAGAGGCAACTGTGCCGACTCGCGAACAACTAATTAATATTTCATTAATTTTATTTATTTTTATGTTCACAAACATTAAGGTCGCCCAAGTAATAACATCGATGTTTAAATCATCGATGGAGATTCTATTATTTTAATAGAGTCAAGTTTTCAGATATCCTGATTGAAGACCTTATATTGATGCATGATTTCAAAGATTTGAAGTTGGTGTTAACTTATAATTTTATTTATTTATAATAATTTATTATTTTTATTTTAAATAAATTATTTATACACAGAACAAATTCAAGTGGGATAGCGCGCATGACAATGTTGCGAGGCGGATGTGGGAGAATCATATGGCAAATAGGTAACAGAAAAAAAAACAATATGATTTTTTTTAAAAAAAAATATGTTTTCAAATCTAATTTGTCATTAACTCATATAAAATTCGTTGATGGAAGTAGGTTGCATGATTTTTAGTATGAAGCATAGAAAAAAGCCAAAAAAATACGCTATAGATAATGGTTTACGAGGCTGGAATGACATGGCAGTTTGGAGGAATTTCAGGCCACTATACATCCCGGAGGATATATGGCCGCAATATATCCAGTATGTGACGTCTGAGTGGTTCATACGATGCTCACAGTTTGATGCTGACAATCAAAACAGGCAAATTCATGGTTCGGTGACCACGCACACCAACAACTCTGTTCCGTTCACTGCACATGCAAAGTGGATGGTAAGATTAATTTTAATAAAATATATCCTTAATTAATTTGTTGTTATTTATAAATATATTGAACTTGCAACATTTTTTTTCCTTACAGGCTACGTCTCTTGGACATGAGCTAAGCCCAATGAAGCTGTTTGTGGAGACACACGTGCAGAGTGCAGATCACCAAAGGGGGGGTGCAACAGTTCGTTGACAATCGTGCTCAACACTTCATGGTATGTTCGTTCAACCATTTTATTTTGTAATTAATTATTTTCTTGAATTGAATAAGATAATTTATTTTTTAATTTTCAAGAGATATATAATAGCCGGTTGAGGGAGAGATACAGGGACATTCCTTCGATCCACCTGGATTTCGATCCGGATTTATGGATGGAGGTAGGATCATCCGGTGGACTCGATAAAAATCAGGTATACGGACTCTCCAACACTACGGCTGATAACTTGCTGGCGGCCCATAGTGTCTCAATCGTTGGGAGCTCTCAATAAGTATCGAGCACCCAGTCTGAGGAGATCGTAGCCTTGAAACAACAATATCAGCAACTCTCAAAGGATTATAAACAACTCCGCCAGCTCGTCATGGACATGAGATCACAGATGGGTGGTACATGTGCGCCCTTTTTTTGGTCGTATGGTCTTGGAAACGACAAGTCTCCTCCTTCTCCTCCTCCTCCAACTACGCCATTATTCAGTCTGGGGAGATCGTAGCCTTGAAACAACAATATCAGCAACTCTTAAAGGATTATAAACAACTCCGCCAGCTCGTCATGGACATGAGATCACAGATAGGTGGTACATGTGTGCCTTTTTTTGGTCGTATGGTCTCAGAAACGACAAGTCTCCTCCTTCTCCTCCTCCTCCTCCTCCTCTTCCAACTACGCCATTATTCTAATTCAATTTTATTTTTGAAACACTTTAAAATTGTAATGAATATTTGGATGAATATTATTTAACTTTATTTTTATATTTTTAATGTTTTATACAATTTAATTTGCTTAATTGGTTTTTTTACTATTATAACGAATGGATTTACAAACAGAATTGTTCCGTCTGTATTTCACAGATAGTTACAAAATATTTACTATATATGCCACAATCACTGATGTCTCTACAAACAGAATTCGTTTGTTGGAATTTCATAAAGAGTTGTGAAATATTTACTGAATATGACACAATCACCGACATTGTGGTCCATCGGTGATTTACCGTTGGCAATCCAGACCAAATAATTCTGTTAGTATATTTCCAGCAAGAATTTTTTTTTATACGCATTTTCCATCTGTAAAATCATCGGCTTTTTTTTTTACCAACAGAAGTAGCGACTAAACATGGAATCATCGACGAACGGTATTTCGATGAATGAATTCTGTCGGTGACATCAATAAATTGAGATTCACATCAATAATTCTCTTAACCAAGAAATGTAAAGATGTTATTTATGCCAAACAAAATAAATCTAAAAATGTACAGCCAATAAATTAAGAAAGAGCTATTAGTGGCAATGAAATTCAAGCTCTCATTCGCGTCTCTTTATAGGTGATGAGTGAGGGATCGATTACTTATACTTTTGGTGTCTCAGGACTGATTATCGTTGTGTCAAACTCAATTCCAAACATTATCATAACTTTCTTGAGAATAGTCAATTTAAATGTTGGTTTCCATAGCTTTATATTTGTGGGATTCACATCAATAATTGTGTTAACCGATAAATGTAAAGATGTTATTTATACAAAACAAATAAATCTTAAAATTTATGGCTAATAAATTGAGAAATAGTTGTTAATGGCAATGGAATTTTAAAATAAAAAGACAATAATTCTCTTAAAAGTAAAAGATAAATAAATATTACTTACACCTTTTTTTTTCCTCTAATGAATAACTAGCTTAAGCATCAATTTCTTCACCGATAACATAATATCTTCTCCATGAAAACTTTTCAAGGCCTAGATGTATAAATACACCCAAATACCACAACACCACGCAAGGAAACTACAACACACAATTAGGTCCAGAAGCTAAAGAGTAATTTTTAGCAAGACAATCCCAGCTAAAGCCGGTCGAAGATCATAAAAGAACCACGTAAAACCAAGCTAGTTTATTTAAGTTAGATGCACACTCCCTAACCTTTTTCAATTTTATATTCATGTATATTTGTTTTTCTCTATATACATATTACTGATTTAAATATCCGATAATTTTATGTATATCAAGAGAGTTATTTTTTAGGCGATTAGAACAACCACTAGTCAAACCTATTAACCAAGCAATGGAAAACCTAATTTTCTTGCGAGGTTTTTTCGCGGCTTCATGAGCGGAGCTGTCTACAAAAAGCTATCTCATTCACTTTCGGTCCCTGGTCCTCTCTTAGCTGGCCAAGCACTGTAATGTTTGTTAACAATAGATGCAGTTGAAAACGAGAGTAGCCGCGCGCTCATTAAGCTACCAATGGAACAACGCGCTATTTACCTGTCATGTCACCACTTGCCCACTTTCAATTCTCAACCCACTCTCCGCGTAGCTTCCCTCCCTAAGATTTCAACCCTTCCCTGAGACTATATATACCCAATCTCGTCCTCCGTTTCTCTCCACTCACTTCACAAAATCCTCTCTTCCATCACTACGGATCATCAGATCAATCATGGCCTCCTTTCTTTCTTCACATTCTCTTCTTCAACTTGTTCTGTTAATCTCTATTATACAATTCAGCTCAGCAGCAAGGACATTCTCCGTGTCAGATCAAAGCCAAGATCCCTTGTTATTTCAATACCACAATGGCCCTCTTCTTACCGGTGAAGTTTCGATCAACTTGATCTGGTATGGCAAGTTCAAGCCATCTCAGCGTGCCATTGTCTCAGATTTTATTGCCTCTGTCTCTTCTAGAAGACCCACAACAGCCCAACCCTCTGTTGCCACGTGGTGGAAAGCTACTGAGAAATACTACAACCTTGTCAAGACGAAGAAAACCTCTCCTCTTCTCCTCTCTGTAGGAGCACAGATTTTAGACGAGAGCTATTCATTGGGGAAATCGCTCTCCAGCAAGCAAATCGTGCAGCTAGCATCGAAGGGTGGTCAAAAGGGTGCAATCAACGTTGTTTTGACATCATCCGATGTTGCTGTTGAAGGGTTTTGCTCTAGTAAATGTGGCACTCATGGGTCCTCTTTGAGTGCTAAAACAATCAACGGTAAGAGATCTAAATTTGCTTACATTTGGGTTGGTAACTCTGAGACTCAATGCCCCGGTCAATGTGCGTGGCCATTCCACCAGCCAATCTATGGACCACAGAACCCTCCATTGGTTGCACCCAACAATGATGTGGGTCTTGATGGTATGGTAATCAATCTGGCTAGTCTTTTGGCCGGGACTGCAACAAACCCATTTGAAAATGGCTATTTCCAGGGTCCGAAGGAGGCTCCTCTTGAGGCCGCATCTGCTTGTCCTGGGGTCTATGGTAAGGGTGCGTATCCTGGTTATGCTGGGGATTTGTTAGTGGACTCTACAACTGGTGCTAGCTATAATGCTCATGGTGTTAATGGAAGGAAATACGTGCTTCCAGCTTTATTTGACCCTTCAACTTCAACTTGTTCCACTTTAATTTGAGAAGGGATAGCATTAGTGTATGTATGAGAGTAAACGTGGAGCTGTAAGAGAGATTATTCTTTGATTTAATCATTCTTTCATTCAATTATTAAAATCAAATTTTAAGCATATTTGAATTGATGTTGCCTCTTGAGTATGATGATTCAATACTAACTGGCTTCTCTCTTCTTCTAATTGAATTTTTCATTAATTGACCAGAGAAAGCAAAAGGAAAGGGTAGTTTTTTTTCTATTCAGATTCGTAATCACGAAATTAATATTCATCTCTTATTGTTTATTGAGCTGTATCATCAACAATTAACAAACAAAAATTGCATTTTTCATTCATAATTACTGTTTCACATTGTTTATCCAACCTTTCTTAAAATGACGTCGTTGGATATAAAAGTAATTTTTCTGATTTCATTGTAAATGATAAATTAAAAAAACTAAAACAACTTTCAATATTGTTTATTAAACCTTATAACTATATCATTGAAGTGTGAAATTGATGTCATTTCAATCAAAATTATGAATGTTCTTTTTTAAAAAGAAAATTATGTTTTTAATTTAGTCTCTAGAATATGAGGTTTGCTTAGAATGGGTCCATGAACTTCTTTTATATCACAACTCGGCTCCTAAATATATATTAGTCTATTAGCTGGTGTCTTGGGTTGGATTAATTTTTTAAAATGTTAAAAGTGTAAATAATTTTTATATTGTGTTATTGAGTCTGGTTTAGTGGGACAATCTTGAAACCTCGCAACTTATTTACCCACCTCTAGTTTCCAACTAAATTGTGCAGAAGTTAGTTCAAATTAAATTGATTGATTTTATGGGTCTAAATATAATCTTGATGACCGGTAAAAATATAACTTAGCTTTTAACAAAACTCCAAGGTAACAATTTTTTTAAAAAAATTATAGAGATAATAACATATTGGATCGATCTCAGTCCCTTAATGACCCATGTCATGGATTCTATTGAGTTTAATAACTTTTTTTATAAACTATATTTTAATCATATGATAAACATATATGATCACAAAACTGAACACTAACCTAA
Organism: Populus deltoides; assembly: GCA_015852605.2. Taxonomy (NCBI): domain Eukaryota; kingdom Viridiplantae; phylum Streptophyta; class Magnoliopsida; order Malpighiales; family Salicaceae; genus Populus; species Populus deltoides. The sequence goes on along the minus strand of CM027574.2, from coordinate 15,911,584 downwards.
AAATAAAAACTTATTTGAGATAATAATAACCCTATAGAAAATAAACAAAAATAAATTATGCAGTTTATTTCTAAACAAATCTAATATTGAAATATAAAATTGAGAAAAACAATTAAAGGAAAAAAAAAGAAGCATATATACCCAATTGGTGAACTCGTCAAACCTATGAACCGGTAACCTGAGTTAGCACACCAAACTTATGAATCAGATTATGAACTTCAATAGGATTATAATTTTTTTTTACAAAAATATTTTTAATTAACTATATGATAATAAAAATAGACAACTAAAAAATCAAACACCAACTCAATATTGTGATGTTGAAAAAAATAATTAAAAAATGATAAAAAAAGTTAAACTCGCTAGATTTGTGAACCATGTCAATCAGCCAGACCTGTGAACATATCCATAAGTTTTATAAAGTTTAATAACATAATTTTTCTCTGAATCTATTTTTTTAAATACAAGAAAAAAATAGATGGTAAAAAAATCAAGTTCAATCAAAAAAGAAAAAAAAGACACCCAAACAAACTAATTTTGGCTTTGTAATATGTTTCTTAAACAAAAAAAAATTTGGAAAAACCAAGAGGCAAATATAAATTAAGATATTTAATATCGCAATATGAGTCATTTATTTGGTTGTGTTTAATAATTCTTTTATTAAAATCAATTTAAAATAGAAATCGACGCACACATAAGATTTATTGAATAAGATAAAAAGAAAAAAAAAACATATCATACAAGACTACATTTATTAAAAATATTATAAAAATAAACATTTTTTATTTCTAAAAATAAATTTAATATATATAAATTATAAAAATTATTAATCAATGTGACAACCTTAAGTAATAAATTATTATTCGGATAGATATTTAATAGCTTATTAAAAAATGTATTTGTGACATGTGTTTGCCTGTTCGCCTGAAGAGTATGTATCTAGTCCAATACTACTTCGCAATGAATATAATTATATTTTTGTTTGAATAAAAAGTACTTTAAATTATTACACTCAAGTGCATTTAGGATAGAGGTGGGTTACAATTAAATTTTTATTATTATTTAAAATTATTTTGTGTTATTTTTGAATTTTAATGTACTAATATAAAAAATAAATTTTAAAAAATAAAAAATATATATTTATAAATAAATAGCATTTTAAAAAATAATCACTACTATATTTTTAAAACAGTTAAAAAAAATTTATAATAAATTTTTTTATTAATATTAATATTCAAACTAATTTATACACATCTAAATAAATTTCACGGTTCTGAAATACTTACGTAAACCTTTAATTATCTTGAAAAGAAATCAAATTCATAATTATTACAAATCTAAATCCTCTTACCCGTTAGACTCCCTCTTAGAATTAATTACTGTGTATTCTTTTAGCTAGCTAGCTATTCCGCATCAAAATGCTAGGTAATTTTAATAATCCACAAGACAGTCAAAGAAGCATTCAGCCAATAATTTACTGCACGTGAAATTACTGTTTCTAGACTATTTGACCTTGGGAAATGCTCATAACTTTTGTGAAACCGCTCAGTGGTCGTCCCTGAGATGGCAATAGAAGGGACTGCTGAGCCGTGTTGGCATCTTAAGTGAGCTAGCGTCGCTCTTTTCACGCAATCCCTCCCACCCGCATAATTATATCCAGCTAGCATCCACTCTAATTTATTAATCCTCAGTCGCTACTGGTTTTGATTTACCTTTTTCCACATAACTGGTTTCGGCTTTGCTTGAATTAAAAATAACAAGATTGCTGGCTACATTATTAATTATTTTTTAATTAAAACCATGTACTGGTTTTAGTTTGCATTCACCTGATGTGTCAATGCCTATCCCATAAGGCTAGGCTCCCCCTCATGTATTGTAAAAAATACATTAAGAGACAAATAAGTTTAGTTTATGCTTTTTTTTTTGTCTATATTATTATCACCACGTATTTAAAAAAGACAGATAAATAAATATTTTGAAAAAATTAGTTTTAATTTTTAATTCATATGAATTAGTTTCTTATTTATTTTTGCATCATTTTATAAATTAAATTTCATTTTAAATACAATTCTTAATATTTAAAATGGTTTTAGATATTTGATTTCATTAAAATTTTTTAATTAAATTCAATAAAAAAATTTCTTAAAATGGTTGTTAATAATCTTAAAATACAACAAATTACTCCATTATTAAAAAAAAATACAAAAAAACTCAGTGTGATAAAGATGATTTTTTAAAGTAATTTTTACTTGAAAATAATATTTTTTATTATTTAAAAATATATCAAAATAATATTATTATTTTTTCATTAACACATCAAAAATATTAAAACACATTAAAATATCAATTTATAACAAAAATAAATTTAAAAATCTAAAAAATACGATCCGACCAAAAAAACACACGCTCTAGAAAGTAGCCAGACATTGCTTACAGGAACTGCTCAGCATTAACTATTTGATCAGATCAAAACTCAAAAGTCAGCTCCTTCCCAGGTCCCTGCCTCCCCTTAATGACTACACATACCATTAGCCAAGTCCCCAGCGGTTCTGCTGCGTCTTTGACACCCAACAAGTCAATCCCACGCGTCACCATTAAATTACATTTATGCTCCTTCCTCTTCCAGCTGTATCGCCCATCCCACATTCCTCACCCAATATAAATGCCTTGTGCACCCCATCTCTCTCTTCACTCCAAGGCATTCCCTTACCAAAATTAAGCATACGATACAGAAAACTCCATGGCTTCCATTTCCCATCTCATCATTTTCACTTCACTGCTTGCGCTCTTCTCTTCACTTGTTCCTGCCGTAGCCACAGCAAGACAGCTTGCTTTAGTTCAAGAACAACCTCTTGTCCTCAAGTACCACAACGGCCCGCTTCTCAAAGGCAACATCACAGTAAACATCGTCTGGTATGGCAAGTTCTCACCAGCCCAGCGCTCCATAATTGTTGACTTTCTCCACTCTCTTAATTCCATGAAGCCCCCGGCACCTTCAGTCTCAACATGGTGGCGAACTACTGGGAAGTTCAGGGGAGGTCCACGCACTGTAGTCGTAGGTAAACAAGTCCTTGAAGAAAAATACTCTCTTGGAAAGTTGCTAAAGACCCCACAGATTGTTACTTTAGTGTCAAAAGCTGGCCACGGAAAGAATTCAATCAACCTTGTACTTACCTCTGCTGACGTGGCGATCGATGGGTTTTGCATGAGCAAGTGCGGGACCCATGGGTCTGGTCAGGACAAGGTGGGTAAATTTGCCTATGCGTGGGTCGGTAACGCCGCGACTCAGTGTCCAGGTCAATGTGCGTGGCCTTTCCACCAGCCAATTTACGGGCCACAAGGTCCACCGCTGGTTGCTCCTAACGGCAACGTAGGAATCGACGGCATGATCCTTAATTTGGCCACGGTTTTAGCGGGAACAGTAACGAATCCGTTTAATAACGGGTATTTCCAAGGGCCAGCCAACGCACCTCTAGAGGCTGTGAGCGCATGCACTGGTATTTTTGGTAAGGGGGCTTACCCGGGATATCCAGGGGAGGTTTTGGTGGACAAAACGACAGGAGCTAGCTATAATGCTTTCGGTATCAATGGGCGCAAGTACTTGCTCCCAGCAATGTGGGATCCAACAACGTCCACCTGTAAAACCCTCGTTTGAGCAGAATTTTGAGGAGCAATTTTAACAAGTTTGTGTGTATATATATATATATATATATATGGAGTGGTTATTAAAAGAGAAAAGTAAATAGTTGCTTATAGGTTTGAAGGTTCTCTTTTGCTTTATAATTATGTTTGAAGATTATTTTATCTCTTAATAAAAGGTTTTTTTTTGTGTGATTTTATGACCAAATCCAAATGCCCTTTTTTTTTAGGCTCTTGGACTGTTTAAATTTGAAATTTATTGATTTTTGTAGCCAATTTCATATTTTCATCAAGAAGCAATAGAAATTCAAAACATCAATCTCCATCTTGGAGCCTTTATCAAGGACATTCCAACTAGTAAGGGCTCTGGTTTCTTCCATCTTCTGGAAACAAGCTATAGCCTTTACTTCCATTTGGAGCTTGCCATAAACAATTTATGTCAAGGATTGGTGTTGTGTTAATTGAAAAAATGGTTGGCTTTATTCACCCAGCATGCTTGATCATCCCCATTAAAATGAGGAAAATCTAATTTCATCGACCTTAACTAGATTTATTAATCTTTTAGCTGTTCAATTTCATTTTAATGATGGACATTTATTGATAGGGGTGATTTTTTTCGGTTTGTTTCTGTTTTTATATAAAAAAAAGTAACTAAACTGAATTTTAAAAAAAAACCGAAACCGGTTCAAATCAATCGGTTTAAGTTCGGTTCGGTTTTTTTGAACAAAAACCGGTTCCAACCGGTTTGGCTAAGTTTTTTTCAGTTTGGGTCGATTAGGTTTGGTTTTTTTGGTTTCAGGCTTATCAAACCGAAACTGAACCGATCGTTTTTTTCAAATTTTTAATTGGTTTAATCGGTTTTTTTCACGGTTCGGTTTTTTCGGTTATTTTTTTTGTTTTCTCAGTTTAATCAATTTTTTGATTTTTTTTACTCACCTCTATTTACTGATATTAATGGAGTATTTGGTAGGGATTCTATAAGTATTTTTCCTTATGTTTTTGTTACATGGTCAACCTTAATTGATATGTGTTTTTAACTCTTATAAAATAACTTTTTTTATTTTATTTAATTTGTTGCAATACAAAATAAAAAATGACCCTTGACACAGCCAAGATGCGAAAATAAAAAGAGATTTTTTAAAAATAAAATAAAAATAAAAATAAAGAATAGATTAAAAAAAAAAAACTAACTCTTCTAACACCCTCTACTAAGCCTGTTAATTTTTTTCGTTGCTCCTCCTATTGCTTTTCTATACTAGCAGTTGTTTCCAATAATTGAGATATTCTAGTTCTTTTGATACTAAATTTTAGTATTTCCTGAAATTCTAGAAACAAAAACTATTTTTATTGATTGACTAGAAATCTAGAAATAATTACAATGACTAAATTGAAAGTTGTAAGAATAGGGTTGAAAGGTTTTCTAGACTGCTTCAAATTAGTCTGTGCCTTTATGAACAAGATTTGAATTCATAATGTTTCAAGATGATAAACCTAGTTTACCTGAAATGTGATGAGGAAAATAGCTAAAATTTTAAATTGGATTGAATTAAAATTTGAATAGGATCAATTTCTATTTGACTAGACTTTTAGTATGTGTTGTCATTTTTAGAAGTTCTAGGCTACAACTTTATGAGTTGATGAGTTATGTAATCCCCTTCTCAATGCCCACCTACCAAATTTTGATCCCTACCTCTTTTTTCCCTTGATTTCATACCTTGCATAGAGAGTTCTCTACCACTATAATACATACACACACAATTAAATAAAAAAAATAAGAAGAAAAAAAATATTATTAGTGTCTTGAAATGTAGTTATGACTATTAAACTTAGTTCAACTTAACGAATCGATTAGAGACCTAACTGACTTGGTCCAATTAGGTTTTAAAAAAATTCAACTTGAGATTCACCCTATCAATTTGATAGATCAGCCTGTGACTTCGAGTTGATTTTAAATTTTTTTTCAAAACATCATTGTTTTAATTTTTTTTTTAAAGAAAATAATGTTGATATGAAACAACTTAAGTTAATCTATCGAATTTGTAATTTGAGCCTTGGGTTGGGTAATAGATCTAACTAAGTTCAATAACTTTGAATCCAATCTACTTTTATCTAGAAAATACATGCAAACACTTATTTATATTCTAAGATGGCATTTGATTATTATTTTATTCTAAGATAAAAGATAATGGAGATAATGAAAGATTGTCTCCCTATACTTTCTATTTTGAGAATATAAAAATTTAATCTAAAATAATTTTATAAATAAATTCATTTTATATCTTTTCAACCAAAAATATTTTTATCATTACTATATTAATTTATTTTGTCCTAAGAAATTAACCGAATGCAACTTGAAAGCAATAATAGTGCTGGATTTCCCTTAAGTGGCAATATGTGAACCCACTAGACGTCAAGTTCAGGGTAGGCCCAATTATGTAGCCCAGCAACTCACATTTCCATTCTCCGCACAATTCAACAAGCCTCCAATTGAATTGCTTTCAGCAACCCCCGCACCGCAGTCCACACTCCCTCCTCAACTCCTCTTCACCAAAGAACCACCAAAATGGAAGAACCCCAAGAGCACAACCACCAGGACCCTCCAAAATCCTCCACAGCTCCACTATCACCTAGCTGCGTTAAGTGCGGAGGCCCATGCTCCTTCCCTCCACCACCCACACAATCCCAATGGTCCGAAATCTCCCCTCCCCCAATCTACCGCCCTATCCGTTCTCCGGCAATAAATCTCCCACCAAATACAAATTCTCAAGCCATAATCCTCGCTCCAGTCCCGCAATCCCAAAAAGTCCCCACCATTTCCCTTCCTCACACCTTCCAATCGCCCTCCAAAAAAATCCAATCCCCTGATGACATTCGTAGATTCATCAACTCCGATTCCTCTAAAAACTTCCTCGGCTTCGTCGTCGCTCTCTCAGAATCCATACGCGCCCACAAAATCTCCGATTCCTGTCATGAATCCACTACTCTGAAAAACATTGTGTCCGTTATCGAAAGCCTAGTTCATTGGATCGAAGAAATCCCTCCGGTTCAACAATCTTCTCGATACGGTAACATCTCTTACCGTACCTGGCATAACCGTTTGGTAGAAAATAGTGAGAATTTAATGCTTCAATTTTTACCTGATAATTTAAAGTCTTCAACGGTCGAGATTGTTCCTTATTTTACTGATAGTTTTGGTAATTCCAGCCGGATCGATTACGGTACAGGACATGAAACTAATTTCGCCGCATGGCTTTATTGTTTGGCAAGAATGGGGATTATAGAGGAAGTTGATTATCAAGCTGTAGTTTCTAGGGTTTTTGTTAAGTATATTGAATTAATGAGGAAACTGCAATCAGTTTATAATCTAGAGCCTGCAGGGTCGCACGGTGTTTGGGGGTTGGATGATTATCATTTCTTGCCGTTTATATTTGGATCATCACAGTTGATTGATCATAAGTATATGAAGCCTAAGTCTATTCACAATGAGGATATTTTGGAGAACTTTTCAAATGAGTATATGTATCTTTCGTGCATTCTGTTGATTAAGAAGGTTAAGAAAGGTTTGTTTGCTGAGCACTCGCCTTTGTTGGATGATATCAGTGGAGTGCCTAACTGGAAGAAGGTGAATAGTGGGTTGCTTAAGATGTATAGAGCAGAAGTCTTGGAGAAAGTGCCTATCATGCAGCATTTTCTGTTTGGGTCGCTTATACAGTGGTATGTTTTTTTTTTTCTCGTCCATGACTAATTAATG